>BPTQ01000009.1:224961467-225004714 GCA_019973895.1 Chrysanthemum seticuspe
GGGATTATAGGATTGGGCAAAATGGGAATATTGGGCCAGTTGGGTGAATTTGGGCCAGTTCGTTTTGTTTAATATAATTTTTTAGTAGTGCGCGGTTTTGATAAAAGGGGTTTGGTTTGGGTCGATTCTTGGGATTTAAAGGGAATTCGAGGTTAAGTTGTTTAATCGGTTTAATTCCCATTAAGGCAGGAAAGAGACTGTAGAATACTGTGTGGACTGTGTACACCCAACGGTCCAGTAGTTAGGCACACGGAACGAACTAAGAATAACCGATATCCCTGCACCTTCTATACTAGACTACCGATTCTAACTATCTACCGTAAACCCTAAATATTTTTTTATTTTTAAAGCATTTTTCTGATTTTTTTGTTATTTTTGTTTAGAGAAATGTAAAAGCTGAAAATGATGAGTAATAAGCTAGATAATCAAATTGAAATGAAATTAAGCTATTCCAACAGTTAAATAGAAATCAAGAATTAAAATGAAAATTTAAACTAAAATGATTATATTAATAAAGAGAGCTGAGTACAAATTTAAATTTGAATACAGGAAATAAACTAAAACATTAAGAAAATTTAAAAGCTAATACTCCTACTCAGTAATCTACATACAATACAAGTGTGAATGATGGGGGTATTTATAGCTGAGCTTGAGGCCAAGGAAGGATCCAGAAGTTGTAATTTGTGCTTCTTCTGAGTCGTTTATCACCATTGATCAAATCCCAAATGCCATCTATCAATCTTAGCCATCAGATCATATCTTCCACGTCCCTATAGCCAATAAGAATCAAGCAAGGCACACGGATTGATGACCTGGCAACCCACATGTGTCAGGTGTGTCATAAGATGTCAGAGAAAGGACGGAATTACCCTTAATTTGGCTAATTTGTTGAATTGGAGCTTAAGGGAAATTTAGGGTTCTTAGCTGGGTTTGGTTTGGGGAAAATAGTTTTGGCGCGTGATGATTTTTTAATATAATTTGTTTTGCTTGACCGGGTTTAAGTGGGTTGACCGGGTTATAAGGGTAAAACGGGTTAGGATATTAGGGTGGACCGGGTTGGATGGTGGACCGGGGTTTGGGCTTTTGTTGGGTAATTTGGACTTAGGATTTATTTAGTGATCCAATGTGTAGCATAAGGACTAAAGGTGCATTTTCTGATTTTCCAAGGACCAAATCGGTAATTCTGAAAATCTCTTTCAAGGGCTAAACTTGTAATTCTCAAATAATCCAAGGACCAAACATGTCAGTTCTGAATCTTCAGGGACTAAAACTGCCATTTTGAGAATTGATTGTCCAAACTTGCAAATTCCTTTCTCAGCCTCGGCTTTTTGCATTCTTCTTTCTCTCGTGCTCGGTTTTCTTCGGTTTTGGCTTTCTTTTGTCTGTTTTGTCATATCCGTACCTGCACATGCATAAACTCAAGAAACCAACATATATTAGCAATAAACGGCTCTTTTCTTGGTTATTTTGGGTTTTATTTGATAAAGAAATGATATGTGTTTTTGCACATATCAAAATACCCCAGACGAGACCAATGTCGTGTCCTCACGCAATGCAATCAACTCACGCTTCTAAAACTAAGGATTTCAATCTCTTTCTACTAAACCTATGAAGAAGTAGCAAAGATTCCTCAAAAGAGATTAAGAACCCTTAATTCTAAAAACGCCCTGTTTACCTTTTTATTCACATATAGATATTACGATTAAGCATATTCCAATTATGAGTGACGGTTTGTTGAACTTTCATGTCGATCAATAACTCCAACATTTTTCAATCAACACTTTAGGATCACGGAGTAGGAAACACAACACAGCGTGAAGTGACCATACGGATAGAATACATCGTCCCTGATTTTTCACAAGCTCCCAAACTAAGCGTAAAATCGAAATCATTGTTAAATATGACTCTAGATGCTAACACTACCCATGGAAGTTACTTGTGTAATTACCTTTTGCTCCCATTTTCCTATTTTCCTCTAGATTTTTTTATTTTTGTGAGAACTGAATTTTTTCAAATTTCTCGTTTCGATAATTTTTATTCCGATAAAGATACAAAGCTAAGTCGCTAATTAGTTATCCACCTTCCCTCAAGAACCATTGTCTCAAAAATGAGGTCCACATCAAGGAATTTTTATTCACTTATATTTTTGACTTTTCCAATTTTTTTTTTCATCATTTTTTTTTCTTCACTTTTTTTTTTTTTTTTTTTTTTTTGTGCACATATACTTTTTACTTATATGAGCTATGAACCACGGAGCTTCACGGGGTAATTCCAAGACTATAGGCTTCATGAAATGAGGATCCCAATGGGTTAGACCAAGAACCTCACCCAATCCTGGCTAAAGATCCAAGGGTCCGATCTCGACACCGCAGCTCATAACTTTATTTATTACTTATTACTTATTTATTACGGATCCTTGATGTGTACCCAATTTTTAAAACAAAAATTCTTTTAAGAAGATAAAGAACTAACTATCGCCAAAAACTGAACATCTCTAATTATTTATTAGACAGATATGGGGTGAAACAATTTTGTGGGAACAAAAAGCCATAAGTACCATTGATGGGCTCTAAAGAGAACCAACTACTCCACGCTTAGCATCTAAACTCATAAGTAACTCTATCATTTCTCGATCTCCGCAAATTTAAAATCCCAAATAATGAGATCCGCGGATGCTTAGCCGATAATTTTTAGGTTATCTATTGGTTAAGGGAACAAGCTAGGGTTCAACACGCCCGGTCAAGTCAGAATTCTATTCCTACTCTCACCAGCGGAAAGTCAACAAGGTGTCAAAACTTATATTAATTTAGCAAATGCTTCGTCAAATAATCTCAAGTCTCGCATTTTTAAAGTCACTTATTAGAAACTAGCAAATTCTTGTTTAAGCTTCGCATATTTAAAATCACTTAGGGAGACTTGCAAATTCTTGGCCTTGTGAGCTAGAATCGCATTTTATAGCCTCTTGTCTAAGCAATTAGCAAAGGCTATTTCAAGAAAACGCATATTTAAAGTAACTTCTAAGAAACTCGCAAAGACTTTTCAATCATAAAACTAGCAAAAGCTTACGAAAAATTTTAAATTTTCACATTTTTTGCATAATTTTTCATTTTCTAAGGAAAAACGGGGTTGCGAGAGTACACGACAAAAAACAAGCAAGTGCGGTCAAATCAAATCGAAGATTACCCACCCCAGACTAAAACGAAACATTGTCCTCAATGTTTAAAGGCAAGGGTATCAACGAAAATCTAAAAGCCGTTTATTAAGTATGCTCAAAGATAAACGTTAGTCGATAAGATTATGGATATCGGATTTCCATCAGCATCGATCATGAAACTCGAGTGGAGAAAAGACAAACTTCGAGCACGAGAGTCTTCATATAGGGAAAATCCTAAACACAACATCACAAACAACCAAACACGAGAAAACGAAGAGGCTAACCCCTTAACGTCACTTATTAGAAAATAGAAAGAAGATAGAGATAAGCATGGGGTGCCTCCCACGAAGCGCTACTGTTTTTCTTCACCGAGTCGCTAGCCTGACTCGTCCCCGTATTCATTTGTCCTTGGGGAAGCAAGCGGAAGAGATACCCGGATCAAAGATGGTATCCTCACTCCGGAGGGAAAGAGAATGGGTGGGTTGGGAGGGAAAGAAAATGTCGGGCTCCAGCACATAAGGTATAAATCCTCCCAAACTCACATAAGGTATATTAAGAAAGAGTGATCCATCATCCGGTGGTTTTGCGGGCGGACGTCGGGATGACGAATCAAAGAGAAACGACTTCATAGAAGAAGGAAGTCCATGGTACAGAAAAGTGTATTTCAAAGGCTCAAACATGAAGGCATCCAAGATAAGATCCTTTTTCCGGTTAACTTTTGTTTTATGAATGTCCTCTCCGATGAGTATCCCAGGGTTAAAAATCTTGTCCTCGGAGAGGAATGAAATCAAAGTATCATCTACATGAAAATCCTCATGAGAAGAGGAATCACTCTCGGATAAAAAATAGTGTGGGACCTCAGTATCAACAAGCTCATTAGTTGAAATCTTCACTTTCTTTTCTTTCTTCGGATAAAACGGATCCTCGTATTCTGTTTCTTCCAAAACATCATCTTCTGACGGAATTGAGTTAAAGGGAGCAAGTTCATCGGTGAACTTCTCGAAGTAAATCGACGGATCTTGATATAACAAATATTCAATTTCGCGTAAGTTGGCTCTAAAATCAAAGACGACATCCTCACTTCCCGGTGGAAGAGAATCCATGCGAGCGAGTTCATCGGCAAACTCCTCGAGAAGTAAATCAATGGAAGATTCCTTGAGCTCGGGCTCCGAATAATTAGTAGACGGCTTGACTTCTTTAATTTCATTTTCTTTCGGAGAGAGTGAATAGAGCATTTCTTCGATTAAACGAATATCTCCTTCGATGTCGATGTCGGCGTTATCAATTTCCGGTGAAACTGAATCACTTTTCAAATAAGCCTCGATTTATTTCATGATAGAATCATCCTCCTCATTTTGAGTATGAGAAGGGGAAGAATCAGAAATGATTTGTTAGAAGAAAGTTCCATATTTTCAGAAGAAGGAGTGGGATTGCCACTCAAAGAAAACTCGACGTTTTTAGGAACAAGATCAATCCGATACACAGAAAGCGGAGGTGGGACAAGTGGTGTGCTCTTAGAGCTAGCATTTTCCACCACAACCGTTGTAGTCTCCTTTTCTAATTTCTTCCTTTGCTCAGCACGTACCGTCGATAAACTCTTAACCGTAAAACGTGAAAGGCTCGGATCAATTCTCGATGATTTAGGCCCAAATTTTTGAACCACCAGAAGTTGGACGTTTTTGGTACTTCCATTATTAGTAGGAATTCCCGGGTCCTTTGTCACCTCGGTGTCATTAATTTTGGCCACATCATATTGGTAGGTTAAAGATTTAGAAGTATGGTTAACGTTAAACGTGACGGCTTCTTTTCCAACTCTTAAAGTGATCTCTCCTTCATACACATCAATCAACGCATGGCCCGTCCTTAAGAAGCATCTTCCGAGAATAAGGGGTACACGAGGGTCGGCATCGAAATCAACGACAACAAAATCTGCGGGGAAATCGAACTTCCCTACTTTAACAAAAACATCCTCGGCTATACCAATTGGTTTTGTCGTAGTTCGATCGGCTAGCTCGAGGGTCATACACATTGGGGTAAGCGGGCGCAATGAAAGTTTATCGTAAATTGATTTCGGCATTAAATTGATACTCGCGCCAAGATCGGCCAAGGCGGAGCACTGAATAATTCCTTGAAAATCGCACGGAATGAGAAAATTGCCGGGGTCACCTAACTTTTCGGGAAGTTTCTTGAGAATAACCGCCGAACAATTCTCATTCAAAGACGTTGTTGCCAAATCCAAAATCTTCTCTTTGTTACTTAACAATCCTTTTAGTGTCGAAACAAACTTAGGCATGAGAAGAAGAGCATCCGCGAAGCTAATTTCGAAGTGAAGATCTTGAAATATTTGAAAGAATTTTTCCATTTGAAGATTTGCTTGTTCACGTTGCTTTTGATCATTCATCCTTGACGGGTACGGAAGTGTTGTTTTCGGATTAGTCTTTTCAGCACTAACCGGAGCATCCTTGGGTTCAGACGTCGGGACAACCGTGGGTTGGACATTCTCAGTACTCCCCTTATTAGTAGGAAGCACCGGGTCCTTTGTCACCCCGGTCTCACGGTCTACCACACGAGACGGAGAAGAAGAAATAGTGGTAGGAGCCGTGGGTCCATCGTAAGCAACACCACTTCGGGTAGTGATCGCTTTCATGTCACCTCTCGGGTTGGGAATCGTATTACTCGGAAGAGAACCGGAACCCGAGGGTTGAGAATAAGACGTAGAAGCTTGATTGGCTTGAAAGAAACTAGCCATCATATTCCTCATTTCACTCATCTGCTTGTTACTCGTAGCTTCCATTTCTCTTTTGAAATCATTCCTCATGCTGGTGATTTGAGTTTGCAAACTTTTAATGGTGTTGTCGGAATTCTTCATGTAAGACAGAAACTCGTTGTTTGGAACAGCTTGATGAGGTGGTTGATATTTTTGTTGAGGAGGTTTTTGATAAACTTGAGGTGGAGGAGCTTGGTAGTTTTGATTACCATGATTGAGATTGGCTCCTCGGTTTTGATTATAAGATTGGTTTGAATAACGGTTTTGGTTTTGTTGAGGAACGGGTGCAAAACCGGGTGGTCCCATTTGGTTGGCACGGTATCCTTGGTTTTGATTTTGAACCGGATTAGCAGAGGCTACGGAAGCATTTCGGAGATCGCCATCGGTGGCTTGACAATTATAGTACGGATGAGGACCACCGCAAATAACACATGTTTCAGTAACGGCTTTGACTGGTTCGGATTTATGAATCTTAAACTCTCTCATCATAGAATTAATAGCATCAGTCAGCCCACTTAACTCACTTCTCTGGATGTAGTTGTCGTTCGTAGTGATCTTAGAAACAACCGGTCGGTTTCTAGACGAAGAAACTTTTGACTTATTTTCGATAATCGTTCTAATATCGGTGGGCATACGACTCAAGATATTACCACCGGCGGCCGCGTTAAGCGAATCTTGATCGGACGGAGTAAGAGCATTATAGAACGTATCAATCTGATGAAGATCGGTAAAACCATGATTTGGGCATTTTCGCAAAAGTTCTTTAAATCTATCCTATGCTTCTCCAAAACTTTCGTCAAATTTTTGTTGAAAATTTATGATTTGATTTCGTAACATTGTTATTTTTGACGGAGGAAAGAATTGGTTTACAAATTTCTTAGAAAGATCTTCCCATGTTGTAATCGAATGAGGGGGTTCTTTTTCTAGCCAAGTCCGGGCTGCCCCCTCAAGGGAAAATGGAAACAATCTCAACTTAATCGACTCATGAGAGACGCCCCGAAAGTTAATTGTAGAAGCAACTTGATTAAACCAACGGAGGTGTGCGTGAGGCTCCTCATGATCTAAACCACAAAAAGGTTTATTAGACACCAATTGTATTAAATTTTTTTTTAGTTCAAAATTTTCGGTGTTAATTGGTGGAAGTACGATAGCATCACCGTAGCCTTCTACGGGAGCTTGAAGTAACTCATTCATCGTTCGAGTATCTGCCATGACGGGTTCTTCAACGATAGTACGTAACTCGGGTACGTCTATTCTTTGATTACGTCTACGTCGTGATTGAGAGCGAGTGCGCATGCACTTTAAAAACCAAGGCAATTAAAAGAGACCGGTATTCGAAAACACAGTGAACTTAACCAATAATCCCAAGTGAATAAATCACTTCTATAAGACAAACGCACAAGCGAGCGGAGAAGCTTTTTAGGTCAGCGCGAAGCTTATTAAAAACCCGCTTCTTTTCAGCCGCAATTTAATGTCAGGTCGTCCTTATACCCACCACACAGTTTGTTTATCCGATAGAAATAAATAGATTCACAAGCGACACAAAGGCAAGTTTTTGATCTTTGGTTCGGGAACTTATTAATGATAACACCTCCGTTGAGAATGTTATATAATTGGTGTATTCTATTTAAGCTCAAAAACACAAGAGAAAATCTTTTTGTATTTTTTTAATGTGATATATCTATATACAAAAGAAAAAGAAAAATATTTTTTACTTTTTTGATTTTTAGAAAAATAGTAACTTCACGAATGAAGGATCTCGAGTTACTAATCGTCAAACCGTTAACGATATTGTCGCGACACAACCTCCCCGGCAGCGGCGCCAAAATTTGATTCGTCGAAGTTTTAGGCTTAGGGGTATTTGTGTATGGATAAAACCTCAATATCGATATCAAAAATAATCACGAAGATAGATTCAAAATTCCTTTAGGAAAAAGAATATTAAATCAAATCCCGTGTGTGATCGTTGATACAGATTAGTCAACCCGAATCGTTTCCCAACGAGGCGTGAATTGCCAACGTCGTTTTTGGTTTGGAATTTAATGCTCGATGTTTTGATTTGTTGAATTTGATTATCTAAACTATGGGAAAAAGGAAAGCTACTACGGGAAATCCTAAATACGAGAATTAATCTAAAACGTAATAAACAAAACGTAAATAAAATGCAACTACGTCTAATCTATATCCTAAAAATGTCCTAAAATTATTTTTACTCTAAAAATGCAATTTGAAAACTATTTATGAATTAAAACTAATTTTAGGATTTTTCTGGAATTTATTAGGATTAAAAACTAATTTTTAACTTTTAAAACTAATCTGAAATACTAAAAATTATGAAAATAAAGGGGAAAATTATGAAACTATTTTTCAAAAATCTAAAATAACTCAAAAGACTTTTCAAAACTATTTTTGTATTTTTCTGATGATTTTTCGAATTTCTATGAATTAAAAACTGTTTAAATCTAATTAAATGGCTAAAAATTACAAAATAAGCTAGGAAAAATCTAGAAAAATTATTTTTTTGCTTTTTGTATTTATTTTATTCTATTAAAATTGAAAATTTATTTTTTTGAAGTTTTTCTGATTTATTTGTAATAAAAGCTATTTAAAAAAAAAATACTAAAAACTGTTTTAAAATAGAAAAAATAGTAAATAGAACTGGAAAAATCTGAAAATTTCAGGAAAAGTCTAAAATTATATTCTAAGTTGATGAAAAATATAAAAACTAGGGCTTATGTGAAGGATTTAAAAGCTGTAGTGCAAACTACTTCTAAATAAGCTACTAACAATAAGCTAATAAGCACAACAAGCTACCAAACTGTTACTGAGGCTAATTTATACTAAAGCTAACTAATATCAACTAATTCCAGCTACTCCTAACCTCTAATAAGCAATCTACCAAGTATTTATACTAAATGTTAACTAATTCCAAACAGCCTCCACCCTCTACTTAGCAGCTTATATACTAGCTTGTTAAAAGAGCTTTTGTGAAAACTAGAATTGTGAACTTCTAGAACACCCAGCAAACAACAGCTGAACCAATAATGAGACCCTAATAAGCTATTGTGAAGCTTATGCAGTTTCAACAAAGTTTAGCTAAAAACTGATTTGTACACTTTTGACTTTTGAGGACAGAAATGAATTTTGACTTCTATGAAATTTGATTCAATTTTATGAACTGAGATCTTTATAAACTGATGGATTGTAACCAATTATAGCTAGATTAACCTGTTTTCAACCTAAATGAAGCTTATGATTTCTAAAATCCTAACAGATATAAACCTAGGACAGATTTGAAGTGATTTTGACTTTGAGCAATCTAAGGTGCAATCTAAGACCTGAACTGGCTGAGTTATAGCTAATAAGAACTGAAGCAACCAATCTACACTACTGAATCATCTTCTGACTTAGGTTTAACCCTTGATCCAAACAGTAGTTATGATGACTTATGTGCTGCTAATTACGTATAATGGATAATCTCAACCTATGCAAACCTAAGAACAGATTCAGTAAGCTAAATAACTCCTAAATGATGCAAACAAGATAACAATGCATTTGAATAACAACTGATCTACTAATCCAACTTTACCACAGATATTATGCAGTTTATGAACTTATAGCAGAAATGGACTAAATATGTAATTAACTAACAAATTAACAATACTAGATTAAGCTATATCAATCATGAACAAGTAAGAGTAACTAATCTACACTACCAAATTAAGGTTGAGAGAAATCAAAAATTCACAAGATGTCTGGCTTATTTGCAGATTAAATAGAACCAGAGACCACTATCCTAAACTGATTTCAACCCCAAATTACTCTGAATTTCAACCCATATCCAACTCCATATCAGCAGATAAACCCAAATATTTTGATTCTTCTTCTTTTGACTTTTATTGACTGAATTTGTTTTGAGAGTAATTTGATTGTAGAACTGAGTGAGCACTAGTTAAGCACTAAATAAGCTTTAGTTGAGCTTATAAGAGCTTATACTATCATTAACATAAGCTGAAGCAGATTTGAGATATTTTTTTATTTTTAAAGCATTTTTCTGATTTTTTTGTTATTTTTGTTTAGAGAAATGTAAAAGCTGAAAATGATGAGTAATAAGCTAGATAATCAAATTGAAATGAAATTAAGCTATTCCAACAGTTAAATAGAAATCAAGAATTAAAATGAAAATTTAAACTAAAATGATTATATTAATAAAGAGAGCTGAGTACAAATTTAAATTTGAATACAGGAAATAAACTAAAACATTAAGAAAATTTAAAAGCTAATACTCCTACTCAGTAATCTACATACAATACAAGTGTGAATGATGGGGGTATTTATAGCCGAGCTTGAGGCCAAGGAAGGATCCAGAAGTTGTAATTTGTGCTTCTTCTGAGTCGTTTATCACCATTGATCAAATCCCAAATGCCATCTATCAATCTTAGCCATCAGATCATATCTTCTACGTCCCTATAGCCAATAAGAATCAAGCAAGGCACACAGATTGATGACCTGGCAACCCACATGTGTCAGGTGTGTCATAAGATGTCAGAGAAAGGACGGAATTACCCTTAATTTGGCTAATTTGTTGAATTGGAGCTTAAGGGCAATTTAGGGTTCTTAGCTGGGTTTGGTTTGGGGAAAATAGTTTTGGCGCGTGATGATTTTTTAATATAATTTGTTTTGCTTGACCGGGTTTAAGTGGGTTGACCGGGTTATAAGGGTAAAACGGGTTAGGATATTAGGGTGGACCGGGGTTTGGGCTTTTGTTGGGTAATTTGGACTTAGGATTTATTTAGTGATCCAATGTGTAGCATAAGGACTAAAGGTGCATTTTCTGATTTTCCAAGGACCAAATCGGTAATTCTGAAAATCTCTTTCAAGGGCTAAACTTGTAATTCTCAAATAATCCAAGGACCAAACATGTCAGTTCTGAATCTTCAGGGACTAAAACTGCCATTTTGAGAATTGATTGTCCAAACTTGCAAATTCCTTTCTCAGCCTCGGCTTTTTGCATTCTTCTTTCTCTCGTGCTCGGTTTTCTTCGGTTTTGGCTTTCTTTTGTCTGTTTTGTCATATCCGTACCTGCACATGCATAAACTCAAGAAACCAACATATATTAGCAATAAACGGCTCTTTTCTTGGTTATTTTGGGTTTTATTTGATAAAGAAATGATATGTGTTTTTGCACATATCAAGAATATACACCTTCAAAAAAAATATTGTCTTCAATCTGATCTTGGTAGATAATATAAGTAAACCATTTCTTATACAAGTGAAACATTACATCATTTCTTGCACGCCAAACTGAAACGAATGTTATGAACAAATGCTTTGTTAGGAAAAGCAAAGTTGAAGAGTTAGTTGAAGAAAAACTTACATGGTCCTGAAATATAATGATTGATAAACATTTTTTTCTTCAAGAACAAATACTTTCGGTAGAATATCTAGATTTCGATTTGAAAAATATAGAAATAAAGAAATCTTCCAAAGATAATAAATTATCGATGATACGAAAAAATATATTTTTAATACAAAAACATTCATTATATTAAAACTGCAAAAAAAACATGAAATGAAAATGAAGAATTTTTTTTTTATGTTTTTCTATGTGTGATTGATGGAATATTTATAGCCAAAAAACACAGTGATTTGTACAAACGAATATAGAGAGCCCTTAAAAAATAAATAATATTTTAAAGTACAACTGCTTACTTTATTCCCATCATATTAAAATGTTTTTATGTTTTTCATATTAAAATGTTTTTATGTTTTTCTTATGTTTTTCTATGTGTTCTATTTATAGTGGTATTCTCAAAATAATATTTTTAACAATAAAAGAAAACAATTATTAATACTAGCAAGACTGTATCTTAATTAATAATATTCGTAATAGTATTTTAAGAATAAAAATACTATTTTTAATTAGTATTAATTTTTTTTAAAAATACAAAAATAGAACAATAACTCTGATATTAAGAGTATACTTTATTAATTAACTACGTGAATGAAATGTAATAATTACAATCATTAATGTGTTGTTTATATACGTATACGTCATAAAAAATGCAAAATATTAAATTTTCTTTGATTTTGGTTTTAAATATAACAACTAACTCTGATATTAAGATAATATTATAAATTAAGAAAAGTAAGTCTGATATAATGTAATATCATTAATTAAACAATAAAATTTGATATTAATACAATATTAATAACTTCTGCCAGTCATTCGTTTTATAAACAACTAAATCTTATATGATTTAGAGTACTCTTTTTAATAATGCTAGTCAATAAAATAAAATTTTTACATTCTATGATAATATCATAGTATATGAAATTGATTAATCTGTGAAATTTTATTAACTCTGGTATTAATTGAAATAAATGTTCCAAAATTAATATAACATTTTTTTAAATAATATAATTAACCTTTAAATTATACATGGAAAATAAAATTTAAATATGATATTAAGAAATAAAATTTATTTTTATATATAGTATAATTAATATTATTTTTATTACAGATAAAGTGATATTGTATTGTCAAATCATTTTAAATAGTATCTGACATTGATAGCTCAAATATCAGTTTGAAAAAATGCTGCTAGGAATTTCGAAAGAATTACACTATTTTAATTTAGTGTGATATTAAGTTAGTGTGATATTATGTTTCTGACATATAACATTTTTTTAAATAATATAAACTTCTAACTTAAACATATTTATTAAAATAAATGTTCCAAAATTAATATAACATTTTTTTAAATAATATAATTAACGTTTAAATTTTACGTGGAAAATAAATTATAATATGATATTAAGAAATAAATTTTTTTTCTTATATAATATAATTAATATTATTATTATTACAAATAAAGTGATACTGTATTGTCAAATCATTTTAAATAGTATCTGACATTGATAGCTCATATATCAGTTTGAAAAAATGCTGCTAGGAATTTCGAAAGAATTACACTATTTTTATTTTAGTGTGATATTAAGTTACTGTGATATTAATTTACTGAGATATTAAATTTAATATCATAGAACATAAAGATAATTTATATAGAAAAATATTTGAAAATAAACTTCTAACTTAAACATATTTATTAAAATAAATGTTCCAAAATTAATATAACATTTTTTAAATAATATAGCTCAAATATCAGTTTAAAAAAAATAATACTAACGTCAAAAACTACTCAAAAATATATTAAATTAGAACATGTATATATTAAAATTTCTTTAACGGTACTCCGAAAAGTATTAGAGGAACGACACCGAATTGTTAGTATTTAAAATCTCTTTTGTTTGACTTATAAAGTCAACAGATTAAAAATGTAACAAAAATTCAATATTATAACAAAAGAAACACACAGAACATAGCATATCTTGGTAGGAATTCACTGAAATAAACTTTAATTAATTTACATTAATTTATATTTTAATAAAAAGCATTAAAATTAAAATTTTTCTACAATAACAATTGATCTTCATCTTCATATTATTCTTCATCTTCATTTCTTTTTAAAAATCTTCATCTTCATCTTCCATAATTGATCTTCAACTTCATGTTCTTCCGTTTCTTACATTATACGAGTAATAATTTTTCAAAATGTATAAATTCATGTACTCTCCCCATTCAGAATCTGAATCTGAAGAGATTGAAACACTTGTAATTATAAGAAAAGAATAAATTATAAGAATATACTCAATATTCATATAATTTTTTCTTATCACAATATGAATAAAAACATTAATAAAAAAGTGGAAATGTGTCAAGCTCAATAGATTCAGAATATTTTAAAATACTCTATACACCTATCTAACTTATTTTTCAGATTCTGCATCTCTCTTGTATTTTGCATCTCTCTTGTATTTTCTTCCTATTGTTACACATGTGTTTAACTGAAATACATGTTCCATACTAGCATACATTACATTACATGTATTAAGAAGATACATTTTTGATAGTACCAACACAGTAGATGTAATTAGAGAATACAATAACATCCATACTAGGGAATCTTGATGTCAAAACAATTACTCATTATAAAATAGCATAAAAGGGCACATATTTAGGGGCATACCCGTCAACTATGTGGCGGCTAAAAACTATGGCATCTGCTCCAAGCCTCATAGAACTGGTTTTGAAGCTGAATATGAATGTTCTCAACAAATGCTTTGTTAGATTGCATTTGAAACGAATGTTATCAACAAATGCTTTGTTAGAAAAAGCAAAGTTGAAAAGTTAGTTGAAGAAAAACTTATAGGGTCCTGAAATATAATGATTGATAAACATTTTTTTTCTTCAATAACAAATACTTTCGGTAGAATATCTAGATTTCGATTTAAAAAATATAGAAATAAAAAAATCTTCCAAAGATAATAAATTATCGATGATACGAAAAAATAGATTTTTAATATAAAAACATTCATTATATTAAAACTGCAAAAAAAACATGAAATGAAAATGAAGAAATTTTTTTTTATGTTTTTCTATGTGTGATTGATGGAATATTTATAGGCAAAAAACACAGTGATTTGTACAAACGAATATAGAGACCCCTTAAAAAATAAATAATATTTAAAGTACAACTGCTTACTTTATTTCCTCATATTAAAATGTTTTTATGTTTTTCATATTAAAGGTTATGTACGTTATTTTTAAAGTACAAGTGCTCAGATGTAGTGGTAATAATATTCTTAATAGTATTTTAAGAATAAAATTTGACATTAATACAATATTAATATCTTCTTTCAGTCATTCATTTTATTTACTCTGATATTAATTGAAATTTTACTATAGCATATATCTAGACACTGTGATAGAAATACAATATCATATATCTCTAGACAACTAACTCTGATATTGTATATTTGTATAGTCAAATCATTTTAAATATTGTATTGTCAAATCATTTTAAATAGTATCTGACATTGATAGCTCATATATCAGTTTGAAAAAATGCTGCTAGGAATTTCGAAAGAATTACACTATTTTAATTTATTATGATATTAAGTTACTGTGATATTAAGTTACAGAGATATTAAAAATAGTATATGACATTGATAGCTCATATATCAGTTTGAAAAAATGCTGCTAGAAATTTCGAAAGAATTATCTGACATATATGTCAGTTGCACATAAAAAGTAATATTTTGTGTCTCGAGGAGGTACTTTTCATCATTATAAAATCTGACATGTATAATAGCGTGTTATGTATATATGTTTTCAACAAATACTTTAATATTTAACGTCAAAATTTATCTTAAGTCACTAAAGTTTTAAAGTTGTCATCCAGGTTACTAACTCTGATATTAATTAAAATTTTACTAACTGTCATATTAAGACACTGATAGTAATACAATATCATATATTTATGCAACTAACTCTGATAGTAATACAAATATCTTGAATGTCAAAAATATACATAAAAAAACATGAATTAAAAAAAGCAAACATTATTGAAAAACTATATGAAAATTAAATGTAAAACTTTGACTTAATTTCATCACTATTTGACATGTATGTAAAAGTAAAACTAAGTGTGATATTTAGACAATATTAACAGATATACCTCATTATAACATGCAATTATAAGAAAATAAAAATAAAAAATAGGATTTGAATATTAATATTTTGTTTAAGACACTCTGATATTAAAATAGTGTGATATATTATAGAGAACTAACTTTGATATTTAATCTGATATTAAAAAAATATCTTTATAAAGAAAAGTAATTCTGATATTAAGACAATATTAATTTAAAATAGAATGATAATATCATAATATACGAATTGATTAATCTTTGAAATTTTACTAACTCTGATATTAGTTGAAATTTTACTAACTGTGATATTAAGACACTCTGATAGTAATACAATATATTGAATTTGAAAAAAATATTGAAACTTACTTGTAAGATATAACTTTTCACATACACATCAAACCATAACACAAGGTGGCGAATAAGATGGAATTCTAGAGAGAGAAAGTTAGAGGTTTAGGGAACTTAGTGAGAGAAAGTGAAAGATATTATTATTAGCTCCAACTCTCTACCTTGGAAGGTAGAGAGTATTTATAGTCTTACATAACTCGCCACACTTTGGGCTGTGGATCAGGCATACAGTGGGTAAAGACCCGTCCGTCCTCCACGGTGTTACTTAACTAAATTACTACTTAACTTAAAAGAACTACGACTACGAGCTTTCTAACGATTACATATACTTGAGGTGACCGACTCTTTAATACCGGGAATTTCTAATTCCTAACAATCTCCCCCTAAGGGAGGTCACCTCAATAATATACCAAAATTACATTGAATACAAATAGATATGACATTTAACAATTGATCTTGCATTCTTGATGTAGTCCTTTGCTCTTAAGCTCGTAGTCATTGATTCTTCACAATGCATGTTTGGTTATTCCAAGTGGAGGTCTTTTACTGATCCGCGTGATGATGAGTTTGAGCCATCTTTGGAGATCATCGGCTATCAAAAATCTCTGAGACATCCATTGTGGTGTTGTGACTTTGGGACCGACATGCTCACATTCTGGATCATGATATCTTCTCATCAGAGTAGCGGAAGCATTTGTTGAATCATGATATTGGCAGTAGCGTAGCAGAAACATGGAGTGAAAATATCAGAGTCATTGATGCACTAATCATGATTTCTTTTGAGATGAATGTGTTAAGTGAGCATGCGGCTGTGGATTGACCGCTTCATTCTGATCAGCTGCAAACGTCGGGCGTACCTGCATACAACAGTTAGCAACAAATCGCACGAAAGTGTCTTTGATCACTTTCGATGAATTGAGGTACACGGCCCACGGTTCCCCGTTGATCAGTATAAATACTGCCTGTGATCAGGTAGGATTCCTAAGAATCTCCTTGACAGGGTTTCGCAGCTGTTCTAGCTGTTCTCAAGCCGGAACGTCTCAAAGAAGACAACACGGAGTGAGTGAACCAGCGAATTTTTAAGTCCACTGATTGATGAAAAGAGATTTGAAAAACAGTCGAGTATTGCTCAATGGAAATTGTTTTTGCAATACAACGAAGGTTTTATTGAAAATCAATTATCAATCATAAAAATACCTTTTGGTATGAAAAATGAGTACACGGTCGATGTGCTAAAGAAAAGAGTTTATAAGCACAAAGACCGGTTTTTCAAAGGTATCCGTCAATCCCTCACCTGAACCAGGTTTGATTCAAGAGATTGAATCGCCCCATTGTTTCTGTTCAGTTGTCACATGGTTGATCTATAAAATAGATCTCACATGCCACCTACCAGGAGCTTGTTTGATGTTGGCTCCAGAAGGCTTTCCATCTTCATTGTGAATATGTAAACACATCACTCAGATGTTCTGGCAATACCACAAGGATAATGCGTAGGACTCAAGATATAATCTCTCTTTCCACATTGTGTGAAACAGAGAGTCTTCATTGAAAAGTGTCCTAATGAGATTTATTGATGATCTCGTGGCTCTAGACTCAATTTGTGCATATTTGGATCCTGTGCCGGAGACTAGGGAGAGGGTCTCCTACTTCAATATCAACAATCTCTAAGAGAAAGTCGATAGATAATGTCGGTTCCCCGTGAGAATGAAACAAGCCCTTTTAAGAGGAACTTGAGTGGTTTGGAAAGTTGAAGTGCATTGCGTCACTGGGTCCATGACGTCTTGTCTTCAATACCGATGTTACCATCAGTAGCATATGAAGTGAACCCGGTTTCTGCCCTAAGGTTGAATTAATGGAGGGCTATTTGTTTTCACCCTATTTTCATTCAATTCTTTTTAATTCTTCAACCCCTTCAGTGCTTACCGAGACTTCATAGCTATTACCTTGTTGGGTTTATTCCAGTACTAGCTCAGTCTTAGTCCGCACTCTTCCCATATCTCACTTTTCTCCTTTTATCATCATACCTAAGGACTTCTACACTAACTAGTGGATTGTCCCTGGGTAGATCCCTCCGGTTCTGGCGGATCATGGGAACCAATACCTAACCTTATCATCCTTATATCACCGTACATAAAGTAAAGTTGATCGGTCAATTTGGTATTGTTCATCTGCCATTGGATTCAATTGAAAACCATTTGAAAATCAATTCAGATACATGTGATATATTATCAAAGCATTTTGTACCTGAATTGTTTTTGATATTTTTAGAACGAGAACTCCCCCTCAACATGTGCATCAAATATTTGAGAAATGTTAAGCACATGGAGGCAAGAGAAAGAATTAACTTCTTTGATTACAATTTTCTAAAAGATATCAACATCACTTCCCTCAACAGATCAAGTGGGTATAACATTTCCGGGAAGGATGAGGTTTCCATGAATTTTGCTCCCCCTCAATATGTGCCTCGAGGTTTGAAAAGAGATTTGCACATACTAGAGGGAACCTGCACATTGGGATAAATGATCACGTTTCAAATCATAGGTTTAAGATAGGTGCTCCCCCTCAACATGTGCATTGAAGTCTTGAAATCGTTTGTCACATGTGGGAGGGACAGCATGTTCATTCATGTGAAACCATTTACCTTAATGTCAGTTTAAATCTAATTTAAATCACACATTCTCCCCCGATCACAATTATCAAATCATTTGAGATTTGTGATCTCGTATAGATTTAAATTGATTTTGAAAACTTTTAGGGAGAACTGTGACTTGATTGTGAAAGCGTTTGAACTGATACGGATCGGATTTTAAGACTTTAAACTCCATTTATAAAACCATGCATGTATATCTTTTGAAAACAATTTAATGCCAAATAACTTTTTAATTTAATTGAAATCATTCTCCCCCTCAATCAATGACGTAGGTTGTTGATTGAGAGATAGAGATTTTGACAAATAAGTCCTGATGATTATCAAAAATAGAGATTGGGTTATTTTTCAAAGCATTTAGTTTTCAGCAGATAGGAGTTTATAGAATCAGAGCATAAGATTTGAAAACATGGTAAAACATGGCTCTGTTCTTTCTTTAAAAGCGGGTTATTGCCTGAAGATGACAATAAACCATTTTTTCTCTTTCTCCCAAAAAATATTTTTTGATTTTTTGAATTTTTTTTTTTTTTTTTTTTTTTTTTTTTTTTTTTTTTTTTTTAATAAAAATTCGAACAACATCTAAAGTCCCGTGTCATTCTTTGAATGACAACATCAAGACCGTAGATATTATCGAATCGTGAGAAACATAACAAAATGACAATATTTTTGAAGATTTTTCGAATTTTTCAAATTTTTATGGATTTTGAAAGATTTATATTTTTCTATTTGATTTTTTGAGGATTTTATAATTTTGTATTTTGATTTTATGAATAAATATTTACAAGAGATAGATGAAGAAAGACCTTTACTCCTCGTCTTCCTCCTGAAGACGTTTGAGAGTTTCTGGTTGAAGGCTTTTCAAACCAAGACGTGGAAGAATAAACTCAAAACGTTCTCTTGGAAGAGCTTTGGTGAAGATGTCCGCTAACTGATATTCAGACCTCACAAAATATAGTTCCACTACACCTTTTTCCACTTGTTCCCTGATGAAATGATGTCGAATGTCGATATGCTTTGCTCTTGAGTGTTGAACGTTGTTGCATGAGAGAGCAATAGCACTTTTATTATCACAGTACAGAGGGATTTTGTTGAATTCAAAGCCATAGTCAGATAATTGAGATCTCATCCATAAGATTTGAGCACAACAAGATGACATGGCTATGTATTCAGCCTCTGTAGAGGAAATAGAAGTACTCATTTGCTTCTTTGAAGACCAGCTCACAAGCTTATCACCCAAAAACTGAGCACCTCCAGACGTACTTCGACGAGTATCTTGACAACCTGCATGATCGGCATCTGCATAGGCCGTTAGTGACATACCGGTGTCCTTCGGGTACCATAGTCCCATATTAATGGTTCCTTGGAGATACCGAAAGACCCGTTTAACTGCTTCAAGGTGCTTTTTAGTAGGCTTAGCCTGGTATCTAGCACACATGCACACAGAGAATAAGATGTCTGGTCTACTAGCAGTGAGATACATCAGGGATCCAATCATACT
This sequence comes from Chrysanthemum seticuspe, assembly GCA_019973895.1. Classification (NCBI taxonomy): domain Eukaryota; kingdom Viridiplantae; phylum Streptophyta; class Magnoliopsida; order Asterales; family Asteraceae; genus Chrysanthemum; species Chrysanthemum seticuspe. The sequence continues at coordinate 224,981,437 of BPTQ01000009.1, forward strand.
CCTATATTTCGTTTGGTCAATCATGATCCCTGAGAGGTCCTCATCTAGTTTGGTTCGGTCAATCATGGGGGTGTCAACAGGGTCACTTGAATCAAATCCAAATTTCTTTAAAATCTCTGTTGCATATTTAGATTGATTTATGAAAATGCCTCCGGGACTTTGTGAAATTTGTAATCCCAAGAAAAATGACATTTGTCCCATCATTGACATTTGAAACTTTGAACTCATTTCATTAGAAAAACGATCACATTCCATTGGGTCAGTCGAGGCAAAAATAATATCATCAACATAAATTTGAACATGAGTTAAATGTTTTCCTGACTTCCTGGTGAACAATGTAGGATCAACTGCTCCTTTGCTGAATCCGGTTGAAAGAAGAAACTTTGAGAGTGTATCATACCAAGCCCTTGGAGCTTGCTTCAAACCGTAAAGAGCCTTCTTCAAACGATAAACGTGAGTAGGATGCTCTTGATTCACAAATCCTTCAGGTTGGTTGACGTAGACGACTTCTTTAAGATCTCCGTTCAGAAATGCCGTCTTTACATCCATCTGATATACCACCATGTTCTTACTTGTAGCATTAGCCAAAAAGATTCTGATTGCCTCGATTCGAGCAACTGGAGCAAATGATTCTTCAAAGTCTATACCCTCCTCTTGACGATATCCTTTAGCAACCAATCGAGCCTTGTTTTTCAACACATCACCATGCTCATCAAGTTTTACTTTGAAGATCCATTTTAGAGCTATAATCATAGCACAGTCTGGAGCAGGTACTAACTCCCATACATCAAGACGATCAAACTCATGAATTTCATCTTGCATAGCATTGAACCAGCTATCTTCATTCATGGCAGTTTTAACGTCTTTTGGTTCGATCTTAGATAGTACGGAGTTGAAGAAGCACCATAAGGCATCGGTTGCGAGTTGCTTCCGGGTTGATACAGGACGAGAGGGATTTCCAATGATGTTGTCTAATGGATGATCGTGAGTCCATTTTCTGAGGTGTTCATGTGGCATTTGTTGAGGAACTGAAGTAGCTGAGTCGATGTCTCCTGAAGAAGATGGTTCTGATGATGATACAGGAGTAGCAAATATGTTTTCAAATGGAGCATCTTCAGGAGTTGCAAAGGGATTAACTTCATCATTGGTGCCAGAAACATTTCCATGATGTACATTTGAAGAGAGATGATTTGTTGATGAGACTGAAGGATCAACAGCAGGTGCTTCTTGACTTACAGATATAGAGACTGATGAATTGACTTCATTCACTGGAATATGAGCATCCTCTGTTGTAGGGATCAGCACCTCATTAGTAGTAGACTCATACAGTTCATCAAACATGGGATCAAACAGTTTCTTTACATCATCTTCAGATGGAGGTACATATGGAGTTTCTTGAGAGGAGTTTGGAACAAGAGATGAACCAATAGGACTGTTTTGAAGTGCGGGTCCTGAGCTGGAGTGTCCAGGAGCCATTTGACCGGTCAGCTCATCAAACGTAACGTGAATTGTTTCCATGATGTTTCGGGTTCTTTTGTTGTAGATTCGGTATCCCTTTTTGTTGGGTGCATATCCTACAAATACTCCAATGTCAGCTTTAGCTCTAAGTTTACCCAAGTCTTGACCCTCATTAGTTGGATAGCACAAGGCACCAAACACACGAAGGAAAGATAGATTAGGTTTCCTGTTGTGGACAAGTTCGTATGGAGTTTTTCCATGACTGGTGTGAATCAGGGAACGATTTTGTGTGTAGCATGCAGTGGCAATTGCTTCAGCCCAGAGAAACATTGGAACCTTTGAGTAGATCAGCATTGTTCTGGCAGCTTCAACGAGAGTACGATTTCGTCTTTCAACTACACCGTTCTGTTGAGGGGTTCGTGGAACACTTCTTTGATGGCTGATTCCAACGCTTTCATAGAATTCACTAAGTTGTTTGTTGACAAACTCAGTTCCATTGTCTGTTCTGATAATTCTGACAGTTTTGTTTAGTCTAACCTGCAGCTGTTTGATGAGTTTGATGATGATATCAGGAGTTTCATCCTTTGTCCTTAAGAACTTGACCCAGGTGAATCTAGAATAATCATCAACCACAACTAACACATATTTCTTCCCAAAGATATTCTGCACCCTCATTGGTCCACATAAATCCATATGAATCATATGAAGAACTTCTGTGACAGAGTTAGTAGGTTTGGGTTTATGGGCATACTTCTTGCTTTTTCCCAATTGACATGCTGAACAAAGATGATCCTTTTCATACTTTAGTCTAGGTAAACCTACAACTAAGTCCTTTCTGGAAAGATCGTTGATGGTGCCGAAGTTCAAGTGATTGAGACGACGATGCCATAGCCATGACTTTGTTTTTGAAGCCTTTGATAACAAGCAGATTGGTGAAGCTCTCATCATGTCATCGATAGAGATAGTGTAAAGGTTTGAGCCACGAGTTCCTTTCAACAGTTCCTTACCATTTAGATCTCTTACAAAGCAGGTATGTTTTCTGAAGGCCACTTCTAGATCAGAATCACAGAATTGACCAACAGAGAACAGATTATGACCTAAACCTTCCACATAATACACTCTGGAGATGACACTATCACCAACAACATAATCTCCATAACCCATAATAGCACCGAAATGATCATTACCAAATCTAACAGTCCCGATGAATTTGCTCACGAAGTTCATGAGCCGTGACCGGTCTCCAGTCATATGCTTGGAACAGCCTGAGTCCAGGTACCACAGAACGATTTGAACGATCTGCAGTTGAACACAGACAAGAATGGATAACTGGATATTTGGGATCCCCATGCAAGAATGGGTTCCATTTGGTTAGTAGCAACAGTTGGACCACCCACATCAGAAATAGAAGCATTCATATCAGACAGTGAAGTAGGGGAATCATTGTGAATAGATGCAATACTAGTGTCTGTATTAGTCCTATTTACAGTGTGACTACTTCTTAAGGGAATAGTTCTACCAGTAGGCATCCATTTTCTAGTGGGCATTATCTGATTAGTCTTATGACCAACAGGTATCCAATAAAAGCCTATTCTGCTGAATGTTCTTCCTGTGGGTTTCCATTGTTTTCTAACTCTCTTTCGCTTTTGCCTTTTAGCCTTTTTAGCATGAATTTTAGCATTAACAACATTAACTGGACAATTAACATCATTAGGCAGAACATTAACATCACATTCATGATTAGAAACAGAATTCAAGCAATCATCAGTACAAGGTTTGCAAATAGCATCAGAATTCGAATTAATTACAGTACGCTTATGGCTAATACTAGAATCAACACGATTCGTTTTATTCGATTCAAACTTAAGGTTCCTAGATTGTTCTTCTACTCTCTTCCAGTGCACATTTTTAGCTTGAGAGGTCCTATCATTCCTTGTATTGTCTTGAGACTTTGACCTGCTCCCTTTAATGTCACTGATTACTCCTGTAGAGGGAATGGGAACATTAGTTTGTTTTACTACTCTTTGCACCACCTGTTTAGATGTGCTGGGATCTGAACTACATGCAGGTGCACTATGGTTCACTTTCTTAACATTAGAGGTACTGAGATTAGTACTCCTAGAAGGCACATTTGAGTTCACTTTCCTAGTATTGACAGATCTAAAATCTGAACTGCTCACTGGTGCACTACTCCTCACATTCAAACCATTGGGAATCGAGTGCATGTCATGTTTGGCCTTAGGCATTGAGCATGGAATCAAGGGGTTAACTCTCTCACCTAATGTCTTTGGGCATATAGTAATCAAACATTCTAAGATTTCTTGAGATCGTTTGGCATATAAGCATGCATGTCCAATTGCATTATCATGAGGTTTCTCTAGCTTATCCTCTTCAACAATCTCACGCAGGCATTCTAAGCAATCCTTAAGGTATGAGAAATATGTTTGAATGGCAAGTTTGTTGTTCCTTAGGTGAGGGGGGACATATGTCACAGATAAAGTAGATTTATTCCCAGAGTGAACCTTAGATACAACATTCTCCTCATTGATCATTGGCATTTTCCCTTTTACCTGACTCTTCAGATTCTCAATTTCCTTTTGCAATGAAGTTATTTGTTCGTTGTTTTTGTTACGAGTGACTTTAATTGATTCAAACAGCTCTTTGAAATGACGTTTAACCTTTTCATTCTCTTCTAGAAAACTTTCGTTTTCCTTTTGTAAAGCATTTACTAGGTTTTGAAGATGAAACGTTTGAGAATTCTGAGAATCTAAAGAGGGAGGCATTTGGGAGCCTGTCATATTGTTCGTTTGACCCTTTAATTGAGAGATTTGGGCCTTCAACTTTCTGATCGTGTTGGACTGAGCTTGAATCTGTTCATCACGTTTGTTAATTTGAAAAACTGCATCAAACTCTGGAGCATCTGAAGATGTCTTGATATTTGAAGTTTTGACATTTTCTTTGAGATGTTGATATTTTAGTTGTAAATTAAAATACTCAACTTCTAGTTTAGAAAAGTGTTTAACCAACGTGTCGTGATCATCCAGTTCAATTTTCTCGTTTAGTTTAGAATTAGTTTTTTCAAGCTCAATGACACGATCATGGGAGACTTTCAGGGCCACAGATAATTCATGAAATTTTGAAGCATTAATGGAGCAATTTGAAGCAGTGAAAAACACATCTTGAGCAACACATTCAGTAATAAGATTCTCATTTAATGTATGCAAGTTCTTTCTCTCAATCTCATTATATTTTAGTGCACGCTCATAATCACTAACTTCAGCAACCATTGCATCAAATTCCTTTTCCATACCCTTAATATCAGCTTCTACCCCCTTTTTAAGACTCTCAAAGTGATCTTTTAGAAGTTTAAAGAAAGGCATGACCTCAGTTAAATAACATTCTTTCATTTGTTCAAAACCTCTTTCACCTTCAGTTATACCAGTGGGAGTGATCCTTTTCTTGCAAGTTTTTTCAAAATCAACAAATAGTTGGAATATAACGTATTGGCTAATTAATGTCTTGCTTTTAGTGGCAATTGTTCTAGGTACAAGATGCATAGGTGTATTAGGAGGATACACAGTTGCTCTAGGCATTTTCCGAAGGGGAGGGTTTGTTTCTACAATATTTTCGGCTTTCTGCTTATCTAAATCCATTTTCCAGAAGACTTGTTCGGGAGTCAACAAAGTCTGAGGCTTAAACTTGTTTAAAGCAATCCAGTTTTCCTTTTTGTAATCGTGAGGAGAGATAATTATTTTTTTTCTCTTTGCATTTAGGGTCATCTAGTTTTTTGTTCATCCTTTCCCTAGTGACTTCATCTGATTTATTGTCTTCCTCAGTGCACTCAACGCAACTAGGTTTCTGCCTAGGCTTAAGAATTTCATTACCATCATAAATCACCTTATGAGCATTTCTAGCCTTTTTGATTACCTCTGGATTTGGTTCCTCAACAAGGGGAATGCTATGCTTATCGCTTAAGACTCGATGTTTGGTGACCATGTGAGCAGTCTGAATGGTGTTTCCTTGTATGTACAACTTGTTTTCAAGTTTGTTTTTCAAAGTTTTCAGATTAGAGAAATCTCTCAAGAGTTTTGATTCCTTTGCATTGAATTCTTGCTTAAGCATTTTCACGTTTTCTTGAAGTTCTTGTTTTTGCTTAGCTGTTTTAGAGAGTTTTTCTTGCAAAGAATTTAATTCTTGTTTCAATACTTCTTCTCTAAAATTACTTTTTCTAATTACTGTACGCACTTGGTCATCCATTTCCTGCTCACGAGTGGTCAACTCAAATTTTGCACGTTGTTCATAAATGGCAACACGTTCCTTATAGGCATTAAGTTCAGAGATAATGGAATCATCAGGAGCACATGCAGTGTATTCATCAAAGACATAGTCATTGTTGACTGCAGAAGATGCATCACTAGGTACAACTTCACTTTCACTTTGTTTCACGTATTGATCATATGGGACAATATTGATATTACCCGTATTTTCAATATTTGATTCAAAAGTTTCGGTTGGTTGTACTTTGTCATGCATCTGTTGCACATCAGCATCATCATATAGCTTTAATACCTCAGAGATGAGTTTGTCCTTTGATGGGCCAGCTTGTGGTGAAGAAGTGACCTTGGGAGACACCATGGGAGAGATGCTAGCCATAAATATTGTGTGTGCAGTAGGTCCATCATCCACATCAGAGTCGTAAGCATCGCAGTCACCGACTTGAAAGGCATTTTGATGATTGTGACCTATCTCCTGAATGGGCTGCTCATCTACATCTGCATCATAGGTCTTGGCATTGCCTTCAGCAAGAAACAGCAGTTCCTCTTCATTCAAAGTAGCACCATTGTCCTGAGCTTGAGCCAGCAACATCTTATCTCTGAAGTATTCGACATTTTGTGGACGCTTTGGAGATGTGCAATTCCTTGCAAAGTGTCCCTCACCACCACAGTTAAAGCATTTGATTGGCTTAGCTTGACCTGGGTTACCATTCCTTCCTCGATTCTGGTTTCCAACATAACCTCTCCCAGCTCCACCTCGTCCCTGTTCATATTGTCTTTCCTGAACTGGTTGCACCACGATCCTTCCATCTTTAACAGTGGCTTGATTATGTGGGTTAGATGCAGTTCTGAGGTTGTTGTTGGTTTGTGGAAGAGAATTCATGTTTTGACTAATGAGAAGAGCAAGTTGATTAATGATGTTACCCATGTGTGCATCAGCATCAGCTTGTTTGAACTGAGGATCAGGGATGAGTTTGTGATTACCATTACCCAAGGGTATGACTTGTGATGCTTTGGTTGTGATTCCAATGTTTGAGTAGAAGGCAGTTGAATCATTAGACGAGCTTGTCTCTCCTGGGTTAGTTTTGAACTGATTGAGAATCAATTTTTCAAACATGGCATGTCTTTCATTCTGAAGGAGGAAGGCATAGAGTTGCTCATAGTTTGTGTTCTTCAATCCTTTAGTGAGCTTCACAGCGGTAACAAACTTGTGCCATTCGGGATTCATGTTGTTCACAAATTTTGAGTTCAACTGAATGTTAGGCATAGTCATCTTGATATTCCTCATGTCATTCACTAACTTATGAAATCTCACATAGTACTCATAGACACTCTCATCTGGTTTCATCTTGAAGTGCTCAAATTCATCATAGAGTTGGGATTCCCTGTCTTCCATAGTTAATTCTGAGCCTGAGAGAAGCATCTTAACGTTATCCCAAACAGCCTTTGCATCAGTGTTGTGATTGATCAGCTTGTAGATGTCTTTAGGAAGACCTTGAAGAACAATGTTTGAAGCCCTGATATCTGCATCGAATCTCTTTTTCTCCTCATTATCAAGCTCATTGTACATCTTAGGTCTGTCCATTCCGTAGATAGGAGTACCATCTTCATTAGTATCAAGTATGTCTCTAGTCGTTTCAACCCGATATGGTCCTTCATCAATGGATTTGAGAATGTTTACACCATTTTCCTTTCCAAGGCAATACAATCTGATTCGTTGAGCCCAAGAATCGTAGTCAGTTCTGTCAAGCATTGGTGGACGAGTATCTGAGCCAGCTGCTTGAACATCCTCGGCAACAGTGGAGATGACAGTGGGGACAGTGGGAATGTTGGTAGACATGTTAACAGATTATACGGGATTTTATAACTCTATGATTAAACCGGGAAATAGATTCTTTCACGGGATTTTACTAAATCAAGAGAAAACCGTAAACAATCACTCAAGTTGCTAGATGATAAAGTGCTAACTCGCTACCAAATAATGCACTAAGTCGCTAGAAATTAGTGCACTAAGTCGCTAACCCTTAACTCGCTACACGTCTAAGTCGCTAGAGTCCCAAGTCGCCAACAGAAAAGCAAGTCGCTAAGTAGTAACTCGCCACAGACTAAGTCGCTAGCCAAATTTGTGCAGTAATTCGCTACACAAGTCGCTAGATATGCAAGTCGCTAAAGAGCAACTCGCTACAGACTAAGTCGCTACCACAAGTCGCTAACCGTAGTGGAGATTCCACTACTTGTACTTTAACTCGCTAGCTCTAACTCGCTAGATTTTATAACTGTAAGTCGCTACAAAACTATGAAGTAAGTCGCTACCAAGAAAACAAGTCCGAGAGCTAATTCGCTAGCTTGAAAAACCAAATAACCTTCACTTTTCAATCCAAAAACAACCCAACCAAGATGATTCAAGCTTACCAAATGAAAACCTAAACACTTTTGATGATTCTAAACATAAAAGTACCAACAAAATTCAAACTTTAACACAAGAAATCAACCAAATGATGCAAAAACCACTAAACTTTTTCAAACTCAAAAACCACCTAAAAACCACTATAAATCCAAAGATGTGCAAGATATGATCTAACCATGGCTCTTGATACCAATTGTAAGATATAACTTTTCACATACACATCAAACCATAACACAAGGTGGCGAATAAGATGGAATTCTAGAGAGAGAAAGTTAGAGGTTTAGGGAACTTAGTGAGAGAAAGTGAAAGATATTATTATTAGCTCCAACTCTCTACCTTGGAAGGTAGAGAGTATTTATAGTCTTACATAACTCGCCACACTTTGGGCTGTGGATCAGGCATACAGTGGGTAAAGACCCGTCCGTCCTCCACGGTGTTACTTAACTAAATTACTACTTAACTTAAAAGAACTACGACTACGAGCTTTCTAACGATTACATATACTTGAGGTGACCGACTCTTTAATACCGGGAATTTCTAATTCCTAACATTACTCATTAAAAATATTGAAACTTACTACGTCATAGGCGAAAATATCAATATGTATACGTCATAGAACATCCAAAATATTAAATTTATGAAATATGATGTTAACAGAATATCATATATTATGTGTTATATTTAATATTTTAAATAATTATATTTATGAAATATGATAATTATATTCATTAATTATTGTGTATAGACAAAATCACCTATGAAGATTATCTATCATATATGTAAGTCGGAAATTACTTTAATTCTTTGACTTTCTATGACATATATGTCAGTTGGACATAAAAGTAAATATTTTGAGTTTCGAGAAGATATTTTTCATCATTATAAAATCTGACATGTATCATAGCGTGTTATGCATTTAAGTTTCCAATAGATAGTCAAATTACTTAAATGAAACAGATATGCAAATATGTATACGTCATATGCCAACTAACTCTGATATTAATAAAATATTAATATATAAACGTCATATATTTTTTCAAAAAAATATTAAATTTGTTTGATTTTGATTATAAATCTTTTTTTCAAATCTATGATATTAAAAGAATATCAAATATTAAGACAAATAACTCTGATATTAAAAATTTGATTTTGTTTTTAGATGCAATTCCCCCTTGTTTTTAAATAGAAAGTGATGATTAATATTTTTTCTCAAAAAATCTGACATTAAGAAAATGTCTTTATTAAGAAAAGTAACTGATATTAAGACAGTAATAATTTAAAAATAATATATGTTATATTTAACATTTTAAATAACTATATTTATAAAATTTAAAAATTATTTTAAAATAAAGTTTATTTTGAAAGTTACATGCCGTGAGTAAGTCTATATATAACATTGATATTGAAAGTAATGTCTTATTTTTCGAGTTGTCGTGTTAAAAATAATAAACTGTTTTTTCAAAATGAGTAATGGTTTCGTGCCATTTACAGACGTGCCTCCATCAATTATTATTCATATCTTACAATCTATGCACAATTCAACTCGTGATAGGAACCATTTCCAGGAGACATTAGAAAGTATACCCAGTATACCATCATATTTAGTTCATTTTATCATGGGAAATAAACTTTAATTAATTTACATTAATTTAAATTTTAATAAAAACCATTAAAATTAAAATTTTTCTACAATAACAATTGATCTTCAACTTCATATTCTTCTTCATCTTCATTTCTTTTTAAAAATCTTCATCTTCATCTTCCATAATTGATCTTAAACTTCATGTTCTTCCGTTTCTTACATTATACGAGTAATAATTTTTCAAAATGTATAAATTCATGTACTCTCCCCATTCAGAATCTGAATCTGAAGAGATTGAAACACTTATAATTATAAGAAAAGAATAAATTATAAGAATATACTCAATATTCATATAATTATAATCATTAATGTGTTGTTTATTGTTCACAGATAAAGGGATATCTTTTACCACTATAAATAATATCTAATATATATGTCACTTCTTGAAATTACTTTTAATACATGTAAACAAATATTCAAAATATGTATTCATCATAAGCCAACTAAAGTTTGATATTTAAGACATTATATACGTATACGTCATAAAAAATGCAAAATATTAAATTTTCTTTTGATTTTGGTTTTAAATATAACAACTAACTCTGATATTAAGATAATATTATAAATTAAGAAAAGTAAGTCTGATATTAATGTAATATCATTAATTAAACAATAAAATTTGATATTAATACAATATTAATAACTTCTGTCAGTCATTCATTTTATAAACAACTAAATCTTATATGATTTAGAGTACTCTTTTTAATAATGCTAGTCAATAAAATAAAATTTTTACATTCTATGATAATATCATAGTATATGAATTGATTAATCTGTGAAATTTATTAACTCTGATATTAATTGAAATAAATGTTCCAAAATTAATATAACATTTTTTTAAATAATATAATTAACCTTTAAATTATACATGGAAAATAAAATTTAAATATGATATTAAGAAATAAAATTTATTTTTATATATAGTATAATTAATATTATTTTTATTACAGATAAAGTGATATTGTATTGTCAAATCATTTTAAATAGTATCTGACATTGATAGCTCATATATCAGTTTGAAAAAATGCTGCTAGGAATTTCAAAAGAATTACACTATTTTAATTTAGGTGAGATATTATGTTAGTGTGATATTATGTTTCTGACATATAACATTTTTTAAATAATATAAACTTCTAACTTAAACATATTTATTAAAATAAATGTTCCAAAATTAATATAACATTTTTTTAAATAATATAATTAACGTTTAAATTTTACGTGGAAAATAAAATTTAATATGATATTAAGAAATAAAATTTATTTCTTATATAATATAATTAATATTATTATTATTACAAATAAAGTGATATTGTATTGTCAAATCATTTTAAATAGTATCTGACATTGATAGCTCATATATCAGTTTTAAAAAAATGCTGCTAAGAATTTCGAAAGAATTACACTATTTTTATTTTAGTGTGATATTAAGTTACTGTGATATTAATTTACTGAGATATTAAACATATTTATTAAAATAAATGTTCCAAAATTAATATAACATTTTTTAAATAATATAGCTCAAATATCAGTTTAAAAAAATAATAGTAACGTCAAAAACTACTCAAAAATATATTAAATTAGAACATTTATAAAGTCAACAGATTAAAAATCTCTTTTGTTTGACTTATAAAGTCAACAGATTAAAAATGTAACAAAAATTCAATATTATAACAAAAAGAAACACACAAAACATATCAGTTAAGCTACAAAACATAGCATATCTTGGTAGGAATTCACTGAAATAAACTTTAATTAATTTACATTAATTTAAATTTTAATAAAAACCATTAAAATTAAAATTTTTCTACAATAACAATTGATCTTCATCTTCATATTCTTCTTCATCTTCATTTCTTTTTAAAAATCTTCATCTTCATCTTCCATAATTGATCTTCAACTTCATGTTCTTCAGTTTCTTACATTATACGAGTAATAATTTTTCAAAATGTATAAATTCATGTACTCTCCCCATTCAGAATCTGAATCTGAAGAGATTGAAACACTTATAATTATAAGAAAAGAATAAATTATAAGAATATACTCAATATTCATATAATTTTTTCTTATCACAATATGAATAAAAACATTAATAAAAAAGTGGAAATGTGTCAAGCTCAATAGATTCAAAATATTTTAAAATACTCTATACACCTATCTAACTTATCACATTTCTGCTTTTGTACCATGGCGACATTCAGTAAAATATCTAGGTTTCATACCATGGTACTAACATGTATATAATAGATGTAGAAGAAAATTTAAAATGATTTTACACATATTTAAATAGAGATTCTACATCTATTACAAATTTCGGTAAAATATCTAAGTTTCTTAGCATATAAAAAACCATAGAATAACCTCCAGGGTCGTAAATAATATAGAAAAATATAAAAACGAAGTACATGGTTGCACTAAATATGACTTTTAGTTTTTGTAGAATGAAAGAAAGATTTATGTTATTTCTTTCTAATGGAAGAGTTTAATTTTATAGAAGCAAAGTGGTAAACGAAAAGGCTCTTTTATAGGAATAATAAATGAGTTTTTTATTTGATTTGATCGAATCTCGAGGAGAAAAATAATAAATGGCTTCTTATCTTTTTATTTTTAAACTCATAAAGTATTTTAACATAATTAAATTAAACTGTTATATTTAATTAAACATTATTATATTACAAAACACATTGTTAAACATATTCAAAAGACAGACATAAAAATCCTAAAAATTATCAGCATCAGCAGCAACTTCTTTAAGTATGTTGATAAGGTTTTTGGCACATTCATCCATCTCTTGATACTTATCTTTGACAATAGCATTATGATTTTTCAAATTCTTTAAACTGGTTATCATCTCTTGATATTTTGCTTCAGCATCAACATTAAAATCTTTGTAAATCTTAAAATCAGCTATCGCCTCTTCAAACGTAGCTTCCAAGTTAGCGTTATCATCTTCGATCCTCTTGAAACGAGCTTTCATATCTTCATACTCACATTCATACTGTGGGAGTTGTTCAATAATTGTCTTCCTCTTAGAAATCAGCTCTTGTTTCTCTCTGAAATTTCCTTCTATTGGAAAAGTCTTTTCTGGCTCACAAGTAATTACCATTTTATTGAAACGATCTATCATGTCCATCTCATCTTTCAAAAAAGAATCCTGCAAATTAGCACAATTCGGAGTGCATGTACCCTCTGGATAGAAAGAACACGGCATTTCAAGTATACGTAAATGATTGTGATGATTGATAATGTAATTGATATAAATGTTACAAATATTATAAGTGCATTCAAAAAGTTAAAATGAGGTTTAATGAAATGGGCCTTATAAATTGGGCCTAATTTTATACAACTGTTTTATAGTGTATTCAAACTTTTACATGATTTTTGTGCAACTGTTTAACATTTAAAAAAAAATCCAAGTATTTTTATATATGAAAGTAGCTAAAAAGTAGACTCACTATATCTACTCAGAATATACGTATATAACAGTGAATATTAAAAAAAATAAAAATTACAATTTTGCTGCTTCCGTTATAATCTCCTCCTTGAATTTGTTAGCATCACTTAATAAAATCTTTACAGCATACAAATTTCTCAATGATGCCAACTCATCTTTACTTCCATTTTGCTTAAATATAGATCTCCATTGTTTGTCCTCGCTTCCAGAATAGAATTCAAGGTGCCTCATAGTAAAAATGCCACAATCTGTTTTATTTTTCGATGTTTGCCATTGCATTTCAAGTCTTCGAGGAACACACTTTGAAATCTGTTCAACCTTTGAGTGCTTTGAAACATTTAGATAATGACAAAACAATTTGAACTGAAAAACAAAAAATAAAAATTAAAAATATTAACCTTAAATTTGTTACATATATATAAAAATAATAATAATGATATTACCAGGTTTTGAGTTGTATTTCCATATATAGCACCACTTTCCTTTAGATTGTCAATAATGACAAATGACGGATTGAAGAGATTGAAGCAATAAACATAGAAATGATTTTGCCTACATACTGGGAAAAAAACCTGAAACAGAAAAAAGTAAAATATTAATAAAGAGTATAATAAAATTCAAATAAGTATATATTGTAATATTAAAATTAAATTTAATAGTTGATGAGTGTCTAAATACTCATCATTTTTGTACCATTTAAACTGCAAAAACATCTGAAAACACTCAGAAATGCATCAAAATGATAAAAATATCACAAATAAGTGTTTTATGTGTTTTAAATGCAAAAATATCAAAATCTGGTGAAAAACGTATCAAGTTTGCATAATTGGCAGTTTTAGTCCTCCAAGTTTCAAAAGTTATCAAAAACAGTCCCTGGTAAATCAAAATAAAGAAAAATATCATTTTAAGTCCTTAGGGATTCTTGAGTTGTCAAAATTGGTCCTTGAGATTTAAATTTGCAAAATTACAACTTAGGTCCCTAAACTTTGAAAATTGTCAAAAATAGTCCTTGGAAATTTGAAAATGTCAAAAATAGTCCTTGTACTATTGAAACTTGTCAAAAGTGACCCTTGAAACAGTTTTGAGAAATTGGCAGAAATGGTCCTTCAAGAATCAGAAATTGCAGTTTGGTCCTTGTCATTTAAAACTAGCCATGACCCCTTCAAACCATTATGACCCCTGCCATTATACCATTTTGACCCCCTGCCATTACCTGTTTTGGACCCTTGGTCAAACCCACCAGTCAAACCCCACCTTTCCCTCCACCACTGTGCTTCTTCCCCACTTGACTGCAAACACTCTCACCCATCACCTCACCTTATCCCTCCCCCCTCATCATCATATCTACCAACTTATCACACCACAATTAATGCCACCCCCCTAGTTGCAAATTCAGAACCCTGTGGTCAAAACAGCTTTTCCCGCCAATTTTGATCAAACGGCCAAAATCCATCCAACTCATCCAATGGCCAAGATTTCAGATGGGATTTGCTCAGAGGACACGTGGAAAGCATTTGGTGTATAAAAGAGAGGGAAGAGAAGGCTCAAAGACAGTAATCTAGTGTAATTGTAATTTGCTTATGTCGTTTTTAATATTTTAAGTTTTCCAGTACAAGTTTAAGCTTTCAAATACTTTGTAATCTTATTTCAGTATAATAAAAACTCAGTTTCAGTTTCAATTTCAGTGATAAGTCCCATTTCAAGTTTATGCAATTTTCAAGTAAAAAATCTCATGTGAATGAAATGTTGTTGTTAGTTATTATCTTGGACTCTTAAGCTCATATAAGCTCCTATATAGCTTATTAAAGCTATTAGATACTTTAAAACTCAGTTTAGAAAGCAAAAAGAAAAAATACCAAAAATACTAAAAAAATAGTTGAAAAATAAAAAATCCATGGTGAAAAATACAAGAAAGCTGGAGCAGGGTTGATATTGGATGGCCTTGGTATAGAGCTTATTGGGAAGCTTTAGGAAGTGTTTACAAGTCCTCAGTTCTCAGTTTGAGCTTGGAAACAATTTGTAAGCCTTTTGTTCTTATTTGGCATTTCACTGTTTAAGTTAAGCATAAGCTTCAATCTTTGTGTCTTTGAGTTTCTTAGTTATATTTAAGCATAATTAAACATAAAAATCAGTCGTTTGTTCTTTTAAATTTATAGTTAGCAAAAATCTCATTTTCACAGTTAAAAGAGCACAATTGTCATTCCTAAGTTTTATGTTATTATTGTTGTTGTTTAACGTTCATTTAGTCCCATTATATGATATTAAAAAGTCTGAAATCAATAGCATGATCTAGATCAGTGTTTTGCTTTGAAAATCATCAAATCAGTCTTATAAAGTAGTGTTTGGTTTTATTTTGTTAACTGTGCTAAAGAGTGCTCAAGTCTTTGTTCTTTGTTAATACATGTCTCATTAGGTCTTAAGAACTCAGTCAAACCATAAAAACTAGTACTTGTTCTATAAAAAGTCAAAATCAACTTAATTCTGTCCTAGACTCATATTTGTTAGGATTTTTGATTGAAGAAACATGCATACTGTTTTAAAAGTTGTTTATCTAGCTTAATTTAGTCTCATATTAGCTTAATATAACAAATTTAGTAGCCTAGGATCATTCAAATCTCACAAAAGTCAACCTACTAGTTTATTTCAAAAAGTCAAGAACTGCTCTGTGCACAGTTGTTGCATGCCTAGTTCACAAGCTTATTCAGAGCTCATTAGTGAGTACTAGCTTATGTACTTTAGCTTTTTGAGAAGCTCACCTAGCTATCTCAAAGTTCCAAGTTTAGCTTTTCAATCTCTAGCTTATTTGATAGGTTTGATAAGAGCTTTTTGTTTGTCCAAACCACTCAGCATACACTGAGTATTTACTCAGAGGTTTTTCAGTTTATTCATAAGCTTCTCACAAGCTTATTAGTGTAAGCCAAACTTTGTAATCTAGCTTTTTGGAAAGCTTAACTGGTCAACTTATTAGTTCCAAAGTTCTTTTTCATTTTTTAGCTTATTAAAGTGCTTAAAAAGTAGCTTAAAGGTGCCTAGTAAAAACAAAATTGTCCTGTGCAACAGATAAGCTTTTGCTTATTTGAAGCTTAGTTGGTGCTTAATTTTAAGTAATTGTGCTTTCTTAGTTGTTGTATTAGCTTATTAACATTTGTCTAACTTATTTCAGTTTACTTTGCTTGTTTTTGCTAGCTTATTAGTCATTTAGCTTAATCTAGTGCTTATTTCCATTTATTTTGTTAACTGTTAAGAAACTTAAGCTCAAACTGAGCTTATTAGTCATTTTTATAAAAAGTCATAGTTTTATAAATTGCTTATTTTAGTTAGCTTAATAAGTTGCAAAAAGAAAAAAAAAAAAAAATAGTTGCAAAAAGGTCATTGCTGGGATTCGAACCCTGGCCACCCAGCTCACCACACACACACACTACCACTCGCCCTTGGGTCTTTTTCTGTTTTTCTTTACACAATTTAATATATAACCTTGTTTTGTCTAATTAGCTTATTCGAACAAGTTAGCTTATTTCTAGCTTATTAAAACAAGATTTTTCAGCTTTAGCATTTTTCTTAGTTTGGTATTAGTATAAAGTATTTTATAAAAAAGTTTCAGATTTTTCTAAATAGTTTTAGTATTTTTAAACATTTAATTAGTGTAAAATCGTATTTAATTCATAATAAAAAATATAAAAGTCTAAAAAATATAATTCTTTTTTCTAAAATTTTCTTTTGTCATATAGTAAGTAAGAAAATTGTTTTTACACTTGTAGGACTTTTATTTCACAAATTTTACGTTTTTGCTTGCGCACTAGCGTAATTTTTATACATAACGCTCGTTTTCATTTTAAATCACGTTTTTAGATAATTTAAGTTTACGTTTTAGTTAAAATAGTTTATTTAAGTTATTTTATTTTATAAATCACAAAAACATCATTGTAAAAATAGTGATAGCGTTTATTTAATATATTTTAGCTTTTTAATTTTCTTTAATTTGCATTTAAGCCCCTGTAATTTACAAAACTTTTCTTTAGGTATAAATATTCCAAAATCCTTACTGATCACTATCCTTAGTGATTATTCGACATCTGTCTGTGTTAAACACCATTCATCCTCCGTGGGACTTAACGACCTAGGAATCCACTATATTCCTCTGATCTTAATTGCATTTGCTTTCTGAGCTGTTTTAAGTTTGTTACGGTTGACCATTCACAAGTGGTCAGCTTGTGTGATTAAACTTGACTGTTCAGGAGCCAATCAAATTTTGGCGCCGCTGCCGGGGAGGCTGTAAGCGTGTCCTAAGCATTTTCAGACCCGTACTTGCACATATACCACCTTTTGTAAACAGTTTTTTTGTAAAGTTATAACAAAATCAAAAAGTTCATTAACACTTTTCCTAAAGTGTTAACAACACCAAACAAAATATAAAACAACAAAACAATCGTAACGTTTTCTAGCTTGTGTTTCTTTTAAGGTGATTCTTAAAGAAATACGATTTGGTTAAACGAGACGATACCAAAAATATTGTCCAAAAGTTTTTAAACCATCAGCACATATCCATACCTACGTCTTTTCAGTGGTACTTAATAAATACATAAAAATCAACCACCGCAAATCAAGGCACTACACCTACTAACTGGGGGTGTGACCATAATAAGTTCCCGAACAACAGATTTAAAACTTGCCTTTGTGTCCTTGTGATTTGGTGTACCTTTTTCAAAGAAGCCATTTCATTTGTGATTATTGGTTAAGTTCACTTGTCGTTTTGCCTCGCATTTGTTTTGAAAACTGATTTTTATACTTAGTGCATGCGCACTCGTTCTTCCAGTTCTACAAGTCCACTTTCTGAGCTTGCAAATATTCCTCGTAGACGTAGAGGACGTTCTGCTCCTTCAGCCGTGACTGAGGAACGTCTACCACCACCACCCCCTGCCGTAATGGCAGAAGACAAGCCGATGAATGAGCTTCTCCAAGCACCCATCGAGGGTTACGGAGATGCTATTGTTGTCCCAGCCATCGTGGCTGATACTTTTGAGCTCAAAACCGAGTTGCTTAATCTGGTAACCCAAAGCCAATTCTATGGTTTTGAGCGGGATGATCCTCATGCACACATTCGATGGTTTAACAAGATTGCATCTACCATCAAATACAAGAATGTCCCACATGAAGCAATTAAGCTTCTTCTGTTCCCATTTTCTCTGGAGGGACAAGCCCGAAATTGGCTTGAGAAACAACCCCCTTGTTCCATTGAGACATGGGAAGATCTAGTCACAAAGTTTGTTAACGAATTCTATCCTCCATCCCGAACTACAAGTCTTAAGAATGAGATAATGAAATTTTCTCAAAGATTTGATGAATCATTCGGGGAGGCATGGGATCGTTACAAAGAGCTGCTCCGCAAGTGTCCGCATCATGGTTTTACCGAGTTAATGCAAATGGATACTTTCTACAATGGTCTGAACCAGACTAATCAAGACTCTTTAAATGCCTCCGCGGGAGGTAATTTCCTGAGCAAGACCACCAAAGAAGCCTTACAAATCATTGAAAACAAGTCCCAGGTCCGCCCTTTCCGCACGAAGACATATCAGTCTCAGTCTAATGCTGGACCTTCTACTTCATCTCCCGTGAGTACATCTAGCACCGATGCTAAGATTGACAAACTTACGGATATTGTTCAGGCTTTGGTTCTTGCTAACCAAAAGAAAGTCACTTTCACTCAGACACCATCACATGGTGAAGTGAAGAAAGTCGAAGTTTGTGTTACTTGTGGTGGCCCTCATGCATACTACAACTGTACTGCCACCGATGGTAGTCCGTTTGAAGCTAATGCTATAGCCGGTACTTCAAATCAAGGAGGTAATCAATACCGTCCTCAAAATGAACCAAACTACCGAGCTAATACTTATCAGGCACCACCCGGTTTTATCCAGAATCCTAACCGGAATCAGAACCAACCTAGAATGAACCAAGGTTATCAAAACCAAGGTAATTTCTATTCCGGACCCAATCAAGGTTTCCAACATCAAGGAAACCTTAATCACAACAATTTCAATCGAGGGAATCAATTTCAGGGAAATGTAAATCCTAATCAAGGGAATTTTCAACAACAAGGTCATAATCAAAACATCCGACCTCAGAATTTCCCTCCACATCCTCCAGTACCATCATCTGATGAGTTATTGAAGCAATTCATGAAATCCCAAGATGAAATGAACAGGTTGTTGGTCAGTCAGATCGCTGATCTCAAGAAGTCTTTAAATGATCAACCCTCGGGCTCAGGAAAACTTCCGAGCAACACGATCGCTAACCCGAGGGAAGATGCAAAGGCAATCACAACCAGAAGTGGTGTTTCATACAATGGACCCGCTATTCCTACTACCTCTTCTTCTTCTCTCCCGAAGGTAGTGGAAAGTGAATCTGAGGCAACAAAGGACAAGGAACTTCCTACTAATAACGAAGGTACCAACGATGTCCATCCTCAAGTTGTCCAGAAACCCAAATCCAATCCAGGAGTTGTTTTTGAACCTCCTGTAGCTCCCGTTGAAAACCCCAAATCCAAATCTTCTATTCCTTACCCATCACGTTTGAATGAGCAAAAGCTCCGCGAAAAAGCCAGTCATCAAATGGACAATTTTTTTCAAATTTTCCAAGAACTACATTTTGACATAAGCTTTGCGGATGCTATCATGCTGATGCCCAAGTTTGCATCAACTCTCAAACACATGTTAAGCAACAAGGAAAAGCTGTTTGAAATGGCTAAAACTCCTCTGAACAAGAACTGCTCTGCAGTTATCTTGAAGAAGCTTCCCGAAAAGCTTGGAGATCCTGGAAAATTTCTCTTACCTTGTTGATGCGTGCCAAACCGTCAAGTTTTATCACTCAAGTCTGCCACTTGTGAATGGCAGACCGTAACAAACTTAAAACGGCTCAAGCACGAATGCAATGAAGATCTGAGGAGTATAGTGTTTCCCCGGGTCGTTATGTCCCAGCGAGCTATGCAATGGATTATCAAACGTAAAGTGATCGAGAAATTTGAACGAAAAAGGGATTTGATAATGATTATAACTACAGAAAAAGCCAACAAATTACAACGGCTTAAATGCAAATTAAAGGAAATTAAAAAGATAAAAACTATTAAATAAACGCTATCACTATATTTAAAATGATGTTTTTATTTTTATGTTTTTACAAAACTGAAATAAAAACTACGCGACGTACAAATAAAAATGTGAAACTTACACTATATTAATCCTAAAAATATGAAAGTTATATTTTTACAAACCTAATGGTAAAAGAAAATTTATAGAAAAAGAAAATTATTTTTATAACTAATTATCTAATTATTATTAATTAAAAACTAATTTTAACTAATAAATAATAACCTAAAATGCAAGAAAATAGGAAATAGAGCTAGAAAAATAAAATTAAGGCTTAGAAAAATCTAAAATATCAAAAGAGAATTTTCAAAACTATTTTTGTATTTTTCTGATTATTTTTGTATTTTCTAGGAATTAAAAACTATTAAAAACTAATTAAATTATTTAAAAATACAAATTTAACTAAGAAAAATCTAGAAAAATACTTTTTTGTCTTTTTATATTTATCTTAACTTAAGAAAAATGAAAAATTATTTTTTTGAACCTTTTCTGAATTATTTGTATTAAAAGCTAATTAAAAAGTGCTAAAAATAGATTTAAATGCAGAAAAACAGCAAACCAACTTGGAAAAATCTGAAAATTTCAGGAAAACTCTAAAATTATATTAGGAAGCTAGGAAAAATGGAAAAACAGGTGCTTATGTGGAGGAATTTGAAACTGGAGTGGAATGTGCTTAAGAATAAGCACTTGGATAAGCCAAAAGCACACCAAAAGGTACCAAACTGAGACAGAGGTAACAATAAGCTAAAATAACTCTAAAGCAACTGAAATCAACAAGCCATAACCTCTGGATAACTGATTGAACAGATTTGGTGTTTGAGCTTATAGTTGAAAACAGTTTTAGGTAGGCAACATTGAGCATAAGCACAAGCTACTCCATAAGCTAAAAATGAAAACCAATACTTGGGATCTAAACTAGACCTGGGTGAGTACTAATGAACCAAAACTCAGACCTAGACAAGCTCAACTGAGCTCTGCACAAGCTCTGCAAAACTTGCAAAATCCCTGTGCAGACTTAATGCCCTGCACAGGGGTTTTGACCCCATTTTGACAAGCTAGTTAAGAGCTTAAGAAAAATTTACAAAAATATGAAAAAATCACAACAATAAACTAGACCAAGTGAACTTTTTAAAGCCACAAGTTTCAATTAAAATGACCCAAGAATGATCCCATGAAAAATCATCTTAGATTGGCCAAAACTGAGATTTTGCAATATTGACTTTTAAGGTAAACATGAAATGTTGACTATTTTGAAGTTTGATCTGGATTTAAGGACTGGAAATGATGTATATGGATGAAATGAAGCTAATGTAATCTAACTTTATTGAATTTGAACACAAAACAAGTGATTGCAAATCCAAAAATCCAACAGATAAGTATAAAGGACAGATTCATAGACAATTTTGACTTTTGGTGGTTTGCAGGCACAAACTAAGACAGATATGAGTTTATTTGAACTTAACAAACTTAAAGTACCAAGTTTAAACCATTGAGCTAGCCTTTAAAACAGTTAAAACACCAGTTCCAAACACACCTTATCTCAACTGATTTGCAAATTAAAACTAAGCTAACACTGAACAAGCATAGATTATGATCAAACTAACTTAACCAGACCTAAATACATCTATTTAAACAGGTTTGAGCTTATGAATACTACAAAGACAAATTATGCATAAGAATTTAAAAATGACTTACAAATGGTCCAAAGCCACTATGGCTTGATTCCTGTGAACCCAAGAACACTACCTAATCTAAACCAACCCATATGACTAATCCAATCCCAAGAACATGTCTGCACCAACCCATTCCATTCCTTCCTCAGATTTGCCCCATGTTGACTTTCATTGACCAGATTCTAAAGATGCTTGAAACTTGATTATAAGCTTACAAAAAGCTATTATAAGCTTATATAAGCTTATATGAGATTAAGATTGAGCTGCTAAAAGCTTTAACAAAGGGGTTTGAAAATAAAAATCTCAACAGTGAACATAAAGTATGGAAATTGAACATTAACTTTGAATTGAGACTTAAGAGAGTTGCAATACACTTTAAACCTTTGTTTGATACAAAATAAACTGGAAAATACAATTGAAAACTACTTAAGACATGATAAGCTAGAAATCGACATACATTGTAAAAATTAAAACTAAGTCCTCTTCTCTTGTTGCTTCCTCTTGTCTTTTATACACCCAAACTGTTTCTCTCACCTATCTGAATAGTTCCCAGCATAAATCTAAACCATTGATTGTGAAAAATTGATCTTGGCCATTCAAGTGGTTTTTGGCGCCAAAACCATTTTAACAGTTGGAGCTTGAGTGAGATATTGGAGAAGGCATTAAATGCTTCCTTGGCTTGTTGTGTTTGGAGGAGGGTAGAGTAGGGATATGATGGTGGGTGGAGTGTTGGCAGGGAAGGTTGCAGGGAAGTGATGATGGTGGATATGGCAACCCGTGAGGTTGGAGGGAAAGGTGGAGTCAAAGGCATTTGACTGAGGATTAATAATAGGGAGGGTCAAAAGTGGGGGTCCAAAAGGCTAATTGGCAGGGGTCCAAAGGGATTAATGACAAGGGTCTAAGAGGTAAAGGGTTTTTAATTATCAAGGACTTCATTTGCCATTTCTGAAAATACAAGGACTAGAACTGCCAATTCTGCAAAGATGTTTCAGGGGCTGAAATTGACAAGTGTTAATATTACAAGGACCAAAGTTGCCATTTTCAAATTTTCCAGGGACCATTTTTGCCAAATTTCAAAGTTGGAGGACCAAACTTGTAATTTTCTCAAACTTTTTATATTTTTCACCAAAGGACTAAATTTGACAAGTTATGATTTTAAAAGGACCTTTGGTGACTTTTCTTTTGAAATTTTGACTCAGGGACTATTTTTGACAATTTTTGAAACTTGGGG
>BPTQ01000009.1:225019872-225034366 GCA_019973895.1 Chrysanthemum seticuspe
TTTATATATATATATATATATATATATATTTATATATATATATATATATATATATATATATATATATATATTTATATATATATATATATATATATATATTTGAAATGTTAATAAAATTAGTTTAATGACAGTGTATGTTATTAAAATAAAAAATAAATAAACAAATAAAATAAAATACCATTTTGTTCGAATTTGAAGAAGCTTCATGAACATGATCATAATCAAACCGATCTGCAAGCCCATCTATCTCTGGTTTTTCATCTGTCAGAGAAAGTAACTTCGTATTATTCCCATCTGTTTCTGAACTTTGATGTTTCTGTAAATTTAAAAACATTTCTAACAAAAATGAATTAAAATTAAAAAAAAAAAGAAAAGAAAAAAATTAAAAAGATTGTTACCTTTAAATCTTCGACTTCAAAATTCATTGCTTCTTCCTTGACCTTTTCAAATTCTGGATATTTTGATATAGCTTTTGTTTTAAAATGTAATGCTCTCAAAACTCTCTTTTTGAATTTTGCATTTTGATCCGTTATGCACAACTTGAAAAAAACAACCATATGCAAAATCGAAAGATTAGTTATTCCAGAATAACTTTGAAAGCATTTCTTATTTTCCTTGTTTAAGTAACAAAGCCCTACTTCAGGTTCTTCGTAATACTTAAGGTCTTGAAAGATGATACCATCTGGAACTCTTCGAAAACATGGACGATCTCGAGATAAAACTCTTCTACAATAATCTACAAAATACGGTTGATGAACAAAGGATTTGAAATGAGTCAACCCAATATATGATTGATAACACTCGTCAACTGTGATCTCATTCAGCATGTAGGCTTTTACGAAAATGCTTTGAATTTCTTTTATGATTTTTTTCTTCAGATTGCACTCTGTATTACTTTTGTAAATACAGAACATAAAATCTTTCCATTCTTCAAGTCCTAAAAAAGGAAGATCTTGATGCGAAATTGTGTCTTTTGAATTGTATTCTAACATCAGCGAGTATCTTAAAGATCCATTCACTTGCTCAACATTGACTTTAATAATTTTTTTATATCCATAATGTCTTCTGAATCTGCAAAATTTCAAAACTTGCTCCATATTCCTTGAATCTAACAAAAGCTTACAGTCCAACAAAACTATCTTTTCTTCGTTGAATCTCTGTTGAATACTCATACCTTCTCTTTTAATGATTTTTCTAACTTTTGCTTTCGTTCCTTCTTCTTCATATTCATCTGGATGTTCTTCCATCCACTCCTCTGCATACTTTATCAATTTCTGTGTATGTATATTGATCTCATGAAGCAAAAGCTTTGTAATGTATCTACTTCTCAACACATCCATCTGCATTCGACGATTTGGGTCATTTTCTACTAAAAGACCTGTTTCTCAATTTTCATCTTGAGCCTCATAAAGTTCCATATGTGTCATCGCATATAAACCACAATTGACTTTATCTTGTCTAGTTCTCCATTTTAGTTGAATTATTTCAGCACTTGAATCCAGCAAAAAACAAATATTTGGATGGCTCTTATCAAGCAAATAGGATGATAACAGACTTTTCTGAAAAGAATAAAAAATGAATGAGAACAACACAAAAAATATACTGAACAGGAAAAAGTATAAAGTAAAATAAAAATCAAATCTTACCACATAATAAAAAACGTGCTTGTATTTTGAATTATATGAAGCACCTGAATTACTGTTGTCTAAAATAACAGCACGACCATTCCTTATGTTGAAAACTATTACATAATAGTGCTCATATGCAAGGATTGGAAAGAACACCTATTAAAAATGAAATTAAAATCAAATAAAAGATGACTATTATTATGTTAATATTAATGATAGATTACATTACCAGTTCGATTTTTTCCATTGACATATCTTTTTTATCATTATCAAACTGATCTTCAACATAGCGTTTAAACTTTAGACAATGTGCTTCTTTATCTTTTTCATATTCCTTAAGATCTTTTGGCTATTAAAAACAAAAACAAAATGCAAAAAGTTACAAACAAAACATATTTGTGTATAATGAAAGAAAAATTAAGATAAAAAAATATATATTAACTTACAATCATCACTGTTTTGAAGTAATGTCTAAAACTTTTTAAAGCATCCTTTGTTAAATTTTCTTCAAAATTGAGGATACTAACAAAGTTATCAATAACTTCACGCTCAATCTCTGTTTCAGAAGCAAGACACTTGATATGAACTCTTAAAATTCCACTTACTTTCCCATAACTGAAAATCTCCTCCCTATAAAGTAACAAATAGAAATTATTATATACTAGCATATAGAAATTACATGTAAAAAATTAAAAATTAAAATTATGTATAGTTTTAAAAACTTACAAATCATTTTTCTCTGTATCGGATAGAATCATTTTCGGGAATAGTTTTTCAACCTGTGATTTGAATTCCATTATAGTCTCAACTCTTTTGTTCATATATGGAGATTCAAAAAGGATGCATGATTTTTTTCTTCGTTTTAGCTTCTCTTCATTTCCTTTGATATTCAAATCATGTTTTTGAAAAACCTGAAAAAGCGTATTAAAGTGCACTTATATAAGATATTATTTTTACTACTATTCACTAATAAAATAAAATAAATAATTAATTAGATATGAAATTGTACCTGAATGGCAAGATTATCGATTTGATTTCTCTCAAGATCAATAACAGAATCTTCCATACTAACATCAGTAGAAACAGCACTAGAAAGTTTTTCATCAAAAGTATAACTCTCAGAAATATTTACTTCAGAAGATGAAGTGTCTTTAGGTACTTCAGAAGATTGCTTGGGTTTGTATGAGATATTGTCGACAATGTAATTCTCACTTTTGATGTTTAAAAGTTCCTCTTCAGCCTTGATACACTTCAAAACACCATCACCTGTAAATGTTTCATTCTTATCAAAATCATCATCTTCAGTATCTAATATCTCATCATCTTCACATATCTGTTCTTCAAATGGTTCTTCTTCCTGAAGGATACATTTGGTGGTGTCACTCGTGCCCTTACCAATTTGATTAACCAGATTGCTTTGGGATTGCGTGACATCAATAGATTCTTTTGGGAGTACATCACCACTGCTAGAACCCACTGGCCTGTCAAGTTGATTACCTGCAAAGTTAGCTGTATTTTGATCTTCTTTCTCAAAAGTTTTCTTCACTTTGACATACTTGTCGCTTTCATCAAAAGATTCATAAGCATCAATGCCTTCTTCTAAATTTGTGATAGTTGCGCTTTTTTCTTTCTCGTTGTCTTTGTGATCATCAACTTCTTTCAAATGTTTGTTTGAAATTTCACTTTCTTCAAACTCTGACTTTCTGTCAGCATCTTCATCCTCATGTAAACATGCTTCATCAGCAGTAGAAAAATGATCATTAGGAACGCTTTCTTTAACCACTTTATTAGTTTCTATGACATCATCTATCTGCATCTCAGGCCTAAGAGAGTCTTCGGATTTCTCAATCTCATCTACTTGTAAGACATCTTTTTTAGTTTCTAAACAATCATTGTGTAGAGAAACTGCAGCTAATTCTATGATAACATTACTTCCTTTGTCTTCTAACTCTGACTTTCTGTCGGCATCTTCATCCTCAGGCAAACATGATTCATCAGCAGTAGAAAAATTATCATTAGGAACATTTTCTTCAGCAACACTTTCTTTAACCACTTTATTAGTTTCTATGACATCATCTATCTGCATATCAGGCCTAACAGAGTCTTCAGATTTCCCAATCTCATCTACTTGTAAGACATCTTTCTTACTTTCTAAACAATCACTGTGTATAGAAACTTCAGCCAATTCGATGTTAACATTACTTCCTTTGTCTTCTAACTCTGAATTTCTGTCGGCATCTTCATCCTCAGGCAAACATGATTCATCAGCAGTAGAAAAATTATCATTAGGAACATTATATTCAGCAACACTTTCTTTAACCACTTTATTTGTTTCTATGACATCATCTATCTGCATCTCAGGCCTAACAGAGTCTTCGAATTTCTCAATATCATCTACTTCTAAGACATCTTTATTAGTTTTTAAACAATCACTGTGTATAGAAACTGCAACCAATTCGATGTTAACATTATTTTCTTTGACAAGCCCTTCATCTTCTATTGCAAGGCTTTCAACTGGTATTGCATCATGCATTTTTGTATCAGCCAAATCTTGAACTTCTTCTGAAACTGCAGCAGTACGAACATCAAGAGTATGGGCATCACGAATAGAAACATCAATACTAGCAACATTTTCTTCAGCAGTACTCTCAGCAAATGCAGCAACACTTTCTTTAACCAATTTATCAGATACTACAAAGAAATCTTTCTTAGTTTGTACACAATCACTATTTTCTTTGACAAGCCCTTCATCTTCTATATCACGCATTTCATCTTGTATGTGTGACAATTCTTCATATGCTTTTGTGCTTGGATCATCCATTTCTGTATCAGCCAAATCTGGAAATTCTTCTGAAGCTACAGCAGTAGGAAGATCAAAAGTAGGAGCATCACCAATAGAAACATCAGCATTAGCAAAATTTTCTTCAGCAGAACTCTCAGCACATGCAGCAGCACTTTTTTTAACAACTTTAACACTGCCTATAGAAACTGTAGCAAAATCCATGTTATCATTATATCCTTTGTGAACATTTTCGACACACACGATGTCAACTGAATTGCTTTTAACATTACCATCTTCATGTTCTTCCGAAGGAGTAACCAATTCATTGGCTGTGTAATCATCTTCATTTTCGTTCAAATATTGTTTGGCAGCTTCCTCAGGAAAACTTGTTTCATCAGCAATAGAAAGATCCGCAATAGGAGCATTTTCTTCAACAAAACTTTCTTCAACAACTTTTAAAGGTTGTACCACTTCACGTGAAATCATTTGAATATTACTTGTATTCTCTGATTCATCATGGATCTTATCATTAGTTTCTTTGGCACATCCTTCATTTGGTATTTCTGTTTCTTCAGCAAATCCCACGTTAACTACACCTTCACTTCTCTGTTTTTCTGTTTCATCTTTTCCAATTATAAGCGACAAAAGTACTTTCTTAAGATTAACAACTTCTTCATCTTTTGAAAGAATATCATCATGCAATGAAAAATGTGATATACATATTTTCAGATCAGAAATAGCTTCCTGAAAAATTAACAAATTAACAGAATAAGTTATCCATTTCTTAAAAAAAAAAAAATTATGTAATAAGTTTCTTATTAAAATATGTATCTCAAGTATAGCCGATCTCACCTGCTTTTGCTTTGTAGTTTCAAAGTTGCTAATCTGAATCTCATCATGCTGCTTTAAAGTAATAGTATAAGATATTTCAGTTTGGAACAAAATAACATAAGAAAAATTTTAAGTTCTTGAACAATTTAATACCTCTTGAACATCAACATGATTCAAGTTGTTATCTTCTGATAATTCAGTCACATGAAAAGGTTGGAACTGGTTATTCTGCGTTAAAAAAATATATTATTAATAAATGACTAAATGAATATATTATTATAAATGAATGAATACCTCATTTCGATAATCAAAATTGAAGGAATTGTCATCATCATAAACTGAAGGGTCATTTGCAGCATCCAACAAAGATGAACTCCCAAAATTCTCAATCCTCATTGGAGTATGATTATTAAAAAAATGGTTTTCTTCAGATGATGATGAATTATCACTTTCAGCTTGTATAGGTTTTGAAGTTTCACAAATTTTGTTCTGATAAAAAGAATAAAAAGAGTTATAACAATCAAATATTATGTTTTTAAAAAAAACAGTATAATCAAACTTTTAAGATTACCTGTTCCACTTCAGAATTCAAATGTTGACATTGATCTTCTGACACTCTTTTATTCTCTAATAGTAAAACATCACTAGATTCAAAAATTGGTTGATCAATTTCATCATTAACTTCCTCACTGAACAAAACCCGATCATCTTCAAAAAACTCAGAAATTTTTTTAAGTCTTATATGTTCACAGTCCACTTTCCTCAGCAATTCTGTTGAGCAATACTGTAAGACATCTTCATTCGATTTGGTTCTTTTAAACAGCCATCTAATATACAGCAACTGTGAAAAAAATAATTCAAATATTTGTTTAAAAAAAAACCAAAATATATATATATATATAAAAAAAAAAAAAAAAAAAAAAAAAAAAAAAAAAAAACATACCGTAAGAAATGTTATTGGACCACAATACTGTTTATTTGCAGAATTCGTATCTAGATTAGGTGGATTTAGATCTAGAGATTCCATCATTAGACCACACCAATCAACTATGATAATGTTATCATAATGATCAAAAAGTGATGGTAGAAATCTCATGTTTGATTCTCCTCCCGCACTTGAACAAATCATTGTAGTGACCAACAAAATAATGAAATTTAACTTGAAAACATCATTAACTGTATCAGTTGCCAGAATGAAGTCCTTGAGGTTTTTAGAAAAAGATCTATTGGCAGTTTCCACAATAAGTTTTCCATCTTCGTTAACATATTGTTTCCAAAAGGATTGAAGATTGAACTTCAATGTCTTGTAATTTAATCTTTTTACAAAATTAATTCTTAAATCTCCTTTTGGAAATCCTAAAACCTCATGCACCAAGTCTCTTGTAATCTTTATTTCTTCTCCTTTAAAAACCAGCGATTTTCTTTTTCATTGTAGCAACTTAAAATTTTCCAAGCTAGGTTTGATGGTATAAGAGCAATATTAAGATTTAAAATCTTTTTGAAACCCAATTCTGCTACAAAATCTTTGAGACAAGGAATTTTTGATATGTGCTTTACTGCCTCATAGAAATTGAGAGGAGCGCTTCTTGTTCTGAGATCTGTTGGTTGGATGTATTCTTCTGTAGTCAAGTAAACTTTACCCTTCTTTCTGAATGGTTTCTTTTCTTTACAAACAATTTCTTTCATCACAAATTTATTAGATGAAGTAGTCGTTTTTAATAGTCCTGAAAAATTAAATGAAGTTTGATTAATTTTAAAAATAAATAAACGAGTTTGCAACTGATTTTCTTATTAAACATGTGAGTATTTAATAAGGAAATCATTTTCAATTTAAAAAGTCAAAAAAAAAAAATACAAAAATAATAAACATACTCTTCTTGGTTGATTTCTTGTATTTGATAACAGAGAGATCATTTTCTGTATCTTCAGAAAAAAAAAACTCGTCTTCTTCATCATGTTCTTCTGAATTAGAATTAAAAAAAAAATCAATTATGTGATGGGTAGATTGATAGGTTCAAAGCTAATATAGTTTTATCATCTAACTGTTATGATGCAAAAATTATTGACAAATCCTAATTTTCACTTTTAAAAGAAAAAAACTATTGATATCAATCAAAACTAGTGTTACTCAAAACACCCTAGAACAGAGTTACAAATGTACGGATCATTTGCTAGATATCAAATTAGTCGTTCAACTAAATAATATAAAGTAAACCACACACAGAATATAGATAAAATTTTCTACCTAATTAAGTCAATTATAATTAGTTGTAAAACTAAGTGTAAAAATATTTGTAAACTATAGATGTTCAGGGGATACGGTTTAGATTGGGTATTATTTGGAGGAATATGTGTATTTTATAGTATGCTTGTATTCTGAGAGGGACGCTGAGATTACATGACCAAACAGCCTTACTTTGTTGCAGGATTGATCAATAGGGAATACATTGACCAACCGAGAGTACATGACTGCGAATACCAAACAGCCATAATAATTTTGTGTATATCAAAGACTATCTTACAGAGTCTAGAATCGCAAAAGTCTATCTTACAGCCAAAATAATTTTGTGTATATCAAAGACTATCTTACAGAGTCTAGAATCGCAAAAACTTTGAAAGAAAATTCTTAAAATAAAACAAAAATTATTGACGAATCCTAATTTTCACTTTTAAAAAGAAATACAACAACAACATAGCCAATCCCGCCTAGGCAGGGAATGGGGGAGGTAAAATGTAGACAAATCCTACCCCTACACCAGGGTAAACCCGTGTGTAGAGAGACTGCTTCCAACGAGACCTCCGGCAAGTGCATGTGTGCTAGTGCGAAAGGACAGAGATAGCATACTACAAAAACAATAGGCAAAAGCGTAATAAAAGGAAGGTAAGCAACAAGCAAACAGGGCATACAGGAAAAAAACCACGCACAAAACCACGCACAAACACACCAGAAAAAAAGCCAAAAGCAGACCAACATTCAGAGCAACCTCAGTTCTGCCACCTCTACCCTGTTAGCATGTGCCAACATTCAGAGACGTACAAGATAGCCGTGCAAGATAGCCGGTCTAATCGCCACCTTATAGAATTTTCCCTTTAACTTAAATGGGATGTTCCTATCGCAAAGGACTCCTGAACTATCTAAACCAACTTCTGACTATATAGTAACCAAAGAATAAACTATCTAAACCATTATCACTTACTCAAAACACCCTAGAACAGAGAATCATGACTGATGAGTGTGTAAATACTCATCATTTTTGTACCAATTAAACTGCAAAAACATCTGAAAACACTCAGAAATGCATCAAAATGATAAAAATATCACAAATAAGTGTTTTATGTGTTTTAAATGCAAAAATATCAAAATCTGGTGAAAAACGTATCAAGTTTGCATAATTGGCAGTTTTAGTCCCCCAAGTTTCAAAAGTTGTCAAAAACAGTCCCTGGTAATTCTAAAATAAAGAAAAATATCATTTTAAGTCCCTAGGGATTCCTAAGTTGTCAAAATTGGTCCTTGAGATTCAAATTTACAAAATTACAACTTAAGTCCCTAAACTTTGAAATTTGGCAAAAATAGTCCTTGGAAAATTGAAAATGTCAAAATTGGTCCTTGTACTATTGAAGGTTGTCAGTTTTAGTCCTTGTGACAACTTTGGGAAATTGGTAGATTTGGTCCCTCAAGATTGGAGTAATTGCAGTTTTGGTCCTTGTCATATTTACCTAAACTTAAGCCTTGTCAAACTACAATTGACCCCTTGCCATTTCACCATTTGGCCCCCTGTCAAAACCAGTGACCTCCCCATTTTGAACCCTGGTCAACCCAAAGTCAAACAAGCAAAACCCGCCCACCACTGTGCTTCTTCCACCTCCCCTCTGCAACCCACTTGCCTGCTCCCTCCTCCCATCACCTCACCTTTCTTCCACCCCCATCATCACAAAGCCCCCACAATTAATGCCACCCCCTACTTGCTATTTCACATAGCAACAAGTCAAATCTTGTTTCCCGCCAAAATGATTAAAACGGCCAATACACTCAAAACTCAACCATTGGTCAAATGGAGAGGTGGGATTGGCTTAGAAGACACGTGTAAGACATTTTGAAGTATAAAAGAGGAGGAAGACAGAGAGACAAAGTAGTACTTAGCTTTTTAAATTTTATGTATGTCGTTTTTCTTTAAATGTTTTAATTAGTTCATAAATCTGTAATATTAAGCTTCAGTGTATTAAGACTAAACTATTTAGTCATTATAACTAAGTTTCAAGTTCTAATTCAAAGTGCTAGTGTATTTTCAAAATTTTACATTCACTGTTCATAATTTCAGTATAATTTTGCTAAAACCAAGCTTCAATAAGCTTATTTAATAGTCAAACCAGCTTATTTAAGCTTAATATAGCTTTCTGTAAGCCTGGAGTTCAGTTTCAAGCACAATGGGTTGAAAGTCAACAAAAGTCAACAGAGAAGCAAAATGGGTATAAGTTTGGAAATGGGTGATGCAGTGCTTGGAAATGGGTTGGATTTGCTATAGAGTAGTGGTATTTGGTTTGGATTAAGATACACAAACAGTTTGGACCCTTGTAAGTTGGAACTCTCATTTTCAGTTTTTATCAAAAGTTGCAGTTTGTGTTCATATTTTGAATTCTGTGGTCATTAAGTAGTGTAAACAAGTTTAATCAGTGGTAATTAAGATATTAGAGTTAGTTTAATGGATGAGATAAGTTAAATCAGTGTTTAGCTTAGTTTTGATTTCAAATCAGTCAATATAAGGTGTGTTTGGATTACTGCACAAAATGAGTTTAAGGGTTGTTCAGTGGTGGAGATCTGTTGGTTCATGATTGTTTAGTCAATTTGTGCTCATATCAGTCATAAAAGTGTGCCTACATTAGCTCAAAAGTCAAAATCACATATAACTGTCTCATTATGCTTATCTGTTAAGAGTTTAGGAAATCAAAACCTTGTTTCATGTTTGGAATTCAGTAGCATAGCCTAATCTAGTTTCATTTAACCATATTACATCAATATCAGTTAACAAATTAGGATCAAAGCTCACCAAAGTCAAACTTGTCTCAACTGTCAAAAGTCAAAATATTTGAAAAAACCAGTTTTTGGCCAACTAGTAAGATTTTTCACAGGTTCAATTCTGGGCCAATTCCAATGAAACTTTGGGTTTAATAAGTTCTCTTGGTCTAGTTTCTTATTAGTATTTTTGTTGATTTTTATTAATTTTTCTTAAGCTTCAAATAAGCTCATCAAGCAGGGCTTATATGCCCTGCTCCAAAACTCAGTCAAAGCTGAGATTTTCTCAGCTTATTGTTGGGGTTGTCCAGAGCTCCACAGAGCTTTTCCAGGTCTAATTTTTGGTTTAAAAGTATTTAGCCAGGTCTAGAACAAGTTCCAACATTTGGATTTTATTTTCAGCTTATTGTGTTGCTTGTGCTTATGCTCAAAAGTGGTGCTCTCAAACTGTTTTAAGCAATAAGCTCAAATAGTCAAATATTTGCAGTTGGCTATCCAGAGGTTAAGGCTCATTGTTTCTTGCTTCATTCTAGTAGTTTTAGCATATTACTGCTTATGTTTCAGTTTGATAGCTTGTGGTGATCATTTGGCTTATTCAAAGTACTTATTGATAAGCACTTACAATAGCAGTTTCATTTTCTTCCAAACAACACCATGTTTTTCTATTTTTCCTAGATTCAGGATATTAAGTTAGACTTTTCCTGAAATTTTCATAATTTTTCATAACAGTTTGCTATTTTTCTTAATTAAAAACAGTTTTTAGGTAATTTTAAATAGCTTTTAATACAATTAAATCAGAAAAAGTCCAAAAAAATAATTTTTCATTTTTATTAAGTTTAGATAAATATAAAAAGTAAAAAAAGTAATTTTCCAGATTTTTCATAGTTTATTTTGTAATTTTTAGTAATTTAATTAGTTTTAAATAGTTTAAAATCCATAAAAAATAGAAAAATAATCAGAAAAATATAAAAATAGTTTTGAAAATTCTTTTTTGTTATCTTAGATTTTTCCAAGTCATAATTTTATTTTTCTAGGTTTATTTCATATTTTCTTGTAATTTAGGTTATTATTTAATAGTTAAAAATAGTTTTTAATTAATAATAATTAATTAAATAGTTATAAAAATAATTTTCTTTTTCTAAAAAGTTTCTCATATCATTAGGTTTGTAAAAATATCATTTTCACATTTTTAGGATTAATATTGTGTAAGTTTCACGTTTTTATTTGTACGTCGCGTAGTTTTTAAATTCAGTTTTATAAAAACATAAAATCAAAAACATCAGTTTAAAATTAGTGATAGCGTTTATTTAATATAGTTAATCTTTTTTATTTCCTTTAATTTGCATTTAAGTCGCTGTAATTTATAAAATAACTCAAAATCTTTACTGACCACTATCCTTAGTGGTTATTCGACATATGATTGTGTTAAACACCAGTCATCCTCCGTGGGACTTAACGACCCGGGAATCCACTGTATTCTCCTGATCTAAATTGCAATTGGTGTTTGAGCTGTTTTAAGTTCCTTACGGCTGGTCATTCACAAGTGGCTAGCTCGCGTGAGAAAACTTGACGGTTTTGCACCGATCAATGACCATAACCAAACACTCCTTTATGATGAAAGTAACTAAGACAAAGTGTTTATAAGACATAATTTGAGTATATTTTGATTTTTACTTGTATCATATAACAAATAGTTGGAAATCCAATCTTACTAACACTTGTAAACATACACAATGCATTCTATTCGAAATTAAACAACAAATATTCATTTTGCAGTGTATTGTGATATTAATTAAACATCATGAACTGAATCTACAACCAAAGTTACAAAACTAAAAATATACGGATCATTTGCTAGATATCCAATAAGTCCTTCAACTAAAAATAGAAAGTAAATCACACACAGAATATAGATAAAATTTTCTAGCTAATTAAGTCATCTATAATTCAAATAAAAATCATTAACATACCTTCAACTGCATAGTTTACCTTCTTCTTTTTTCGTCTATCTTCCTTGCATAAATATTGTGGTTCATCTAATATGTAATAAGAATTTTTTAATTAAAATAAAAAATAAGTATATAATTATTTATAAAAAATATAAATAATAACCTTCAGTAAGACGCTCTATACTCGTTTTACGTTTCTTATTCTTCTGTACATCCAAAGTTACATCTAAAAAACATAAAAAAAAAACACTATTAACATACAAATTTGTTTAATATCACAGTCAATAATGATCGATTTAAAAAGGAAAATCAATTGGAATATTAATAACAAACTGTTAAGATTAACAGAAAAATAAAACTAACCTCCAGTTTTATTTTTAGTAGAACCGGAATAAAAGATTTTAACTGAAAAAAAATTAATAAAAAATATTAGAATAAACATTATAAGAACTTAAACTAAAATTATAACAAAACAGTATATGATTCGTTACATTTTTTAATTCCTTTGTTTTCTGAAGTATTCTGAATATGTAGTGGATGATCCATTGAATGCAATTTGATTTTTTCTGGAAATTTTAGTTTTGTGAAGGTATCAGAGTGTGTTTGATAATTTAGAAGAGAAGTGACTGTGATATTGGATCATGTTTTTGGGCGTTATAACATTTACGTCTAAAAAACATTTGGGTTTAAAAAAAAAATTGGGCTTCTAACAAAATGGACTATTATGCAAGGCTTTAAAAAAAAAGAAATTGGGCTTCTAACAAAATGGACTATTATGCAAGGCTTTAAGCAAAAAGATGGATACCATTATTGACTTTTGTATAAAAAAGAGGCCCGTTTGTATTATTCCAGTACTATTGAGACAAGGCGACAAATAGTACAAAGTAGTGGATGTACCACTTCGGCTAGCGACTTGTTCAACGTAGCGACTTGTCTTTAGTACTATTCTCAGCGACTTGACTTTGTTGTGACTAGCGAGTTGCTCTTTAGCGACTTGGCCTCTTAGCGAGTTGTTCCTTAGCGACTTGCCCACTTAGCGAGTTGTTCTTTAGCGACTTGTCAACTTAGAGAGTTGTTGCTTTAGCGACTTGTTTCATAGCGACTTGTGCTTTTAGCTAGTTGTTATTTAGCGACTTGGTGACTTAGTGACTTGTTGTCAAGGTTTATAGCGACTTGGTTGATTATTGTTTTTGATACGGTTTTCTCTTGATTTAGTAAAATCCCGTGAAAGAATCTATTTCCCGGTTTAATCATAGAGTTATAAAATCCCGTGTAATCTGTAAACATGTCTACCAACGTGCCTACAATCATCTCTTCTATAGCTGAGGACGTTCAAGCAGCTGGATCAGATACTCGTCCACCCATGCTTGACAGAACTGACTATGACTCATGGGCTCAACGAATTAGGTTGTACATCCACTACTTTGTATATTTGAACCAGACAAATACCTATCTGATCGGTTTTATTGGTCGGTCCAATCGATCAAATCAGATAGCTCAACCTTAAGTAGAATAAAGAAAAAAATGTAATCTTATTTTAACAAACTATATTTAGTTATCAAACAGCTATATTTATAAAAAATAAGATTACTCGAAATCACATTTTTAATCTTTAAGTTTCTATATTATCGAAGGTCTCAAAAAAAGTCTACAAAAAGTCTACAAGGCCGATTAATCACCGATTACACGCTACTGAGCCACCGACCTTTCCAATTTGTGTAAATCACTCAAACAAGGCAGTCAACTGTCGTTAACGATGTTCAAACTTATCGAAAACTTGCAAATCTTGCGGAAAATACATTAATATCGTAATAAATTAGTTTTAATCACAGTTTATATTTATTTACAAGATGCTTTTCAAGGAAAAGTTTGCTGGGAATATCAAAACTTAAGGTAAAATACGAAAAGCTTGCCAAAAATGTCAATATGATTTATCACCGATCACTATTTTTGCAACCCTGAACAAAAACAAATATTACACTATAATAGTTCCAAACGTTTTTAGCACTTAGTATAACTGAAAAAAACTGTTCAAAACACATTGGGGCCTTTCTAAAAAGAATTTTTGTATAACATTATCTATATTTGTTGCTAATATTCACTGATGTAAACAAGTCCCAACGTTTTTATCACTAGCCACTATTTAGTATAACTGTAAAAACCGTTCGAAAAGCATAAAATGGAATTCAAAACTATAAGGGTCGTTTGAAAAGGAACTTTTCGTAGAACATTTATTTATATTTGACACTAATTTTGATTAAATAATGCTATAATTACATAAAAGGCGTTCTAA
>BPTQ01000009.1:225056604-225076604 GCA_019973895.1 Chrysanthemum seticuspe
ACATGGTTGCTTCCTCTCCCATTTGCTTACTTTCAAAGGCAACATCTACAAAATCATGGCTATGGCACCGTCGTCTCTCACATTTAAACTTTCAAACCATCACCAACCTTGCTCGACACAAACTAGTTGAAGGACTCCCACGATTCCGGTATTCAAAAGATCACCTTTGCTCAGCCTGTGAACAAGGGAAAAGCACTCGTGCTCATTTTCCTTCAAAGGTGGAACACAGCTCTCAGCATGTGCTTCATCTTCTTCACATGGATTTGTGTGGCCCGATGCGCGTGCAAACGATCAATGGCAAA
Source organism: Chrysanthemum seticuspe (assembly GCA_019973895.1). NCBI lineage: Eukaryota > Viridiplantae > Streptophyta > Magnoliopsida > Asterales > Asteraceae > Chrysanthemum > Chrysanthemum seticuspe. Next base: position 225,056,907 of record BPTQ01000009.1, read on the forward strand.
CGCTACATCTTAGTAATTGTTGATGACTACTCACGATGGACTTGGGTCTACTTTCTTCGTAGCAAAGACCAAGCTCCACAAATGATCATCACCTTTCTCACAAAGATACAGGTTCAGCTCCGCAACACCGTCAGAATCATCAGAACAGACAAAGGAACTGAATTTGTTAACAAAACCCTTCGTGAATTTTATGAGAAAGTGGGAATTCAGCATCAAACATCTATTGCACGGACACCTGAACAAAACGGAGTTGTTGAAAGACGAAACCGAACGTTAGTGGAAGCTGCAAGAACAATGTTAATCAATGCTAAACTTCCAGATTACTTATGGGCAGAAGCTGTATCTACTGCATGCTATACTCAAAACCGTTCTATGATCACAAAACGCCACAACAAAACACCTTTTGAGCTTGTCCACAACTATAAACCGAACCTCAAACACTTTCATGTATTTGGATCCCTTTGCTATCCGAATAATGATCGTGATGACTTTGGAAAGCTCCAAGCAAAAGCTGATATTGGAGTCTTTATTGGATACTGTGACAATTCTAAAGGTTTCCGAATCTGGAATCGTCGAACTAAGGAGGTAATGGAAACGGTTCATGCTCATTTCGATGAACTCACGGAGATGGCTTCTGAGTATAACAGCTTAGAACCCGGTCACAACCGTTTAAACTTCCCTCAACCCCCATCATCAGCTGAAGAAAGCCCTCAGCTAACTCGTCAACAAATGGAAAGATTATTTGCTCCTCTGTTCTGTGATGATATTGATGAACGTGCTCCTGGTGTATCCGCTGTCTCCGCTGCACAACCTGATCATATTCCTATACCTGATACACCTGCCACAACAACTACTGTTGAAGATGCACCTACACCAATTGACTCCAACACAACAGTTGAACACACCGCTTCCAACAATGATGAACCAGCTGATGATATTCTGAATGAAGTACCCCCACCTGCAGATTTTGATCCAAATGCGTTCTTCAACCCGTTTGCTAATGAGACTGCTGCACCAGATGTTGCGGAATCTTCAACAAACCATTTGAATCCTCAGAATCTGCACAATGTATACCAACATCAACCCTCTACACATAGATGGACAAAAGACCATCCTCTGGCTAACATTATTGGCAACCCAAATCAACAAGTCGTTACGAGACAACGTCTTCACTCAGATGGTGAACATTGCATTTATGCACTCACTGTCTGCCAATCTGAGCCTAAAAACATTAAAGACGCAATGACAAAAGACAACTGGATTGAATCCATGCAAGAAGAACTCAACCAATTCAAACGTCTTGAAGTATGGGAACTGGTTGAAAGACCAACAGGGGTCTACGTCATGGGCCTAAAATGGATTTGGAAAAACAAATTGGATGCTGAAGGGAATGTTATCCGAAACAAGTCACGTCTAGTTGCTAAGGGTTATCGTCAGGAAGAAGGAATAGACTTTGAAGAATCTTTTGCTCCGGTGGCTCGTCTTGAGGCTGTTCGGATATTTCTCGCGTTCGCGGCTCATATGAATATGACGGTCTATCAGATGGATGTCAAAACGGCGTTTCTCAATGGACAACTTAAAGAAACGGTCTATGTCACCCAACCAGATGGATTCGTTGATCCTGAGTTCCCGAACCATGTCTACAAACTAAACAAAGCTCTTTATGGTCTCAAACAAGCCCCTCGGGCATGGTACGATAAGCTATCATCTTTCCTCATTGCCAATAATTTCACCAAAGGCTCGGTTGACCCAACTCTTTTTATACAATATCACGGGGCACATATCTTAATTGTTCAAATTTACGTGGATGACATCATTTTTGGGTCTACACATAAAAAGTTTTCAATCGCTTTTGCAAAACTAATGAAGAAAATTTTTGAAATGTCCATGATGGGTGAACTTACGTTCTTTCTAGGACTGCAAGTTCATCAATCACCCCGTGGTATGTTCCTGAGTCAGTCCAAATATGCCCTTGAACTGTTAAACAAATTTGGAATGAATACCTGTGATACTTATGCCACACCAATGGCTCATACCAAGAAATTAGATGCTGATTTACATGGGAAATTGGTTGACCCTACCAAATACCGAAGTATTATTGGGTCTCTCATGTATCTAACAGCTAGCAGACCTGATATTGTCTTTGCCGTTTATCTATGCTCCCGTTATCAGTCGCGACCAACTGAAACCCACCTCTCTGAGGCTAAAAGAATCCTCCGATACATCAAGGGAACCATTAACTTGGGGATCTGGTATCCGAAGGATTCTGGTTTTGAACTAATAGCTTTTTCAGACGCTGATCACGCAGGATGCTTAGACTCAAGGAAAAGTACTTCAGGAGCTCTACAATTTCTCGGTGATAAACTGGTGTCTTGGCAATCTAAGAAGCAGGATTGTACATCGCTGTCATCAACCGAAGCAGAATATGTAGCCATGTCCGCGTGTTGTGCTCAAGTCATTTGGATGAGAACACAACTCAAAGACTATGGTTATGTATTTGACAGAATCCCGATGTACTGCGACAATCGGAGTGCCATTGCAATCTCGTGCAACTCAGTTCAGCACTCGAAATCAAAGCACATCGATCTACGCTATCATTTCATCAAGGACCACGTGGAACAGGGTACCGTTGAATTATACTATGTGGGTACTGAATACCAATTGGCAGATCTGCTCACCAAAGCCTTGCCTCCCGCAAGGTTTAATGAGTTGGTCCACCGAATTGGTATGCGGTGTTTGACTCAAGAGGAATTGGATGACCTCTTAAAACAGTCTTAAAAACCTGTCAAACACCAAAACATCTTTTGTACATAAAATTTTCAAAAACAAAATACAAAAATATAAAATTCGATAAAACAACAAAAATATTCTTCTAATCTATATTTCTTTCAACATGGCAAGTACATTTCTTCCGTCAACACTTTTATCTTTCAAAATTCAGTATTTTTCCGATCAAGTGTTGAGGGGGAGAAAATAATCCATTAACTGTCTCAAAACATCTGTGTACTTGCATGTTATCACATCTCGGTTGATTCTTTTACAAATGGTGGTAAATTTCTGGTTCATTGACACTCCTCGGACTTTAATTAATAACCTTTCATTATTTTCTCAAGTCGAGGGGGAGTGTCGTCAAGTTTCTTTCCCAAAAATCTTCGTTTGGTAACCAAAATGGAAGTTAAAAGGCTTTGTGTGAAAAAGAAAAAGGTGGAGGGACTATAACTGTCAAAACCTTAAAGATACTTTATACAAAATACTCCACCCACCTCATTTATTTCCATCACATTAATTATTTCACCTAATATCATCTACGGTCCACATTCGTTTTACAAATCCGTGCTTTCGATTATCAATCTGTAAGTGTTTCTGTGTTTGGATCATGTTTCTAAACAATGGTTTTGAATCTCAAGTAAATCCTACGGCTAAAACATGTTCTACGAGTGATTTTGTGTTCTACGCTTATGCGTAAGAACACACAATCAATACTTGTGTGTTTGGGGTAAAATGATTTGTGTCAAAACGTTCTTATTACATCACTGATACCAGTTTAACCTTCAAATTCCACCCAGAACCACTAATTGAAGATTTTTGAAAACTAGGGTTTATAAGTCGATTTGGGTACTTTCGAATGATAAGTGATTTGATCAAAAAGATTGTTCTATTATACTCTTACGTTGTTGAATTGATGATTTCCATAGTCTATAACCACCTAGAAACACGAATTGGACATCAATTCGAAACTAGGGTTTAAAGTTCATAAACTTTGGGTGTTTTTTGATTCACTGCATAATAAGTGTTAAAACTTGGTCTACATGTTATCACAACGTCTATGATATACCAGAAAAAGTTTGGTGCTTAATCTATGGCTAGAATCCATACGCGTAGATCTAGGGTTTAGTCTACGCGTATGCAATTCTACGCATAACTGTGTAACATATGTTAATGCCATGATCTATTGATAAAATGAATGTATGTGTTAATGTTGATGATTTGATGGATTTATTTCAGGCCTTTGCTACACGTAACATTCAGAATCAAGGTGGTTACTAATCTACGCATAAGGATCACCTTACGCGTAGCTTCTACGCATAAGGTTCTACAATGGACTACGCGTATCCTGTGAAGGATATGCGTAAACAGTAAACCCTACGCTTAAGGTCAACTCTTACGAGTAGCCTTACGCGTAAGGTTAATATATGCCTACGCATAAGCTCTACGCATAAGGTCTCCTTTTCCTACGCGTAACATTTCTTACGCGTAAGTTAGGATTCTACGCGTAAGCCTACGCCTAAGCATATATCATACCTGTCTACGCGTATCTTTGCCAAAACTACGCTTAACCCTGGATTGTCCTTCATGATGAATTGTTACTTGTACAAACTTGCAAATAAACTAATCATATCATCACGAATCCAAAATTGTCACTAATAAACTTAAATCGTTTGATATGTTGTGAACAATAAGTGATAAAATAAACTTTAAAACTTAAAGTTAACTAACTCACGAAACATTTCACGATATCATTGATTGAACATACAAGTGACTTAGGACTCGTAACAATCATTATCACTGTACATTCAACAACTAGACAATAAGACCTTCTGTTGACTAACATTATGTCTTTCGATATGTTGGTTCTTTTGGCTAATGTTATTTCAGATCACGACATGGCTGAACAAATGAATGTGGATGCACCTGAAGTTCTCTCCATTGCTGATATCTATCCTCATGGCTATCCAATGAAGATTGGAAAGAATAACCTCCGTGTTGACTTTGACACCCTTACTTGCTCTGAATCTTCATGTCTTATTGCTATCGATATTCTGAGGACTCATCCGTATCAGAACATGCTTACTCACTCTGCAACCATTCCTGAGATCTACATCCAACAGTTCTGGAACACTATGGTAAGGGTCAAAGGAAGGACTGCTGTGACAGTGACTCTGAACCACAAACAAGTCACTATTACACCTGCAGACTTAAGGGCTGCTCTCCTTATTCCTGAAGTCAATCCAACCAAACTTTATGCCACACCTGCTGAAGAGTTAACTCTCCAATTCTTAATCAATATCGGTTATGACGAGGCTACAGGAGTAATCTCTAAGCACTCTCATGTAGAGCTTAAGAGTATTCCTCAACCATGGAGAACACTCTACATGATCATCACCAAGTCTGTTTCTGGTCGTGATAGCGGCTATGAGCATCCTAAGCTCATAGAACTGCAAATATTTTGGGCATTCGTCAACATGAAACACATCGCTATTGAAGCTCTGATTTGGGATGACATGATGTCATTTCTCAGCAAACTTGGCTCAAAGATTCCCTACATCAGATATACTAAACTGTTGATACAAAGAGCTCTTGGACTTCATCCTGATATTCCCAAAAGGCTCAATGACCCAGACAATCACGACATGTTGACGGAGCCTATTCTATCTGTAAGAATCAAGGAAACGTCTACAAAGAAACAAGGTGCCGTGCTCCCAGATTTCCTTCTAACTGAAGATGTCAGAAAGCTCGAAACGTACAAGAGATATCTGGAAGCAGTCAGACAAGGCAAAGTTGGTCATCTTGATGAAAAATCTTCTGGAACACCTGTCAGGAGAACCAGAAGAGGAAGTGCAGGAAGCACAACAAGTTCTGTGAGTCAAAGGAAGGTTCCTAAAAGGAAAGCTCCTTCTATAAGGATTGTTCCCGTAAAGGAAGCCGAACCTATTCCCACACTTGAACCTCAAAGACAACTTAGGGATGAGAGCTCTGAAGATACTGAGACAGATGAAGAGGTTCATTACTCTGCTACTGCAACCGAAACACCTGCCTCAGTGACAAAACCTCCAAGTCCTCCAGCTGTCCAAGAAAAAGGGAAGACTCAAGCTATTGTACCTTATGATGAGAGCTCTGAAGAAGAAGAAGAAGAGCAATTGGATAAATCATACAGGAAAAAGTTTCACAACGTCCGACATATTCAAAAGGCCGCTGAATTTGCTAAAGATCAAATGGGTGGCCCCGGAGGATCAAGTGGTGCTGCCCACTCCTCTCCAGATCCTGATGCGGTTAATCAACCCGATAAGGGATCTGGTGCCACCACTCTTCTGCAACAACAACCGCCTGTTGAAGACACCATTGTGTATGATTTTGAGAAGCAGGAAACTGAGAAAGAAACGTCTAAAGATGACGAGGATGATTATACAAAGTTTCTTCTCGACAGTCCAACTCACTCAAAGGAGAAAACCTCAGAAACTCCTAAGGACATGAAGTCTCCTCATGTCTCCTCATCATCGGACTCTTCATCTCATTCATCACCACCACCATCGACTAAGTCAACCAGATCATCATCCAAATCAGTGAAGAAACCACCTAAATCTTGGATTTCTCAAACACATGCAAGAATTGTGAAAGCTGTCAAACAAGTTAGAAAGAAGGACATGCTTCAAAGAAAACTTAATTGGTATGCTGAACAAATGCAGTACTTACATGATGAGAATGACGAGATGCGGAAAGATAGGAAAGCTATTCAGGAATTCATGAGAAGTCATCGTCAGGGGGAATTGAATGAAATGATTGAAGGTTACACTCAAAAGTACCTTCAGGATGTCGTTCCTAAAGTCCAAAAGGAACTGGAGAAGTCAGCAAGAGACCAAACCCACAAGTTTCTTCTCGACACTGTCCCCGGTGTGACTAGAGAAATATTTTCCAGACAACTCACCCCTAACATCGTCGAATTGGTTAAACATACAATGGCCAAAGAAGCTGATCTCTCTGAATCTGAGTTAATCGCTAAACTAGTGATGCAAATGTCAAAGCGATCTGGAACGTTTACTTCAGATGAAGCTAAATTTTTCGAAGGTCTACTTGCTTTTCAACTCAGTTCATCATGCAAGGAGTCAGCCGATCAACCCAAACGGCCAAGAGATGTCGATGATAAGGATAAGGACTCTGCACCTAAACGTCAGAAGCAGTCTGGTCAATCTACATCTATGCTACCTCCTCCACTTCGGACTTCTTCTCAACATAAGTCTCCATCACCTCGGTCTTCTACTGATAAACCTCAGGACGATTCCGAGTTACCACCCCGGACTCATAAAACTGGTGATCACTTTGAGTATACGGGTGGTGACGATGAAGAGGTCCCTGAGCCCCGACAACAACCCACCTCACCAAAACAAGTACAGAAACCAACATCATCATCAAGGCCTTCAAAACAGAAGAAGAAAACGACTCTGAATGACGTCGTATCATGGCTTGATGACGATAATACTGCTGAATTTGATTGGTTTGCTACTCTTGTTAACGACACTCCCTACCCTGAAGAAGGTCAAGAATTGGTAGACGGTAGTACCTTGGAGCATGCAAAAATCTTGCAAGAAAGATTCCGTGTGAAGAAGATGACGAAATCCGAGTTGAAGCGCATCAAGAATGACTCATTCCTTCTGTTGAAAAACAGCTCGGAAAGTGCAATTGAGGTTGAATATCACCTTGAAAACATTGCTCGAGCCATGTCTAACAACATGGATTGGCTCAACCCAGAAGCAAACATCGACTTCACTAAACGGAACAACCCTCCATATTACACTGACTAGACCAAACCTCTACCAACAATCGGCCAACCAGATGAGCCAAGGATCCCCTTCAGATATTTCTTCAACACAGACCTGGATTTTCTTCTCCATGGTGGCGACGGTTCAAGAAAATACGCTACATCATTAACTCTTCCATTCCCAGCAGCTACCTACTCAAACTGCATAGCTATCGAGGAACGTGCAAATCACTTGTTTTCTGACAAAGTGCAAGCATACGACCAAGATGCATTGTATGGGATTCATCATTGGCCTGAACGCCGAAGAATCTACTACAGAAGCTGCCTGGTTCAGAAGTCTCAACATGAAGTGTATTGCTCCAAGAACATCGTGGCCATCAAACACATTGATCTCAAGTCTAAATGGGACTACACATTCTTGAAGAATATCATAGTCAAACGACAAGATGAACAAGACTATGAATTCTCAGAGGCTGACTTTGAGAACTTGTCACTCAACGACATCGAAGACATGTACCTTGCCAAAGTACAGGGTCGTATGAGACAATTCTCGACTGAAATTCAACGTGAATTTATCAAGTCAGTTCTCATCTTCATTAGACGCATTGTGATCAAAGAACGTGTCGAAGATATCCAGATGGCTGTTGAATCATATCAGAAACGTGTAAACTTCACTCCACCACAGCTTGATCTTCCTGACATCAACCAGCTCAAACAACTTACGCTCATCAGCAAACCTTTCGGCATTGTTTACCGCAGTGAACTTCGCAGAAACTGCTTAATGGCGTGTAGTGAGCCCCATAAATTCGGGGATCATACCTTGAAGATGGTTAGGGATGGATTGGCGTATAGATTGAAGGATATACGCCTGAAAGTTGGGAATCCTAAGCGCTGGAACTCTCAGGATAGAAGGGATGTGAGAAGGATCATCACCATGATTGATGAACGGTTGTTCAGAAGGGATCAGTTCAGACGCTTGGAGAGCTATGTTGGTGGTAGACCCAGGATAAACATCACCGGCTTTCAACGCCCTGTGCGCACTCCTGGGAACATCACTGCACTTCCTGGTACCCCTTGAATTGTTTCCTTCATATGATTTTGGATGAATGTTTATATATGTGGATGGCTTGTGCACACATAACAGTGTACAACCTGTAAGTGTCAAGAAAGGACCCTGTGGTACGCCTCAGTGCCACAATCCTTATAAAAGGAGCGAAAGCTTCTTATTTTTGAGTAAAACCTATCAAACCTTTCATTTTTCAAGGTTTTGCTCAAAAAGGCAAGTACTTCCCCATATGATTTTAAAACCTCAACCGTTTATATCACTAGTTGAGGGGGAGTATTTGAATTAACACTTTGTTCACAAATCGTTCACAGTGGTCACTCTTCCCGCAAAACTCAAAATGGTCATATTTATTCTCAAACGTTTCAAAAATAACATCTTATATGCCATTTTTGAGGGGGAGAATATTGTGTGATAAGAAATATGTTGTGCAAAATGCAAAAGAATCTGTGTACCTCAGACTTAACCAACGAATTGACGGTACTAAACTGTTTGTAACTCGAAAAGACTTGTACTGGACGGGTAATAATTTCAAGCTAGTTCGCTAGTGATGTAAACGTGTCTCGCAAAGGACTAGTCTGAGTAGAATGTACCATTCGTGAAACTCTTGATAGACATGAACTCTGACGGGTTTGACAACCTTCCAAGGTTTGTCTACACCTTCAAGGTAGTTATTAGAGTTAGTTGTCACCTAAAAGCTGACAATGCAACTCTTTAACTATTCAACGTAACCGTGTCTCGCGGGAGATTGTCTATCTTTAGTGGATCAATTCAAAAAGTGCGCGCTCCTTCCTCACTGTGCATTTAACCATTAAAACTATTAAGCACATGTGGAGGGGGAGTATTTATGCAAAAACTTATCTCTCACTGTGGTTCAAACATGTCTTTCATTTACAAACCCTTTGAGAGATACTTTTCACATACAGTGGTTTAAATGGCAAACATAGGTTAGTCATGGAGTTATAAGGTGACTAAGGTTAGGAATAACCGTCCTATGATCCGCCAGAGCCGGAGGGATCTACCCAAGGACACTACCATTAGTTAGTGTTAGAAGTCCTTAGGAATGATTATAAAAAGGAGAAAATGAGAATCGGAGAAAGAAGGAGTTGAAGAATCAAAAAGAAATGTAAAGTAAAGGGTGAAAAGAAATAGCCCTCCAGATTATTCAACTTAGGGCAGACACCGGGTTCAATTCATATGCTACTGGTTGTCACTTAGTGACACCGGTATTGAAGATTAAAAGTCGTCATGGACCCAGTGACGCATGCACTAAACCTTCTTGGCCACTCAAGTTTCTCTCAACAGAAACCTGTTTCATTCTCACTGGGAACCCTACATTATCTATTGGCTTTCTCTTAGAGATCGCTGGTATTGAAGAAGGAGACCCTCTCCCTAGTCTCCGCTCAGGAAAACCAAAACGCACTGTTGAGTCTAGAGCCACGAGATTCATCAAAAGATCTCTTATGAACACTTGACATTTAATCACTTGTTGATCAACAAATAAGATTTTCAGTGATTCAGTGGTTCATATCGAGTCCTTCACAGATCTTAGCAATCTGTCGAGAACATTTATGAGAGGTTCACATCTGTGATCCTCAGTGATTGAATGGAAACTCCTGCCAGGGTCAACATCAAACAGCCCTGACAGCAGGTCACTTCGGTAACTCCCCGTGGATTACGCGGAGTGTGTCTCAAACGATCTACAGTCGTGAGGTGATGCTTCGGTGTACCTCAGCGACTCATCTGAACTGTAGATGTACTTCGGTACATCGCGTTATCTCACTTGTGGGACTCCAATTCAGGAACGGCCTTTGTAAGAATTAGAGTTGTGTTTTCACACTATGCTGTTAACACTCTCGAAGTTCAAACTCGTAAGTGCCGGAAACCGCTTATTACTAACCGTTTGAAATGTTTTCTTCTTATGGAAGCTCTGGAGCGGGATGATCGTGCTGATTCTTCTCATGCTCACGCCAACATCATCACTAATGAAAGTTCTATTCGAATGCAACACAACAGTCAGAATGATTCTTCATCAATCAAAGAATCTACAAAGTTAAAGACTTACAGAACTTCATCAGTATTGATTTCCAACGTCAAAGAGCGTGTGAGCATGTTGAAGAATGACGTGGAGACACTGGAGCAGCGAAGCAGACCTGAGGCAGACTGATGCAGACAACAACATACTATCACTTTCACCACAAAGAACAATGATCAAAGAACAAAGTTAAAGATGACGTCGAAGCATAACTGCTCAAAGATAACTATCTCTCTACACTGGGGAGATTGTTCGAATCAAGACAATTCCTCTCACAAGAAAGAAGAATGTCAGAAGACGTCGCAGCTACTATTACATCAACGCCTTCACCGTTTACATTCATATATACTTGAGGGGGAGATTGTTGGAATCACTCCTAAACAGTATTTCAAGTATTTATATTTCATATGTAATAGGTAGCTTTATTATGGCCTTTATGTTTGTTTAAGGTCCAGCTTATGTAGAAGGCCCATAAGCTGAGGCCCAAGCCCAATAAGGAATAGGGAAGGAGAGGGAGTGTTGCCCTAGCTCCTTGCCTATATAAACTATTGTAAACCCTCATTTGAGGGTTGGTTGTTCAAGTTATTCTTTTCATTCACTCTCACTTCGCCTAACCGTGCTACTCATATTGTGTGTTTGTGTTTGATACTTGTTCATCCGCCTTCATCTCTTTCTCTATAAGCTTGTGTTGTAAAACTAGTGACCTAAGAATATCATAGTCAGGCCTATGACGTATACATATTAATATTATCTTAAATATCAGAGTTTAGTTGTCTTAATATATATTGCCTTAATATTAGAGTTATTAAATGATGTTAAACATAATAATAATATATGATATTCTGTTGATATCAGAATTAGGCCTACAGATTTCAAATATCATAGTTTAGTTTAGCCCTACTGTTTAACCATTGTGAGATGCCTAACAACTAAATGTTAGTTTTTTGATGTTTAACTTTAATATATACTTGAATTATAAATTTTAAACCATAAATTCGCACTACATAATACGAAATTGCATAAAACTTCTAGAACAACCAACAAACAAAGCAACAACCCAAACTACAAAAGATCATTAAAACAAAAAGATTTAAACAGCCAAACCCCCCATCTTCAAACTTCTTCATCTTCATCTTCTCCATCATCTTCTTCATCTTCTCCGTCTTCTTCATCTTCTCCATCTTCAAACTTCTTCATCTTGGTGATATGCTCCTTCTTTTTATTGACAATTGCACGCATATCAATCAAAATGCCAACAAGCGAATCCAACAATTGACGCTCCATGACCTGAATGTCATTCAGGGAGTCATAGATCTTATCCGCAGCTTCTTCTTCATCGAAATTAAGAGACAATACCTCAGTCATTGCCTCTGTACGCTTTTCAACCTTAGTAACCAACTCAGTTCTACGCTCGCCAAGCCACTGAATAATCCCTTCTTCATCTGTAACTTCTTGATTAAATAAACACTTGAACAAGTTATGTAGTTGATTAGTTCCAAAAACGTTTTTGAGTTCATTGATAATTGGAGTTTGAGACATTTTGAGGATGATTAGGGTTAGAGCAGAGATGGTATCTTATTGTAACTGAATAGACTTATTTATATTGTAACTGAATATACTTTTTATTGCAAATAAACCCTCCAACTTAAAAAATGCGTTAAATTTTCAATTAAAGTTTTCAAAAAATAAGAAAAGCAGCCTTTGTATCAGAGTAAATTAATAATATCAGAGTAGTAATTAAGCAAGTTAATAATATCAGAGTAATAGTTTATCACTACAATTATTATTGACATAATATCAAAGTAGTAATTAAGTAAGTTAATAATATGATTGTAATAATATATTGACATAATAAATGTTAAATTTTAAATTTAAATTTGTTAAAAAATTTTAGTAGTTAAATATTAATTTAAAAATAATAAGTGTTATATTTAATTTTTTAAATAACTATAAGTATGAAAAATAATAATTATATTCATTTGTATTGTGTATTGTCAAAAGCAACTTTAAAGATTATCACAAAATAAACTGGTATTTTACGTCTCGAGGAATCTTTAGTAACTATAAATAGTATCTGAGAAATATCTCTGTTGAAAATTACTTAACAAACAGATACTCGAATATATATACGTCATAAGCAAACTGACTCTGATATTAAAGGAAATATTAATATGTAACGTCATAAAACATACAAAATATTAAATTTTATTTCGTTTGTATGCGCTTCTTCTTTTAGACTTTGTAAAAAGTATGTGTTAGGAAAGACAAAAACTTAATAATTACATTTATTTGTTTATTATAGTTAGACTTTTATCTGATTCACTTTTACTTATACTTACGGCAAACACAACTTTTAATATATGATATTGCTCTTTAATATCATTATTATGATATTAAAGAGGAATATGATATATTAAAACAACTAACTCTGATATTAATACAATATCATATAATAAAAAATGTCAAAAAAATAAAAATAAATAAATAAATAAATAAAGATATGTCAATATTCTAAAATATCATATATTATTTTATCTAAGTTTATTATAACAACTAACTATGATATTAATTTTTTCTTTAAAACAAGATGATATTAAAAAAAGAAATTTTGTGTCTCGAGGTTATGATTTTTTTATTATGAAAAACAAAGACTTAAATATTTGCAATAGAAATTTGTTTATAATATTTTGTCTTAATATCACAATGATTTTGCAATATTTATTTTAACAAATATGTCTAATTTACAAATTTATTTTTAAATATTTACTATATAAATAATTTTGATGTACTGTGATATTATATTTAATATCTCAATAACTTAATATCATAAACAAAAGATATGAGAAAGAAGTAACTAAATATCTCTGACATATATGTCAGATATTTATTAACTTAGTGCTCTTATAGTCTTGAACATTACTTCCTCGAGACTCCAAATATTACTTTATGTCAAGTTCAAATCTATAAACCCGAAAATCACCATAGATAAAAAATCAAAATCAAAAGAAAATTTTTATATTTAAAAAATACATATCACATTAGATAAAAAAAATTTAAATTAACAATATTCTTAATATAATTTATCAAGTATATTTTTCAACATGATTAACGTTATTTCAGTAAAAAAAAAATACATAGATGATGATTCCGCTATATAATTAATATTACAAAGTTATATATTACATAATTTCTTTTGAATAATATTATTTCTAAGAGCACAATGTATGGGGTGTTATTGGTATGCCAAATGCATGCCATTCGTGTGCCAGCCATACCAGAGCATCTTGTTATCCATGAGCCAAACGTTTTTCAGCCAATGCAATTGTTCAAACCATTTTTTTTTTTTTTTTTTTTTGTATTGTGAGTGAGTGTGTATTTTTTATGTGGTATTTTTTAGGGACTCAAATACATTTCAGTGGTGTTTTATGAGGGAGGATGTTTTAGTTATTGGTATGTTATTGGGGAGTTGTACGATGTTGCGCAGAAGTGGCATACCAATAAAATGTTATTTGTATCTTCTCCAAGTTGTGCTCTTATATGCATTGTACTGTCCTTCTCTTCCTTTGTGCTCAAATTTTATGGACGGACCAGTAAGAAGCTAACAAATATTGGTTGTCCTTCAAACAACTTGTTTGTAGTACAACCAATATTTTTCTTCAGAAATGCCTAATATGTTACTCATGCTCATTCTGATGAGCATGGCGAAACATAGGTAGTTAAAATAATTAAACTTTCATCACGCACCAACGCCATCTTCATCAAGTGTCCCCAACTTTTTGTATTGTAGTTGGGGCTTCTTCTACGTGACGGCTATCATCGATATCTTCATTCAGAAGAAAATCAATAATGATTTTTCTGAATTAGATCATGCAATTCCTTCACCGCATGTAGTTTTAGTACGTCTTGCGTGACTACTGTTAAGATACATACAATAGACAAAAAAGATAATTTCAAATGAAGTTATACAACTTTGAAATACCCCTTTTTCATCTATATAACTTTCGGTAAAATATCTAAGTTTCTTATCAAATAAAAAACCATAGCATATACTCCAGGATCATGAATAACAATTTTTCGAATACATAATTTTTCAGTAATTTTTATTTTTGATGAACTAACTTTGTGACGAAAGTTTAGAATCTATATATGGTTGTAATGATAGGTTTTTATAACAAGAGTAAATTACTTTTTTGATGTGATTGATGGTTTGCATATCGAGGAAAAATAATAAATTAATATCATTGAAAGAATCTAAACATATAATTTATATTTATATATTTATATTTGTAACAATTATAATAATATTAATAACAATTATAAATTGTAAATTGTATATTTATATTAAATGTAACAATTATAATAATATTAATAACAATTTAATATCTCCGTAAATTAATATGACACTATTTTTATTTAGTATTGTCTTAATATCACATTTGTGTTAATATCAAAAGCTCTTAATATCAGAGTTAGTTATTTAATATAGATTTCCAAATATACGATGGTTTTCTTAATATCAGAGTTAGACATACGATGGTTTTCTAAATATTTAAAAACGTAAAATAAATAGTTAAGATGAAAATTACAAATATATAAATAAAAAATATAAGGAAAAAACTAATACCAGGCTAAAGTAAATATTTATAAGTAATATTAAAGTTTAAGAATGTAAATTGTATATTTACGTTAAATAACAATTATAACAAAAACAAATTATATATTTATTTTTATTTTTTTTAAATTAGAATCAAATTTGACAATTAATTTTTTTAATCTTCGCGTCTACAGCAATATTTTTTCTCTGACATTTTTTTATGTCTCGATTTAATGATGTTTTGTCAAATATTATGTTTAATTTTAAAATTTTATTTTTAAATATTTTTACTATATAAATAATTTTGATGTACTGTGATATTAAATTTAATATCTCTGTAATTTTATTTAGTACCGTGTTATAATATTATTATCTTAATATCACAGTAAATTAAATAATTTGAAAGATAAATGTATAAGACACTAACATACATGTCAGATATTAATTATAGTGTTGAAAAAGTACCTCCTCGAGACTCAAAAATATCACTTTATGTCAACAGCTTAACTTTTAATTTTAATATAGTTTTTAATTAATATTCTTTTTTAAATTTATGTTTTTATAAGTATATTTTGTTTATATTTAATTTACTAGATAATTTTAATTGAGTTATATTATTTTAACGTAAATATACAATTGATCAAGCCTAGTTTCAAAAAATTTAGTATATATCTTTTTAATTTCATTGTAATAATATTTTGAATATATATACTATATTGATAAACAAAATGATGATCAATTACAAAAAATATTCACGTCTATTCAGAGATAATTTCTCTGACATTTTTGGTAGCTCGATGTAGTGATGATTTGACAAATCACAAGATATTCGACCAAAAGATATTGATATATTATTTTTACATTTCGTTTACATTATTTCAAAAAAAATATTAATATATTATTTTGCCTCGAGCTACAAACCATCAATCACATCAAAAAAAGTAACTTTCACTTGTTATAAAAGCCTAACATTACAACCATATATATCCTACACTTCAATAACAAAGTTAGTTCACCAAAAAAACAAAAAAAAAAAACCAAAAATTGTTCTTACTGAAAATTATGTATTTGAATTTACTATTTTTTTTCCAATTGGTTATTCATGATCCTGGAGGATATACTATGGTTTTTTATTTGATAATAAACTTAGATATTTTACCGAAATATAAAAAGCGTCCAAGGCTACAATGTGAAGATGGCCTTGGTGAAATGAACATTGCAACCAACGACATTGTCAAAGAAACATGGTGACATCGCAAGCAATGATAACTTTGGACACTTGATGAAGATGGGCTTGGTGCATGACGCAATTTTAAACATTTTGTCCCACAACGTTGCGATCGTTTGAATCCATTATATAGACGGAAAAAGAGATGCTTTTAACTTTGTAATATTAATGATATGGTGTAACCATCGACTATGTATTTTTTTTTATCTAGTGTGATATTTAATAAAATAATACGGAGTAACATGAAAATCATGTAAATATTCTGATATCACATATTGAATAAAATTTACTAGAATTAACTTTTTATTATATAGTCGTAATAATAAATTACGTGCCTCAAGTTGTTTCTTTTATCAATCATTACATGCAGACTAAACAATTTGCTTATATTAATTTATGTATAAATAGCTTAATATCACATCAAAATTTGTGAAAAAAAACACATAAAACAAAAACGCAAAAAGAAAAAAATGATATTTAATAAAATAATAACATTAATCATGTAAATATTGCGATATCACATATTCAATTAAATTTACTAGAATTAACCTTTTCTAATCAGAATATTGTTAATATAATATTTTTTTATCTACTGTGATATCTATTTTTTTTTTATACTCTGATAATTAACTGAAACTTATTATGATATTTAATTAAATCAATTCTTTTATGTTGTGTGATATTTATAACATTTTAATAAGATACAATTTCATAAACCTCAATAGTCGTAATAATAAATTAGGCGGGTCAAGTTGTTGGTTTAATCAATCATTACATGCACAGTAAACAATTTGATTATTTTAATTTATGTATAAATATCTTAATATCACAGCAAAATTTGTGAAAAAAACACATAAAGCAAAAACACAAAAAAGAAAAAAATGGAAAACAAAAATATCAATAAGAAAAGGAAACAATATAATCGAGAAAAAAAGGAAAATGACGAAGAAAAAGAAGTTAAAAAAGAAATTGAAGTTAAAAAAGAAGAAAATGAAGTTAAAGAAGAGGAAGAGGAGGAGGAGGAGGAGGAGGAAGAAGAAGAAGAAGAATATGACTGTGATATTTTTAAACGAATAAAGTATATTGATGAATCTGAAGATAACTATGATTATCAGAAATCTCCATCATTAAAAGAATATGAGAAAGAAGTAGCAAAACTTGAAAAGATGGGTGATCAAGGAGAAGAACAAGATAAAGATTCTCAAGATAATTGCAACTCTGATGAAGACTAAATTAGTATTTATGTTTGTAAACTTTATATTTTGTGTTTTTAACTTTATCTTCTGATGAAAAAACGAGTTGTATCAAACTCATATTTTGTGTTAAAATGCTTTAATGAATTAATTTTAAAACAAAAAATCACATAATTTTTTAATATCACAGTACATAATTTTTTAATATCGCAGTACATAATTTTTTAATATCAGAGTATGAATTTCACTTTATAAACTTTAAAAAATAAAATACTTAATCAACATTACAACTTAACAAAATAAAAATAAATAATGAAAAAAATATAAAGAAATAACATTGATAATATCCCGGTACATAAATTTGACTTTATAGCTTAAAAAAAAATAAAAAAAAAAATAAATAATACATATTCAAATCTTAACAAAACCGACGCGGACACGATAAGTTAACTTACTCCTTAAAGTTAAATTCTTCAGTACCGTGCTCAGCATTAGCATTATTTGATTTCCTTTTAACTTTCTTTCCAGTTCGTTTCGACTTCTTAAGGTCTTTCTTAGCACTAAGAAGTTTCCTGTCTGGATTCTTTGGACAATTCCTGAAATCATGATCTGTTAATATGTTACAGATTCTACACTTTCTCAAATTTTTCCCACATTCTTTAGGATCTTTAAATCTGACATCATTATTAGAAGGTTTATATCTTGCACCAGTAACGCCACCCTTATTTGATCCAATATCAGGAGGAAAAACATCAAGAGCAGCAGGTTTAGGAATACCAATCATAGATGATATACTATCCTCTTTATTTCCTGAAGACTGTGCAACAGTTGATGATTCCAATCCAGATTCATAGATGCTCAATCTTTCAAAAAATATACCCAGTTTTTCTTCATCATATCCGCAATGATTGATTATAGAATTCACTTTAGAATAAATTTTAGAAATACAACTACCTGAAGATCCATTTGCTTTAAAAGAAGATCCAAGAAGAGGTAAAACAATAGCTTCTTTTTTCCAACGTCTTAAAAGATATTGTTTAGGAATCTTGTTAATACCATATGCTCTAAGAGTATAAAAAGCATGACGACATAACAGACCACGCCTTTCAAAATGTAGACAAGAACAGTTAACTGAACGAGTTCCTTCATCATAATTAACCTGAAAAAAGTAAATGAAAGAATTAACTCCAATTTATAATGAATTTAAAAAAAAAAAAAAAAAAAAATCTTCACAATACTTATTTATTTAAAAAAGACAATACCTTAAACTCTCCAAACCACTCTTTATCAATGTCTTTTACATAACCCAAGTTTTTCATAGACCCAGTACAACTCTCAATAGAAGCAACAATCTCAGCCTGAACCACATAGAATGCTTCAAGAGTATAAAATTCGGCAGCATGTTGTTCAACTAAATGATTGGTTTTCAATGAAGGTCTATTAATTCTTGAATTATTATCAAAAACACGTTGATTATTCCTTTGTTGATCTAAGGCACTTTCATAACGAAAAAGAAAATGAACTAGAGTAGAACTCCAATTAGAATTATGACCAAAAAAATAGTTTTCACTTTCAGATCGTGAAGTAGTTTTCATCAAACCACTCATTGGGATATCTCTAAAATAAGCAGGGATCCAACGTTCTTTTATGTTAAACATATCATTCAACCATTTATGCTTATCTAAATCAAATTCATCCAATAAAGCTTCCCATTTCTGAACAAATTCAACAGGTTTATCGCTTTCCCTCCATACAAGAGAACATAGACGTTTCTTAAATCCTCCTTCTTCACATATACTAGAACCGATCTATATAAAAAATAATAATAATAATAATAATAATAATAATAATAATAATAATAATAATAATAATAATAATAATAATAATAATAATAATAATAATAATAATAATAATAATAATAATAACTAAAAAAAAATTATATATATAAATACCTTGGTAGGAAGTTTATTCATTATATGCCACATACAAAGCCGGTGTTTAGCAGTTTTAAACATATCTGGTATAGCTATTAACATTGAAGGATCTTGATC
>BPTQ01000009.1:225087904-225391115 GCA_019973895.1 Chrysanthemum seticuspe
AAAAAAAAAAAAAAAAAAAAAAAAAAAAAAAAAAAAAAAATTTAAATTTTTGTTATATAGGATTTTAATGAAATAAGTAATTTTTTTTGTAATGTTATTTTTTTTTGTATTTTTGAATTTTTCTATTTTTAATGTTTGATCAATATTAAAGAGGTTTGTACAAGGTGTTCCAGTAGAGCTTCTAGCAACACATAAAACGATAGAGACTCAAGAAACACAAAAGCTTGTACATTTAGTGTAGAAAGCCAGGTAAGGGCACGTTACAGACCGCAACCTAGTTGCTTGTGTAGAGAATTTAAGTGATGCATTAGAAGCAGAAGGTTATAGTACAATACGTTGTAATGTGTCGTTAAGTACTAGGAACAGTTTCGCAACTAAAGCTTTCGTGCACGAAAAAAAAAAAAAAAAAAAAAAAAAAAAAAAAAAAAAAAAAGTTTGGCACCAGAAATTCTGGTGCCAACGGATACCCCAGAAATGTGGTGCCAAACACTTTCTGGTGCCAAACTCAAAAACTGCTGACGTGGCAGTTTGGCACGAGCTTGGCACGAGAGTTTGGCACCACTGTACCCAGTGCTCTAAGCGTGTAGGGGAAGACTCAAGCCTTTTGAGGAGTGCAGTGGATTTTCTCTTACATTTGACCTTTCAATATTCAATTTTCAACTTTCAATTTTCCTCTTTGACCATTTTTACATTTTATGTAGTATAGATGTGGACACACTAAAAATTCAAAAACTTACACCTATGTCAAGCAAACCAAATAAAAAGATATCAAGTTTGCACATGAGAATCATATTGCTTCAGAAAGAAATGCAATTACTTTTGGATTATGCCTTGATGGGTCATGTTTTTAGGACTCGTGGAATAAAACTGCACAAACGATACATATATCAGCCGTTTTTATACTGGTTGATGTAATAAAAATATATTTACGAACAATAAAAATACTCAAGAGATGCGTGAAGTTAAGAAAATGATACAGCAGCATTAATCTCATGAATGTTTTTATGGTTTCTATTTGATAAATACACCTGTAAGCAACTCAAGTCATTCCAATATATTATGACATCATTTAACTTGAAATAATTATCACAAGCATGGCTTTTTAACAAACAAATACGATTCTTAACAAAGGACGCTTCAAGTTTGTCCGACTAGAGCTGCCTTGGGCCTATAAAATCCAAAGAAAGAATTAAACACAATAGATACACAAAAACTAGGAAAAAAAAAAAAACCTTTTACATTTTCAATAAAATGAAAAGAACAAGAAGCCACGATGTAGACTCCGAGTAGCCGTAAGTCACACAATCGTTGGTCAATTTAAGTCATATAAGACAAAAGAGTTTTTTAGTAAGGCGGAGATTTTGTAAAATTTTGTGAGTCATCATAATCATTAAGCATGATCATTTTAAAAAGAGAGAGTTTTTCTTTACCAAATCTTAGAATCTAGAGGGCAAAATTCGACAAGCCATGTGTTTGCATTAGCTTATGACGGTAATATGACCAAAAGTGAGGTGTATATGTGATTGAAAGATCCTTAGGCTGCGTTTGGTTTGCAAACGGGAATCACAATCATTATGTATTTAATAAATGGATAGTATGAGATTGATAAAAAAGTATGACTAATGTTGTTTGGTATATTTTGTGGGGATACGGAAATCATAAGTGGGATGGATTTATCCAACCAATATTCAAGATGGGGCCCACATGAATAAGGAATGAATTATAAAAAGAAGTCTCTCCTTCAACTATAAGTCTATGGGTATCCATTGATAGTTTCATTCCCTAACTTGCTAACCAAATGGTTCTCATTGTATTTTTTTTGAATAACTTGATCCATCTTGATGTTTTTTTTTTTTTTTTTTTTTTTTTTTTTGATCAGCAAAAAGGATATAATATAAAAGAAAAAAACACTCTAGCAAGATGCTAGAAAATTACAAAGGGGTTTTTCAACCAGTCATTCCAACATGAGACATTAAATCGCCTATATTTTAACCAATAAAAAGAAAAAAGACGAATAGAATCGAAAATATCACTTTTTCTCATAGAATGAGTATTGAAAGCGATATTATTTCGAAATTTCCAAAGCATCCACCAAGTAGTAGCAGCGATCACGAACATCCTTTCGATAGTCGCATACCAAACACCCCTTAAAATGATATTTTTTGAAGATCTGTAAACTAAGTAACTCTAATATTGTTGCAAGTGATTCATTTGTTTGTGTTTACAAGATCCTGGTTGCCAAATTTCTTCTTAGTAGAAAGCCCTATTTTGAAAGTTCGATTCTCTCAACTTCTATACACTAGTACGTTACAATGATTTTGTAACAATTATGATTTGGAATGATCCTTGAATCTCAGGCTTATTCACAAAAGGTTTTGCTAATCTCTGCTCACTGGACATTTGTTTAGCTATACATATAAGGAATATTTGAGTTAATTAATATCAAAATGATAATCAATTACGGTAATTTTAAAGATCAATAAATGTTTAATAAATGCATTTTTTGATTTAAAAGGAAATGCTGTCTTTATTAATTACGCTTAATCCTTTGACCAGTGGGCAGAGATTAGCAAAACCCATTAACAAAACATATGTTTTTTAAGATGAGTCATAATTAACTAATACTAAATACTCTTACTAATCTTTTGTACCCGCGAATTTTATTTCATGCGACTCAAGATATGTCTTATTTTTGTCTACTATACTTTTTTTTTTTTTTTTTTTCTGAACAAAAAAGAGATTACTTAATTATGAAAAAAGGGTAATAAAGCCACTAAAATATCAAACCATATATGGCAAAAATCCTTGGCCCCATTATGCCAAATCTTTGAAAATTAAAAAATTAAAAAATTTCTAGTAACTTTTTATGCTTTTACGAATCTTGAACTTTAACTTCTATAGAGAATATCAAACCAATATCGTTTTATGTGATGAAATGATAGCATAGAAAAATCAACTTTACCCAAGAATTGACATAATTTTAAAGTCGTCATATTCAATCATCTAATCTCTTCAATCTTAATTCTTTTGGAGAAATAAATTACTTATAACTCAGATATATCGATGGATAATTGAAAACCAAACGCACAATTTCTGAACAGTTTACTCACACACCGCTAGGAGAAATACCTTTTTCATCTCTTCAATCTTATTCTTGTGAGAAAGATATATTTTAGCGGAAAAATATTTATTTATAATAAGAAATAATGGAGAGATAAGAATAAGTGATTGAAATGTAACACTAATGTAACAACAATGATACGTTGGTATGAGCATTAGGAATCGAAATCAAATACATATAGATTTAAAATTAGGAAGGAAAGATGTGTCATTTAAAATAGGTTGTACGTACAAAGTCAGTCGTTGTCGTGCGCATACAAAACTGTTCCGAGAAAACAGACACGATGGAGATTGGCAGCATAAAAGGCTCACATATAAACAAAATAGTACCTGACACGTGGCAGATGCCCAGTACATCACACATTCTTGTCTTGTATTTCAGGTGGGACTAAAGGAATATAAAAAAATTCTTAAACCAACTCTTCATATTTAAATACGAAATAGGCCGGAACACATTCATATTATCGAAGTAACCTTTTTTCAACTATTCGTTAGATGCAAGACATTGTCTTGTGTCAAATCCGATGTCTATAAATTAAGGGCACAATTACATATTTTACTAAATGCGTCACTTTTTAATATAAGATTTTTAAAAGAACTCAAAACTCATGTGCGCCTAACGAAATAAACAACTAAAATACAAAGCAAAACCCAAACGCACCTATACCAACTATGCCCTTCACCCTCTTGTGCGCCTCAACTAAAGACAAACTAGGCGCACCTATTGCTATGTGTCCCTCACCCCTTATGCCACACTAAAAACGAAACAAAAAATACCTAAAAAATCGGGCGCACAAAAAACTTATAGAAAACCAAACCAGGCACACCTATTGTTATGTGCCCCTCACCTCTTGTGCTAAAAAACAAGGAAAAAAAAAAAAAAAAAAATAGTCGCACCTATTGGTATGAGGCACATCTATAGTAACAAGTGCCCCTCACAATAAGTACTTCATTTTGATTTATAGCTTGTTGACGTTCACATGTCTATTACATCATTTAGGACTTTGTTAGTTGGCAAAGTTAAGACTCAAGACATTTCGACTTCTCTTCAAATATTTACATCATTCTGGGTGCACCTATAGCAAATTGAAGTGCATCATATTTTAAAGTGCTCTTTGTTATGGTGTCGGTCTAATACATGGTGTAAGTATACTTTGATTTATTTTGGTAAAATGAATTAAATTGGTTTGTTTTTATAAAAAAGAGTATCAATAAAGTTCATTCTAGTAATTTATATATATCCTAATGGGCGAGAGCTATCCCAAACTATGTTATTTTATTCACCCAGTTTTTATATTAAAGTATGTTATTTTATTTCGTCTTTGGGCCTGACCATGTTTAGTCTTTTGGGCCGTCTTACTATTGTGCCGGTTGTGACTTTGTTTTTGGACCGGTATTCATATGTGAATATAGTTGGTTGTAGACGTGTCTCATCAGGACGCGCTACACGTAGATCTTATCATCACTGCCGACTGACACCTAATGATAGTATTAGTCGGTTCATAGATCTCATCTGTTCTGGATGTGGGTATTGTTCTCAAATTTGTTTAAAGGTTTGCTTTTGATTATTAATCAAGATTGGGGTTCTTGATTCGAAGTCAGGTACGCAGTTGTTTTCGATCTTTGTTATCTTGATTATGTATATGGGGTTTAAATATTCAGATGTTTTTTTGTAATTTTGAAAAGAAAAAAAATTGTAGTTATCGGTGCTATTTGTAAACTGAAACATAAAGTTGGTTGATCTAAGCTATTTCCAACCTATTTGGAAAACTGATCTCAGCTGGTATGAACTATTTTAGAATAGGTTGCCAATATTGTGCAAAGTTGTGCCATTTAACAAAAGTCACTACCATTTAACAAAAGTTACCGTGGCCTTAGCTCAATAGCTGGTGTTGTTGCAGGGTTGATAAATGATAGTTTTCCTGGATTTGTTTGCTTATCAGCATGACGCTATCAGTATTAATGAGGCAGTGATGAGTTTACACGGCCTAGGTAAAAGCTGAGTTTTTCCGGAACTTGGCGTGGCAACCTATTTGGCTTGCAGCCATGCCAGATGTATCCTTTTTTTCCGGGTTAGTTCCGTATCTGAGCCTCATATTTTAGGACTTAACTCGATAGCTGGTGTTGTTGGGTGGTTGATAAGTGATACTTTTTCTAGGTTTGTGACATCAATATTAATGAGGCAGTGGTAGGTTTACATGGGCTACGGCCTACGTGGTAAAAGATGAGATTTTCCGGAACTTGGTGTGGCAACCTATTTGGTTTGCAGCCATGCCGGATGTATCCTCTTTTTCCGGGTTAGTTCCGTAGCTGAGCCTCATATTCTAGGACTTAACTCGATAGCTGGTGTTGTTGGGTGGTTGATAAGCGATACTTTTCTGGGTTTGTGACATCATTACTAATGAGGCAGTGGTAGGTTTACATAGGCTACGTAAATGGTGACATTGTCCAAAACTTGGTGTACCAACGTATTTATATGTGTTATTATAGTTGGGAACGTGTTCAAACCGTTGTATTTTATTCGTTGGCAAATAAAAAGGTACTGAATATGAAGGCCGTTTATTCACCCCATTCGTTGGCGATGATGATTTCCTGCATTTATATTTTATTGGATTGTGGTTTACTGAGGGCCGTGTCTTGGCGGGGCATCCACACCTGGAGGGTGGTTGCAGCCATGCCGCGTGTTTCATAACGATCCGATATTTGCATATCTGAGCCTCATATTTTGCAGTCCAATTATGCAATTTTTTTGTTGTTTCTTGGATGTTGGAATGATCACCTCATCACCAGATTCACAACCCTTAGGTGGACTACCAAGAAGTATAAGGTAATAGCTATCTCCACTTTGCTAATTTGGTTTACAGTTATTCTATGAAAATTGGAAAATGCTTAACATTATAGTATTAGATATTTGAATCGTGACAGTTAAATGATCTATTTGTGAGTTCCTGTTAGGTCCAATAGTCATATTGTCCCTATGTCCCATGAGAACAACAATAAACTAATTCTTTTAGATATTTGTGTAGTTCGCACTGTCTTCTAATAACGGTTCGTTGTTTCATTACAGGTTCTGCTACAGCAGGTGGTGAAACAGGAAGATGATCAGTTTCAGCAACGGAAAGGCAATCAGGAAAAGTAATTAATGCATGTAATGTCATATTCTACTTGCATTTTTTAAATTAAATTAAAAAGGGTACGAATGAGTCTAGGGAAACTTTACTAACACCGTGATTCGTCATTTCTATTCAGAATACTACACCCACGCGTCCAATTAAAGTCATTCAGAATAGCTTATGATGTTATGATTGAAGTCACATGCCGAAGTTCATTGATGAAATTATAGAAAAAGACAAGGCGAAGGTGGAAATGGAGGAGGAATTGTTAGACCTAATAAACCAAGTAACAGGTTATATAGATGGGTTGGGTAACGGGTTAAAATGGGTAAATTATTTGAAGGGTTGAGACAGATAGGTCCGCGTTGCATTCATCTGAAACATGTGCATGTGACAACTGTTCAAAGCTTATAAAGCTAAGTTCTCTATGTTATATGATTTTCATTCACATTCCTGCTGATATCGAAACTTATGCTGATGTTGTGTCTCCTTCATTGCAGCCTCAGAGCGTCGCTGCCATTACCAAATTCATCCCCTTTATTTTTAAGTTAAACAGTTGTGTTTCATTTAACTTTTTAGTATGAAGATTTCAATTTAAATGTTGTAATTAAGATATAAATTATAATTACGTAGCCATTTATCAATGTTTGTCATTTGAAATAGAGATGTCACTCGTAAGCAATGGGCAAGAGTATCTCTAACCCATCACCCGATTTTGTGGTTTTTTTTTATCACCAGCCACCCACTTGCCACTTGCTAGTGGGTATGCCCATACTCATGCCCGCGAGTATCCATTGCCCATTGCCCATGGGTTAGTAAAATGCAACAAAAACAAAAGAACAAAACAATAACTATGAAATTGCGTAATAAAATCTCATATCAATGTCCCAAAGAAACTGTTAGTTTATTATAATTTTTAAAGACTAGAGTTTTAATAAATATGAATATTTAAGGATTATAATAAATTTTAGTTTAACATAAATGGTTTTATGAGTACACTTACGAGTATTTTGACGGTACACTCGTGCACATTTTAAATCGGTGTCATAGATTTACCTGTGGTGGGTATACATCCGTCACCCGTCCGCCACTCACTGATGGGTACAAATTCTTACCTACAACCCACCCGTAGATGAAAATTGACAAGATTACTCATCCTTTCATATGTGAGTACCGGTAGGTTATGAGTTTTTTCTCGCCCATTGTTGTCCCCAATTTTAAAGGATATCGAAGAACTCACATGTTATCTCGAAAATGCGAGAACCATACACGATTGTAATTGGATTTTATTTTTTGAATAAATTGCAATAAAAGTTAAATTAACCCCATCTATAAAGTTTAAGGTTGTTATTAACAAAATCATATTAGATTCAAGTGTTGTTTATTGGAGGTTATAATTCTCTGCTTTCTTATTATGTCACACACTTAATAAATGGTTTACAAAAGATAATTTTAAAACTAATGTAGGTAAGTTAGGCCTACTAATACATAACAAATACACTAATGGACTCCATGTATAATATATCAACTAATACTGTTGGTTTATCCTCATACACTAAATTTGATTTTTATACTTTAATTTGAATTTCTGGCTAAATATTTGAATCTGTATTAAATAATATTGTCTTCCACGTAAGTGGCATATCATTTTTCATCGTCCCCTAGGCTTGCCAAAAAATTTGCAAGTTTTATTTTTTTTTACATTCGACTTTTATCATTTTACAAGTACATCGATACACACACAAAAGTTAAAAAAAAAAAAAAAGATTCACTTTGTTTGCTTGAACAAGTTCATTGATCAAGTGTTGTCTTATTATTTGTTAAAATTTATTAGTTATATAGTTTCATGTACGCACATAATTTTAACATAAGTAAAATTGAATGTATCTTTGTATTTATATATATTATAATCTCATGTATACACGTAGTATTAGCATATAAGTTAATTAACTTGGTAATTATATTATAAATATTGTTGCATTAGAAAATTTGAAGTTCAAGTCTCATATGTTTATTTACATATCTCAATACCTATTTGAAATTGGGTCAAATGGAATAGTATCCTCCCTTGTCATAAGACGGGAGGGCTTGGCATGGGTAGTCTGCAAGCTAAGAACCTTGGGCTTCTTTGTAAATGAAAATGGAGGTTTCTTACAGAACAAGATGCCTTATGAAGGAAAGTGACTATTGGCTTTTATGGTAGTAATGGTGGGTTTAGTCCTAACTCATTTACTAAAGGTCATCTCGATATCTTGTGCGAGATTGTTAAGGCAATTTCAAAAATTGAGGTTCTTGATCCTTCTTTTATTTTCTCCTTTAAGTTAAAAGTTTTAAGCGGTTCGAATACGCTCTTCTCGAAAGATAGATGGTGTGTGGATGGCTCCTGTTTGATGGACCGTTTTTCTACACTTTTTAAGCTTGAGTTGAATCAATATTGTTCAATAAGAGATCGCTGGAACTTCTCAAACGGGTCTTAGGACACGAATTAGGAATGACGCTCTCCCCCTCGTGGTCGTTCCTTGGATGACCTTTTGGCTCTTATGTTGTCTATTGGTGATTTGGCCGTTAATGAGGAAGGAACCGAATAGACGGATTTGGGACATAGATGCGGGACATAGATGCATAACATAGATATTGCTTAAGTGTGTCCAAGTGCAGAACATAGATATTGCTTAAGGCATAGCCATGAAAATATAAAGAATCAATGGAATGGAGATGCTTACAAGCAACTGCTATAGAGATGTGCTGCAGCTACAACAGTTCTTGGATTTGAAGCTGCATAGAAATCACTTAAGGAATTATCTCCTGTTACATATGCTTGGTTATTACACATTTCAGCTGAAAACATCGGCCCAGATCACACTTTTCAGTTAACTTGTTATAGCTTATGTGAATTATTAATCATGATGCATACAATTAATTCCTTAGTATAATATATTATTTATGTGTGTAGCAAGAGCTCATTCAAATGTTTTGCTAAATAATATGTGTGAAGTGTTGAATGGTAAGCTTGTCCAGGATAGGGATAAACCAATTATCACTTTGTTAGAGTTCATTTGGGAGTACTGCATGAAAAGAATTGTGAATATTGTAAAAGCCATTGATAAATGTCCTGGTCCTCTAACCCTTATTGCAACTACTATTATAACAAAAATCAAAGAAGATGCTAGTAATTATACTATTCAGTGGAATGAAGAAAATAAGTAGTAGTGTAATGGGCCATGGGAGGATCAATGTGTAGTTGATGTTGTTAGAAGAACATGTACTTGTAGGAGATGGGAGATTACAGGGATTCCTTGTAAGTAATCAGGTTATCGGGTCGAGTTAGAGGATTACCATGTCGGGTTTATCGGGTTTTGAAAAAACTAAAACTAACACGTAACCCGACCCTATAAGGAATCGGGTCTATCGGGTTGCGGGTATTATTGGGTTACTTGTTAATCTCATACCATAATTTTTTTTTGCACCCAACTATAATAAACAACACACAACTTGTGTCTATTTTGACTATATATATATATATATATATATATATATATATATATATATATATACATATATAACGAAAAACTATGAAATAACAAAGTATATAACTAATAGGCATATTTTTAATTTTTTTTGGCAGTAGTGTTGGGTTCAGTAAATACCCAAACCCCTTAATCTAGGATTTGAATAAAAATATCCTAAGTGTTTAGACCGTTAAACACTAATAGGTCACTGAGTGCATAGTCTCTCAATGAGCCATCTTCAGGATACTCAGTAAGAGGCGAAGATGAAGTCTCTCCACTCAGTAAGGCGGAACTTAAAGTGAAGACTGAGTCAAGAAGAAGATGGTGGATTCAGTGAGTGATGACAATAACTCACTGAATCCCTAAAACTCCTCACCAGCTACTTACACTGAAGACAAACTGAAGTAGAAGACTGAAGGATATAAAGACTGAAGAATAAGCGGGATAAGGCGGGATAAGTTTGAATCAGATAAGACGAAGACCTTATCAACCAAAGTCAACTTTCCCTGAATGGCAAACTATCAGGCTCAGTGTCATCACTGATCTATGGAAAGCAGCCTTGTCTCTTAATCATTATAGTCTTTGTAAACAGAGACAAAATACATCAGTATTTTGTCTTCTGCAAAATGTCAGTTTGTCACTTAGGATAAAGTTAATACTCATACTTGTATAAATAACATAAGAGAAGGAGTGAAAGATCAATCTTGTGAATTGTAAAAACACACACACACACAAGCCATCTTTCACTCCTCCAAATACAACTTTGTCCCTGAGATAGCTCAGTGGTTCCTTGTAGTTGTGTTCAGACTTAGCCTGAACTTAGTGAGGAGTTACCAACCCTTGTCATTTCAATCCCAAGTACTGTTCCACAAGTACTTGGGTAATGTATTCTTTTTTATTGATTTCTAATAAAGAATATTATGTTGAAAATTTATCAATGTGTTTTGCTTACATCTTACTTCAGTCATTGATTCACTATTATATGTTTTTAATACTTAACAGTTTTTACGATAGTGAATAGGGAACAACAAGTGGTATCAGAGCTTGCCTGATTATAAAACCCTTTTTAAGCCGCTCTAAAACGTTTTTAAATCAGGATCCTAATGGCTGAAATTGATGTATCCCAACTAGTCGATAAAAAGGGTGGAGCTTATTCAGCTGTTGCCCCTAGACTTGAAGTTGGTAAATTCAACAAATGGAAAAAGCGTATGCTTTGCTATTTGATTGGGATGGAACCTTATTATATCAAGTGTATAAATGAAGGTCCATTTATCCCAAAGACTGCTGAAGGTTTGCCGAAACCTGAAGCTCAGTGGACTCAGGATGAGAGAAGAGTGGTCAACCAGGACCAAAGACTCAAAAGTATCATCATATCATGTCTTCCTGATGATATCATGGAGTCAGTTATAAGCTGTAGTACAGCTAAACAAACCTGGGATGACCTAGTCCATAGTCATGAAGGCCCATCTGATACCAAGGAAAACAGGATAATGGACCTGAAACTTGAGTACAACACCTTCAGGGCTAAGGACTCAGAAACTCTGTCTCAAACTTACACCCGGTACAAAACCTTTCTAAATGAACTGTCAAATGATGGTGTTAAGTTGTCCAAACATGATATCAATGTTGTTTTTGTCAATAGTCTTCCTGAGAAGTGGCTGAATTTCTCTCAGGGACTTAGGAATGCTTATCACATTCAGAACCTTGAACTTTCTGAAATTTATGGGAAATTTGTCTATGAGGAAAACCTCATCAACAGACGATACCCTGACTTAAAGAAGTCTCAGGAAGTCAAGAAGTCCCTGACCATCATTTCAACACCAATATCAACTACTTTCTATTCTAACAATGTGGTTCAAGATTTCCAGGAAAATTCAGATGATGAGCCTGATGAGAGATCAAGTGAGGAGTACCTAAATGACCTGAACGTTGAATTTTAGGAAAGGGCACTCCTTGCTAACTCTCGAAGGTTTGTAAAAAGAAACAAAGGTTTTTCAAATGCTAAAGCAAATGAGGACACTGAATGCTTTAAGTGTCACAAAAGAGGTCATTTTGCAAAATACTGTTTTTCAAAAACAATTTCTGAATCCTATTATAAACCATCAGGGTCAAATCAGTCCTCAGGCTTTAGCAAATTTCAACCAAAAATCTATCAGTCTCATCAAAATTTTCAAAAAAAATCTGATCAAAACAAAACCATTGATTTTGAAGCTAAGTAGAAGAAAGTCAAAGCTAAGCTTGCATTGCTTGAGGCCAGTCCCTCAGAAACAACAAACAGTGTTAAATCTGTGCAGGGTAAAAACAAAGGCCTTGTTGCTGAAACCTTCGACTGGGATGAAGAGCCAGTATCATCTGATGATGAAATAGTGCATGTCAGTGCACTGATGGCCCTCTCAAAAAAGGACAAGCTAGTTGTTGGGAAGAATCATGACAGGAATGGAGAGTGGGTTAACATCACAATGAAGAAGGTAAATATTTTACTTTCTATGGATGATGATTCTGATTGGCAGTCCTATACGAACTATATCAATGTTGACCTTAAGTTTGTAGAAGAGCAACGTTTAAATCTTTTTTCAAAATATAACAAGCTAAGTTTTGAACTAAACAAGTGTAGGGATGAACTGCTTCTTTTAAAACAAAATAAGCTTGAGGCTATCACTTTGCAAACTCAAAACACTGAATTAGTTAAAAGAAATCAGGCTCTTCAAGATGAACTTAAGAAAGAAAAGGATATCATTAATAGGTTGGACTGCTAAGAATCCAAGAGTCTTTGATGCTGTGGGAGCCCCCAGTAGCAAAAAGAGAGTCATAGGTGAAGATCATTTCCCTGACTCTCACAACAAAGACCAGTCTCCCAAACCATTTGTGTCTAGTGGCATGATTACCAATGTGTTGACTATTCCCAAGCCCTGTGATTGGATTGAACGGGTTAATCCTGAGAGTAAGTATTGGGTTCAGTAAATACCCAAACCCCTTAATCTAGGATTTGAATAGAAAATAGCCCAAGTGTTTAGTTCGTTAAACACTAACAGGTCACTGAGTGCATAGTCTCTCAGTGAGTCATCTTCAGGATACTCAGTATGAGGCGAAGAAAAGTCTCTCCACTCAGTAAGGCGGAACTTAAAGGGTGAAGACTGAGTCAAGAAGAAGATGATGGATTCAGTGAGTGTTGACAATAACTCACTGAATCCCTAAGACTCCTTTCCAACTACTTACACTGAAGACAAACTGAAGTAGAAGACTGAAGGATGTAAAGACTGAAGAATGAGCGGGACATGGCGGGATAAGTTTGAAACAGATAAGACGAAGTACTTATCAACCAAAGTCAACTTTCCCTGAATAGCAAAAGATCAGGCTCAATGTCATCACTGAACTTAGGAAAGTAGTCTTGTCTCTTACCTAGAATAGTCTTTGTAAACAGAGACAAAATACATCAGTATTTTGTCTTCTATATGATGTCAGTTTGTCACTTAAGAAAGAGTCAAAAATCATACATGTATAAATAGCATAAGAGATGGAGTGAAAAGATTAAGCTTGTGAATTGTAAAAACACACATACACGCAAGCCATCTTTTCACTCCTCCAAATACAACTTTATCCCTGAGATAGCTCAGTGGGTTCTAAGAGTTGTGCTCAGACTTAGCCTGAGCTTAGAGAGGAGTCACCAAACTTTGTCATTTCAATCCCAAGTACTATTCCGCAAGTACTTGGGTAACGTATTCTTTTTTATTAACTTCTAATAAAGAATATGACGTTGAAAATTACTTTGTGTGTTTTACTTGCTTTAATTTCAGTCATCGTTCGCTGTTAAATTGTTTTAAGTACTTAATTGTTTTTAAACGATAGTGAATAGGGAACAACAGTAAGCTTCCAAATTTCGATTCTGGAAGGATTCTAGAGCCTGAAAGTCAAGCTCTAAAGAGCATGCTTGGACTCCTTGATGTGCCCAGTTGTACTGAACATATCTTTGAGTCTGAAGGAGAATCTCAAGCACCACTTCCACCCCTGGAACCTCTTCAGGGTGCTGCTCCTAGCTCTGAGCTTACTCCATTACAATTCAATCCTCACTCACCAAAAGAAAGGTCTGGACTTGGTAGAACCATCCTGAAAAGACCATCAAAACCAATTCAACAAGAATCTACCCCCACTGAGACTTCCACATCCTCTGTCCCCACTGAAGCTGACCAAATTCAGCAACTGACTGAACTTGTGAGGAAGATAACTGATAAGATGGAATCCATCGAAAAAGTCCCTGAATCAATCAAGGAAACAAAGTCAGCCTCCTCTAGTTCCTCAAAGTCAAAAGCCACCACCAAACCCAAGCAGAAGTGTGATCTATGCCACTATACCAGTCATACCACTGACAACTGTTATATAATCATTTTTTGTATGATCTGCAAAAAGGATGATCACAGAACTTCTGATCACTTACAATATGTAAGTTCACTCAGTAAAGCAAACTATACCAAAGTTGGTCATCAGTATGCTTCAACCTCTAAATTTGCTCAAAAGTTTAGAGCAAAACTCTTTCCTCCTTGCCCATATTGTGGCTTTAATGATCATCATCCTGATGATTGTCTCATGAACACATGCTGTGATATTTGCGAAAATCCAGCTCATGAGACATCCCAGCATGACAGTGTCATCCAAGCAAGGAGAAGTTCCAAGCAACCCAAAATCACTGAGTCATCCTCGGTCTCCAAATGCAAAACCTGTGGTAGCACAATGCACTCAACCACTGACCATGAGTCAATTGCCAAATTCAAACAGACTTTTAGGCCGAAGCCCACTAGTATGTGGGTCATCAAGAGAAACTAATCCAGTTTACTATTTGTGCAGAGACACGCCAGGGAGCCTATTTGGCATCTAGATAGTGGATGCTCAAGAAGCATGACTGGTGTTAAGGAGTATCTGCACAAGTATGTAAAGGAACCAGGACCCAAGGTAGTATTTGGTGATAACTCATCATGTCCCACTGAAGGTTATGGTTCAGTATAGTGCAATGAAATAGTTTTCTCTAGAATAGCTTATGTCAATGGTCTCAAATACAATCTCATCAGTGTCAGTCAACTTTGTGATGCAAAGTACAATGTGCAATTCAATGACAAACAAGGCACCATTTTCAATGCCAACAAAGAAGTTGTTTTCAGAGAAGAGATGATGTTTATGTCTTATACATGTCAACACTCTCTCAAAATGGAACTTGTCTCTTTGCCAAAGCCACTGAAACTGTCAACTGGCTGTGGCACAAGAGACTCTCACACTTAAATTTTAAAAACATCAACAACTTGGCAAAACAAAACAAGGTCCTTGGCTTACCATCACTGGTTTTTGCAAAAGATAAACCATGCTCAGCCTGTGAAAAAGGCAAACACCAAAGAGCATATTTCAAAACAAAACAAAATTTCTCAATCAAAAGCTGCCTTCACCTCCTGCACATGGATCTCTTTGGACTAGTCAGTCCTAGATCAATCCAGCATGAGAAGTATACGCTTGTCATTGTTGATGAGTTTTCAAGATACACTTGGGTATACTTTCTTCCCAAAAAGAGTCAGGCAGCTGATACTATAATGTCATTCATCAGGAACATTGAAAACAAATCAGAACCGACAATGGTACTGAGTTCAGAAATGAAGAGCTTAAGAATTTCTATGATGAAAAGGGAATCTCCCAAAAAATTTCATCTCCTTACACCCCTGAACAAAATGGGGTAGCTGAAAGGAAAGACAAAACTCTCATTGAGGCTGCTAGAACTATGTTAAATGGCTCAGCCCTCTCTAAACATTTCTGGACTGAAGCAGTCAAAACAACCTGTTACACCCAAAACAGGTCAATCATTGTCAAAAGACATAACAAAACCCCATATGAAATATTCAAAGGTAGACTTCCTGATATCAGTTACTTTCATGTGTTTGGATGTCCTGTGTTTATTCATAACCACAAGGATCATCTAGGCAAGTTTGATGCTAAAGCTGATGATAGATACTTTCTAGGTTACTCACTGATCTCTAAAGCCTTTAGGGTATTTAACACAAGGAGACAACAAGTTGAGGAAACCTTTCATGTCACCTTTGATGAGAGTTCAGAAAGCATCAGGTTCACCAACACCTCAGTGGAGGAAATAGGAATTGATAACTCATCAAGATATCCTCCTGATGAGTATAACACTGAAATCAATTCCTCATACCAAGCTGATGTTGACATCTCATATTATGTCTTACCTCACAACCTTACCCAACCAACTATCAGTGAATTCATTGATAATCAATCAGTCCCTGCTGGGATAGGTAACACTGAACCAAATGTTCAGGAACCTGTAGTTCAAGAACCCCAACCTGAACAAGACATCTCGATCTCATAAGATGATCTAAATGATTCTGTGGCTCCTGCACCTGAACTCACTCCTGAGTTTCCAGTGACCTCTTCAAGCTCAGATCTTAGACCACAAAGTAAGTGGACAAAATCTCAGGACATTGAGCTTGTAAACATCATTGGTGAACCCACTGAGGGCATGCTTACAAGAAGCATGGCTGCTAAACTAACTGCAGCTTCAGCAAATGAATGTCTATATGCTGATTACCTATCAGAAATAGAACCCAAAAGTGTCATTGAGGCTCTAAAACACCCAAGCTGGGTTCAGGCCATGCAAGAAGAACTTCAACAGTTTGATAAAAACAAGGTCATGACCTTGATCAAATGTCCTCAGGATGTCATTGTCATAGGAATGAAGTGGGTTTTCAGAAACAAAACTGATGAAAACGGCACTGTCATTAAAAACAAAGCCAGACTTGTAGCCAAAGGTTACAGTCAACAAGAAGGCATTGACTATGATGAGACATTTGCTCCTGTTGCAAGAATGGAAGCTATCAGGATCTTCCTTGCATATGCTACCTACATGAACTTCAAAGTTTACCAAATGGATGTAAAAAGTGCATTCCTCAATGGTGAACTCAAGGAAGATGTGTATGTTCAGCAACCTCCTGGCTTTGAGAGTAGTGAATTCCCTGACTATGTCTGCAAGCTTGACAAAGCCCTTTATGGACTTAAACAAGCTCCCAGGGCATGGTATGAAACTCTCTCAGCCTTCCTGATTCAAAACAAGTTTGTCAGAGGAAAGATAGACAACACATTGTTTATCTACAGGACAAAACAAGATGTGATACTAGTCCAAGTATATGTTGATGACATCATCTTTGGCTCAACAAACTACACTCTTTGCAAACAGTTTGAAAAACTGATGACAAAGAAGTTTGAAATGAGCATGATGGGTGAACTCACATACTTCCTTGGACTACAAATCAGGCAAACTGATAAAGGAATCTTCATCAGTCAAGAGAAGTACACCAGAAATCTCTTGAAGAAATATGAGATATCTGACTGTGCCTTAGTGAAGACACCAATGGTCCCTCCTAACAACCTTTAACCTGATCTCACTAGCAAGATATCAGTCCAATCCCAAAGAATCCCATCTCACTGCAGCCAAAAGAATACTCAGATACCTGAAGGGAACCCCAAGCCTTAGACTCTACTATCCAAAGTGCTCAGGGTTTGATTTCAAAGGATATTCTGACTCTGATTATGCTGGCTGCAACATGGACAGAAAAAGTACCTCAAGGTCCTGTCAATTTCTTGGAGGAAAACTGGTTTGTTGGAGTGCTAAAAAGCAACAATCAGTGGCTATGTCTTCAGCTGAAGCTGAGTATGTAGCTGCTGCAGGATGTTGTGCCAATGTATTATAGATGAAAAGTCAACTTAGTGACTATGACATCCATTACATAATGGTACCCATCTTCTGTGATAACACCAGTGCTATAGCAATCTCCAACAACCCTGTCCTCCACCAAAGAACCAAACACATTGATATCATATATCACTTCATCAGGGATCACATAATGAAAGGAGACATTGAACTTCATTTCATCCCTACTGAATATCAACTTGCTGATATCTTCACAAAACCCTTAGATGAACCTACCTTCAGGAGACTGAAAGCTGAATTAGGAATGCTTGACATTGAAGGTCAGCAAACTGAAAATCAATCCTAATCTCAGTGAATCTTCTCTGAAATGGTCCATCCTTCCTGAACACCCCAAAACAACCTTCTCACTGGATGAGTAAGACTCATTCAGGGACCCTGACTTTAGATACTGAGCATTGAATGAGTAACTAAATGCACCAAGTATTAGTTACTTAAATGTCTTAGGTTGGTAAAGATACCAATTTAATATAGAAATATATGTCTCTTTGTCTTACTGTCATCCAAGTCAAGGGTCCCTCAAATACTTACCTCATCCCACTTGGCATTAAATGCCTCATCTCACATAAAATATCCTAAGGATATTTTATTATTCCAAATTGCACTTTTACTGTGCACTGCAACTGTTCCCTTGAAAAACGGGATTTTACTGCGGGTAGTGGAGTGGTGGCATTAAATGTGGAAATTCAAAACGTTTTCAAAAACTGACTTTACAAATCCACTTTTATGCATAATTTACCCCTCTCACCACTCTATAAATACCCCTCACAAAAACCTTAAAACACACACAAAGTATTTCTGCAACAAAACGCTGTCAAAATCCTCTTTCAAACCTAGAAATCTTTGTGTTCTTCAAACCTTTTCTGAAAAATCTTCTCTGTAAACATTTACAAAAGTTTTTCATCACAAACTTAAGAGATTTAAAACTCTTTGATTGTTCTAGTTCATATATTCTTTCAAAACCCTAAAATCTTTAAATGGAAATAGCTAGAACACAATGTCTTCAGTTTGCATCTCAGTGGGTAGGGGATCTCAGTAATGTTGAATTTAAAACAAACAATGTTATAGGCAATTTTGAATACCCCCCAGATTTCCCAGCCTATAAGGACATAATGAAGTTTTTATTCAACTGCCCACTGAAAAAGGCCTTTGTTCAGTGTCCCTCTATACTGTACCAAAACCTTCTCAGGGAGTTTTGGGCAACAGTTGTGGCCTATGACCTGTAACACCCCCAAATTTTGTTTAGCGGAAGCATACGTGTTATCTGGGAGCGTTACGAAATTGGTGAATCATAACACAAGTAATACAGAACGGAATGCATACTCCGTTTAATTTCATAAAGTAGTTTAAATCATTTTCTTACAACATTGTTTTGAATAAATAGGCACATCCCATAAGTTCAGTGGTCCCAATATAAAACATCTTTTATGTGTAAAAACACTTCTTTAGAAATTTCTACGACCATTTATCTGCCTCTTGCCTTGCATCAATGATTCACAACTGAGCACCTGAGAAAATATGCTAAAAGGGGTCAGCTATAAGCTGGTAAGTTCATAGGTTTAAGTTAAAACGGTAAGTTTAGACCATAAGCCAAGTCATATAATCATTATAAAGGATATAATGATATATGGATGAAAGTCTATTACGTTAGCTCTAAGTTCATGCAACCGATACTACGACAGTTCCTGTATGCTAAAAGATGTCATACAATATAGGGGCCCATAGCGAGTGTTTTTTCCCTTAACACTCGGTTCCGACATGGTATACGTTTCACCTTGACCTAAGCATGGCCAGCCGAACGGAGGAGTCACCCTCAATAGATCTATTTATAACATTCGCGTTTCCCAATGGGGAATTGACGGTTCATGAAAAAGGGCATTGTCTAGGGACATAAGGGCTTAGGCTAAACCACGTAATAGTAATCATGTAATAGTTTTGGTCCATGAAAAGGTTTTGCATATTTCTCACCCCAAAATATATAAGACAGTTTAGTAAGTAAAAGTGGGGCTATGAAACTCACCTTAGCAAAAGTGCAATCCAAAATGTGGGATTAGTGATTGTTGTGGAGCGGCACCGACACGCGACCTAGATAAGGAGGGCAATGTTTTAGTTCATCGTTTTAAGTATTACTTACTTAAAATAGTTCAATTATTTTTTTATATTTGTATTTAACTAAATTTAGTTTGTAAGAATGGTTAAATGGTTTCACTTGTAAGTATACGAAGTATATATACTTTTCGTGTTGACACTATAATGGTGTTATCGACATTAGAGTTGTTTCAAAAAAAAATCACGACGTTCTATTAGTAAGTATATAAATGTATATACACTTATTTAAGTTGACATTTATTAGTATTGTCAAAAGCAATATTAGTTTATTTATTTTCTAATTGAGTTGAGAAAATACTTATGTTAACTTTGAAGACTCTCAAATTTATTAGTTGACAAAATGATATAGTAGTCTTCATTTATTTATTAAAATTGGGTTCTTACAAAGTACGACTAGCAACCTTTATGATATAAGTTGGTTTACACGTTGGCGTTTAAACTTGTCGTAGATTTTATTAGTGAAACATGTTTTAAGCACTTGTTTTATTGTCCAAATGCCTTTACCCTTGTTGTCGGAAAATATATTTAGTTTATATCTTTATTTCCGATTTATCACCTCAAGTTTTAGTTTGCGGTTTAACTTGGACTACCCAGACGAACACCCAAAACTGTCATGGGCTGTGGCCCGGTGTTATTAGTGGTAAGGTACCCGAATTAGGCCTAGGCCCGAAGTTGCATACAATCAAGAGAAAGGCTTGGCCCAAAGAGGAAATAGACAACTTCCATGGGGTATTCTTGGGCTGCGGCCCAAGGCAATACAGAAAGGTTTTTGTTATGATTTTGGTGACACATGATATCTTCCAAAACTTGGTACTAGGCAACTAATTTGACGAAAGAAAAGGTAGCCATGTGCTACTATGTTTTCACGAGCAGGTTTATACCATGATTTTAGGGGACACGTTACGATTCAAAACGAAAAGCTAGAGTATTTGTTTTTGACACAGGATTCCAACACAAACGGCTTCGACTTCGGGACACAACTCCACTATAGCGTGTCCTAAACTTGTGAAGCCGAAACTTCTCGACAAGAGCTTAGATTCACAAGACCCATGTTAACACATTCAAAACTGTTTTTCGAAAGGCAATATTGTACCATTGTGGTGATAACCTCCGTGGGATTTTCATTGTTTCGACCCAAACATTCTTACCATTTGGTAAAAAGGAACATTGAACTCATTTTATCACAAGATTTATACACAACTTTAAGGTAACAGTGGTCTAAATTGAACCCCGACATTGTGGTACTACCACAACATCATCACTAGTTCGCTATTGTGGGGATGAAGGAGATTCGACAAGTAGTGTACAAGGTCATATACTGCTATGTACTCGGGTCGACATGACCCTGGTTTTACTCGACTACCCTTTGAACACTAAGTGAACAACATATGGGTCGACAGATGAGTGTCACTGGTCTCGAAGTGGGTTCCCATTCGAACCGAACACATGGTATTAAGGACAACGACAACTCTTAGCCCAACAACAACAAAGTTGTTATGAGATGTTTAGTATTACTTGGGCGAGTTTTACTTGAAGCTAACTTAATATCACGACATAACATTAGGTTCCCAGACTCAATCCGAAAATCACTAGTAGGTTTATAAAACTTAACTTTTCCAAACATTTGACCTCATATTCTCGATAAAACAAAACAAATAGAGACCAACCACAAAATCTAGTGTACATGTGACTATGTCATTTACAGAAGATTACAAGGATTATCAATAACAAGAACACTTAGTTTCACAATCGGATTATCACTTTTACTAACAACCCAATTCATAAAGTTTAACAAATACAAAGTTGAATGATTTCTTACAGGGAAGCAGATGATAACGAAGTCGAAGGTCAACCCGAGTATCTAACACCACAACCGGACCCAATCAATTCGGAGCGAGTACCCAAGCAAGAGTTTTCCTATGCTTCTCAGTTTCCTTATCTCTTTGTGGTGAAGTTTGGAGTGTGACACCCTTGGGTTGCCTCGACTAGAATTAAAAGGAGAGGGCTCAAGAAAGTTTTTACTCAAATTTCTCTTCTTGAATTTGGTTTGAAGCCAAATATGGGTAACTTCCAAAACCAAAAGAATCTTGGACATAAGCTCAAGATAGATTGGTGGAAAGATTTGTTTTTCTTTGGTGATTCACCTTGATTCTTTTTGGACTCCATCGTGGTGTAGCCGCGCATCAAGAGAGGGTGTGGGGAAGCTTGACTTTCATGGATTTGGTAAGGTTAGATGAGGAATATTTGGAAGAGGAGTGTTGGTTTACTACTTTGGAGAGATTCGGCCTAGGAGGCGTGTGAAGAGGAGAAGCAGGTCTAGGGAAAAGGATGAAGATTGA
This sequence comes from Chrysanthemum seticuspe, assembly GCA_019973895.1. Classification (NCBI taxonomy): domain Eukaryota; kingdom Viridiplantae; phylum Streptophyta; class Magnoliopsida; order Asterales; family Asteraceae; genus Chrysanthemum; species Chrysanthemum seticuspe. The sequence goes on from BPTQ01000009.1 coordinate 225,109,851, forward strand.
TATCTTCCTCATATCTTGGTTTGTGTTTGTTTTTGTCGTGAGTGGAGGAGGAAGACAAAGAGGGTACCTCTACCTTTTATTAAGTCTTCTTTTTTTTTGTAAGTGTATTTTATGTATAAAAACAAAAGTGATATAAGGTAATGTAAGTAATACAAAATGAGGGTATATGTAATGTTTTACTTGGGTATATGTAGGCTTTTAATTCATTTGAGTAAGTATATGTATGTAGGAAAAATTATTGTATAAAATGTATGCCTATACATTATACTTATGTATGTTTGCACTTGAGTCTTATAAAAGTTATTGTTTAAGTGATAGTGTGTTAAATATTTTGTGTCCTGCGAAGTCATATTGTGACCAAAGTGTCATTGTTTGATAACTTTTCCTTCGTAGTATTTTATTGTTACGTGTCTGAAATATTTTTATCCTTGTAATATTCCATGTCACGGACATTTGTCGTTTGTTTTAGCGAGTCCTTATCATAGTGTCGGTACGCGTGCAGTGTCGGTCACTGGGGAAAACGAGATAACCTCTCGTCTTACAATTTACATCATAAGACAAAATGAAATATTCATAAAATGATATGAATGCAAGAGTGGTGAAATTTTTATTGTATGCGAGTTATCTACTCAAATGATCAGGCAAAGCTTATGCATGCTTTATGACTCATGCTTAGTAATAATAAATTACTAATTATCAGTTAAAATTTTGTGAAAATTTACCGTGTGTCACATGACCCGACACCCTCTACTAATGAGACAGACCTACGACCACTCAGGGAGTATCTCATTAAGTTTAGTCTTTTGAACGGGGAACAGTCAGTCACCCTGGATTATAAAACTTTTTGTACTTCAACAGGGTTAGACTATAATAATGGAGTCTATGTTGCCCATCCTGAACCCTCCACATTTAAGGATGGGTTAAAACAAATTTTTTTGGATCCTAAGTTTTTGGATAGAACCCCAGTCACCAAGAACTCATTTCCCGTGGCTTGGAGGATCCTGTTAACATTTGTGATTCAGGTTCTCTACGGGAACCACTCATCCACTGAACAAGTTAACTCTATTCAGTTGATGGTGGCATACTGCTTGATGAATGGGGTCACTGTCGACATTGGGGAGATCATTTACAGTGATCTCGTAACCAAGCTACTGAGCAAAACTAGGACGAAATACGTTTTGTATCCTAGGTTTGTCTCTTGTGCTTTGCAAGTGTTACTGGGTTGTAATTATCCTCAGGAGTACAAATACACTGCTTTACCTAGTACCCTGAGTCAATCTAATTTTCAAAAAGACCCATCCCAAGTCACTGATATTGTATTGACGGCCCATATGGTTGCTGTAAACAACCAGAGGGATTCAGTGTCTCCTAACCCTGCTCCTAAAAAGAGAAAGGGGAAGTCTCAAACTGGGACTAAGACCAAACCCAAGTCTCAGGGCCCTGAGGCTTCAGGAACACAGCCTAAAAGGCAAAGAAAGCCCAAGACTGCTCAGCCACCCACTGGAGACCAATCATCATCCACCCCGGTGACAACGAAGGACACTGATAAATCACAGTCAGTTCCCTTGGTCCCAACTACTACTCCTCAAGATCCAGAGGGAAACATACAACCCGCTGGTAGGGGAGCGCCTTCCACATTGCCCAAGGATGACATTCGCAAATCACAGATTTTGTCTGAGGGCCAACTGAATGATCCCAAAGACTCAGATGGAACTGAACAACCCGCTGATAGGGATCTCACTGCCACTACTTCTAGGGATAGCACTGGGAAAACCCATCAGTGCTTGAAGGAGCAACGGGGGAGAAAGACTTAGAGGGATTAAAACCACCCGCTGATATGGAATCCATCACCAACACTGGTTTACTGATGGTCGCTGAGGTTACTGAAATACTTTTCTCTGATGAAGAACAAGCTGAAAGTGAAGATGAAATTCTATCAGCAGGAGAAGAAGTGGACGCTGATGTTCAAACTGAACAAGAGCATCAGCCTGATCCACAAGAGCCTAAAGAGTCACCGTTCCAGCCTGAAGACAATGACTCTGACTCCTCTTCCTCCTCTAGTTCTGATGAATTCAAAAGATTTGACAATGTTCTTCCACTGAATGAGAGGCAACTTGTTATGTGGATCACTAAAGCTTCAAGGAAGCTATACTCTGGGGTTACTGAAACATTATGGGAACAACACACTGAAGCTGCTGCCAGCTATGCCGATCTGAAGGCTGAGGTACAAGCCTTTGATGCAAATACTGATGAACACAGGGATCTCATGTACCAACATCTTCATAGACTGGATGAAAACCTGGTTAAATTTCTCAAGCATCTTCAGACTTGTGGTGTTACAATTGATGAAATCAGGGATGCTGTCAAAGAAGACCCATCACTCAACTCTAAAGTGCTGGAGGCTACTGAGGCTTACTTGAAGAATTCCTCAGACCTCACTGAACTAATCACCATGCTAAAATCTGCCAATGTTCAGGGTCTTCAGTCATCAGTTCAGTCTCTTTAGGCTACACTGGGTTCTCTGGATGCTCAGGTGACTACTTTGGCTAAGGCATCATCTTCAATGGATTGGAATCTTGGGCCTATGATGACTGCTTTGGAATTATCTCAGGCTAATCTAGAAGAAAAAGTCATCAGTCTTCAGCAGGACACTACTGACATCAAGGCTATGGTCACTGAAATTTATCAAGCCTTCAAAGGTCAAGCCACTCCAACTCCCCCAGTGTCTGAGGCAACTCTTGCTCTCACTCATGTTGCGGCAACAGTTGAGGGGGAGAAGATCGTTGAAGATACTTCCTCTCATACTGAGGGGGAGCCTGTTCAACCAGTTTCAGCAACACCCATCTCATCAGTCCCACCAACAACAACCTTGACAATAACAGTTGCAACACCCATCATCACAACAACACCACCTTTGGTAGCATCATCTTCTTCAGGCCAGGACAAAGGAAAAGGCATAATGCAAACACCACCTGAGCCTGAGAAGATTCCCTATATAATTGGCAACACTGAGTACCTGCTTACCCCACAACAGCTAAGTGCCTACCTTGCAAAGGAAGAGAGGAGAAAGAAACTTGCTGAAGAAGAAAGAAAGAGCAAAGAAGCACTGGTACAAGTCGTTGCTAAGGAAGCTGAGAACATAGGAATTGATTCTAAGAAGCTTGAAAAGGGTCAGGCAGGACAAAAGTTCAAGGATGCTCAGGCTGCTAAGATGGCTGAAATGAGAAAGCAGTTGGAAGAAAAGAACAGGAAAGTTGCAGCCATCAGGCAAGCAAGAACTGACCACTACAACTGGTCAATGACAAGTAGAAGGTTGCCTGAGAAAATCACTGATGTCAGAATCATCCCCAAGTCCAAACCACTGGCAATGAATGTCTACAGGGGGGATGATAAAAGACACTTCGAGGTTCATGATCCCCTAAAATTCACTGACTTTGGGATCACTGAACTCGATAAGCTTGGTCAAATCATTGAAAAGAAGCAAAATGCGGTGGTTAAGGAGCTGATGAAAATGCTCAGCAAAAGGTATGAAAGACTGATGGATGCACCAGCACAACTGGGGATTCAGTCAGCCTTAACTGAACCACAAGGATCTCAACTTCAATCATCCAAAGGCAAGAGAAAGAGGGTTGAGTCCGAGCCTGAGATCAAAGTGCCTGGGCTAGAATGTAATAGGGAGCTACCTGAAGGTGTGAAGTTTGTCAACTGTCTTGTGATATAAGAGCCTGAAAGAGGAATTTTCTTTATTGATGTCTATGGGAACCCAACATTCCAAAGGTGGAGTGACATTGATCTTGCAGGAGTGCCTACAATGGCAAGTTATCTTCCAGTGGCTTCTCAAATCCAAACTCCAGCAAATGTCAGGTTCTGCAAGGACCTGAATGCCAAGATAAGAGAGCACCCTGACAAAGAAGCACTCCTCAAGAAGAAGCCAAAGCTTGAAGCACTGGGAATCCACCTTGATTGACATCATCTTGTTTTATCCTTTTGTACTAGTGATAGGAACCATGTAATGTGATCAATAAAAGATGTATGTTTTATTAAAATACTCAGTGTTCCTTATTGTATTCATTAGTACATTGAGTGTAAGAAGAAGCCATTTTCTCACTTACACTGATCAAACACTTAGGCTATTTGTATATCCAAATATGGGGAGACTGTTGGGTTCAGTAAATACCCAAACCCCTTAATCTAGGATTTGAATAAAAAATATCCTAAGTGTTTAGACCGTTAAACACTAACAGGCTCTCAATGAGCCATCTTCAGGATACTCAGTAAGAGGCGAAGATGAAGTCTCTCCACTCAGTCAGGCGGAACTTAAAGGGCGAAGACTGAGTCAAGAAGAAGATGGTGGATTCAGTGAGTGATGACAATAACTCACCGAATCCCTAAAACTCCTCACCAGCTACTTACACTGAAGACAAACTGAAGTAGAAGACTGAAGGATATGAAGACTGAAGAATAAGCGGGATAAGGCGGGATAAGTTTGAATCAGATTAGACGAAATCCTTATCAACCAAAGTCAACTTTCCCTGAATGGCAAACTATCAGGCTCAGTGTTATCACTGACCTATGGAAAGCAGCCTTGTCTCTTACTCATTATAGTCTTTGTAAACAGAGACAAAATACATCAGTATTTTGTCTTCTGCAAAATGTCAGTTTGTCACTTAGGATAAAGTTAATACTCATACTTGTATAAATAGCATAAGAGAAGGAGTGAAAGATCAAGCTTGTGAATTGTAAAAACACACACACACACAAGCCATCTTTCACTCCTCCAAATACAACTTTGTCCCTGAGATAGCTCAAGGGTTCCTTGTAGTTGTGTTCAGACTTAGCCTGAACTTAGTGAGGAGTTACCAACCCTTTGTCTTTTCAATCCCAAGTACTGTTCCGTAAGTACTTGGGTAATGTATTCTTTTTGATTGATTTCTAATAAAGAATATTATGTTGAAAATTTATCAGTGTGTTTTGCTTACATCTTACTTCAGTCATTGATTCACTATTATCTGTTTTTAATACTTAACTATTTTTACGATAGTGAATAGGGAACAACAAGTAGCATGCTTATATAATGAAAGAAGATGCAACTTGCCAATAGTCTAACCAGTAATATCAAAAACATGATTAGGACTTTGTTTTTGATTTTTTAAATATCTCACTGATCTTGAAAATGGCTAAGCGGCTTGCATATGTGGCCAACTCAAACAATGAAAATATTCATATGAATGTATTTTTTTGGATAAGGCCACTTGATTAAGTACAATCTTACTGCCAATAGCTTCCGTCATATGAATGCTTATTCCCAAACTGCCATGTTTACTACTCCTATTTTCGAAGCTTATGTTACAATGCCAACAAAAAAGAGTAGCAAGATCAAAGTTTCTAGATTTGTTAATGGGTTACGTACCTTATCGGGTTGATCCGATAACCTGATAATAAACTAATTAAGACCCTAACCCGACCCTATTAGGTTATCGGGTTGGCCCGATATACCTGTTAAGCTTAGTTGGGCTCTAATCAACCCGACCCTATAATGCCTTATCAGGTTCGGGTCGGGTCTGGTCGACCCATTTTACACCCCTACATGTAAGCATGTAGTTGCTGCAAACTGGAATATGGCTATCAATGGCCAACCTGTTGAAATACTAGAAGCATGGACTGATAATTGTTATTGGTTAGAAACATGTAAACAAGTTTATAGTTTAAAGATACAACCAATTAGTGGTAAGTCATTCTAGAAGAAATCTCCATGTCTTACAACACTAACTCCTCCATATCGTCACCCTCAAGTAGGTAGGCCTAGGAAGAAGAGAGCCATAGGAGAAATGGAGGAAACACCATGCGTTAAAGATGAGAAGTTGAGTAGGAAATGAAGAATTGTAAAATGTTCTTCTTGTGGACACGTGGGTCACAATAAAGCAGTCATGTAAGGGTCAAGGTGGTGAATCAATTCTAGGTCTAAAAAGAAAAGAAAAGGAAATGGGATACATGTTAATGGTTCTGGTGGTGCATCTACTGGTTCAAGACCCCTAAAAAGAGTCATGTTTGCTTTGGATGATGAAATTCAAGGTTCACAAGCTGCAAGCGGAAGTGTTTTCATACCAGAAGGTAAGAAACTCCATACTTTTACTATTTTATAGCTTTTCATTCTTGTTACCAATTTTTATGAATATTGATAATACAGTTGGAAGACAAACTAGTGGAAATGAAAGTTATCATGTTGCAAGTCAAAGTGGTCAAGCTCAATGGTTGGTGGTGCAACCTACATTGAATCAAGTGCATTTTCTGGTTCAAGACAAAATGAAAGTCATCCTGGTGCAATTCAAAGTGCTCAAAGCTTTGTGGTTGTTGGTGCAACTCACATTGAATCAGGTGTATCTGCTAGTGTACGACAAAGTGATGATGAGAGGATCAATCCAAGCCAAACTGATGGTGGTGCATCTGCAAGTCAAAGTGGGATGCTGGTGGAAGTAAAAGTGGTACACCAAAATGGAGCAGAAACAATAAGGAATGAAAGACTTGAAGCTGGTGAAAGTCAGGTGTCTATTTTACCAAAGGAGTCTAATGCTTCTGGCTTGCCCAAATGGAGAAGATCTATAATCAAAAGTAAAAGAGTTGGAGCTGATTAACCAAAATAGCCTTAAGTTGGAATAGATTGGTGTTTTAAACTTATGTGGGATATTTAAACATGTTTAAGAATTCTTTTATGTTTGTAGGTGGATGTTAAACTTTGGTAACTATGGTAGCAAATTTCAATTTTCAAGTCATTACAACTTGTTGCAATGACAATATGCAGTTAAAGGCTTTTACTAGCTTAAGTGTAACACCCCCAAAATATCACAGCGAAAAATAGTGTCACTAGGGTATTACTTCATAGCACACAGTACAAATTACAGAAAATGACTCTAAATGAGACGTTTAGAAATAAATTATCATTCGATTGATATGAAATATCAGAGTTTACAAAGAGGTCCCAACAAGTTTTGAGTACATAAGTAGTACAACATAAACGTTTAAAAGTTTTATCGAATGATAATGATGTATTGTCTTCAAAATATCCGTTCGCCTTCACATGCCAGCTAGTACTTTAAGGATCTGAAATAAAACATGCTAAATAGGTCAACACAAAGGTTGGGTGAAATTCATAAGTTTAATAGTAAAGCAGTTGATCACAAGATTTCATAATTGTAGTGGTGCCAGTTGTAATACACCCATAAATCAAAAGCAGTTATTATTGCACTAAGCTCATGACACCGAAAACGTTAACTCAGAGTATCAATAAATTGATATAGTAATTCTCCGCCAAGTAGGTAATTTGCCATTTACCTAGCACTTCAAATATAGTGCGTTTGGTTACCTATCCGGCTAACACGAACGATATTCGTCAATCTTGATAGGCCAATCCACAATATTCGATCTCACACACAAGTGATTAATGGTTCATGATCCGAAGGCGTTTTGGCAATAGTGGTATATAGGCAATAATAATATCAGTTTAGAATACAGTTTTCAAGCAATTGTGATCATAGTAAAAGCAGTAATATGTATCTCCTCAAAGAGTTTAAAATAGTTAAACGAGAAAATGTGGGGCTATGAACTCACCGTAAGCAAGGTGATAAGCAAAGTGTAAATATGTTATGAATATGCCGCGAAAGTCCTACGAACAACTTAAAAACATACGTTGCGTCTTAGGTTCTAAAATGATAAAGTACACATGTAATTTAGTTTTATAAGATTATTATTTTAATCATGCTTTGGTACATAGTTTTTGTAAAATCAAATAAGTGGTAATGTTTAGCCTGGACAATTTAAAAGTAGTTACGAACTCTAATTTATAAGTTATTCGGTATTTAGGTTTTATGTTATTTTTAATAATCCATATGTTCAATTCTAAGTTTATTTATATTACATAAAGGTAAATGAGTCCATTTATTTGATAGTGGGTCCTACCACTTCGGTTTTCATGAAAATATGGTCAAATATTACTAAACATCAAGTTTGAGTTTCTAATTATTTTACTTATCCCGACTTAATACATACGTCTATTTTAAATTGTAAATTGTTATGAATTGGTCTTTACATCCTTGAAAAAGTTTTTAAGTATATTAAACAGATTAGTGGGTCCCATATTGTGTCAAATATATATAACCTAAGTGAAATTACTAATTTACACTTAAGTATACATGTCTAATTTTGGACAACAACAAACAGTATCGGTAAAATAGTGATAAGTTGAGTTCTACGAGTCCGTTTTAACCCATTTTCACGGCCACGTTCAAGTTAAATTGTTATCTACAACTTTTATTCTTTGACCAATAGAAGGTTCTATGCAAATTTTTAGATATTTTGGCAATTACATTTCAGTGTGCGGTTTTTGACATGTTTTACCGTTTTGGCTCTCATTTAATCATCGTGAGGTGTTACGGAGTGAGCCACATGGCAAATTTTGTTTTACCTATGTCTAAAAGTGCACTGATTTTCTCTAGTAATTTCGTTTATATCCCTGGTAAGAATCTACTTTTGCAAATCAAGTCATTTTTTTGTGTTTCTGGTGATTTATTCCAAGTACCAAGCAAGATTAAGCATAATAAGCATATAAAACATATAAAATATATAAAACATAAAACCTTAGTAGTGAAATGAAAAAGAGCAAGTTAGGTTTCCTTTCAATCTTTGTAGAACAAGAAATCAAGAACACAATCTTATAATCACCACAAATCTTGCACCCTTTTCTTCCAATATTTTACCCAACCAAATTAACCCTTAATAACCTTGATCAACCCTTGAAATACTTTATAATCTCAGCCCCTAAACACTTGATTAAACCCTTATAACCTTTCAATAAAACCCTTGAAATTAACACATCAACCCAAGAACTAGCCTAACTTACTAAACCTTCAAACTATGTACCAAATCTTTAACCAAAAACCAACAATAAAATGAGTGTTTGTGCGTCGATAGTGTAGAACACACACACAAAATAAGAGAGGAAAATGAAGAACAAAAACTAGATCTAGAATGAGATGAATGAGTGAGATAGTGTTTTTATATATAGTTAACATGCAAACAAGTCAAGTCTTGTAAGTATTGCATGTATTTTGAGAGGGGGAAGGGAGGGTGGGGGGTGGGGGGGGGGGGGGGGGGGGAGGTCAGCCATAATTACAAGGGTGGAAGTGAGTGGGAAGTTTGTGATTTAATTTGAGTATTGGCGGTTATGTAGTGTAGTTTTGATCCCCGGGTAATTAAAATAAGGTTTTTAAGGCGCGTAAAATATCACCGGATAACGTAAAATTACAAAACTTAATAACATGTTAAAACTTGTTAATATATCTTATATTAGTAGTTTAGATGAGTGGTGAGTTCATAGGAGAATTTAAAAGTCGTTAAAACCTAAAAACGTAGGTTTATATTGCTTAAAACGTAAAAGGTGTAAGGTTTATATAAAAATGGAAAAAACGAAATGTTAGTTTTTAAAAAATGATCGTAAGGAATCAAATACGCATAAAATTTATAAATTGAGCATAGTCCAATGTCGGTTGAGTTAAATGTATGTTTATCTACGTACACGATTTAACTAATCCGATTTCTCATAAAAGTAAATTTACTTAAAATAAAAAGATTAAATGACGTAAATAATCAAATAATGGCCTCAGAAATTGAGAATGGTTACATTAAGTGCACATGTTTAGGCAACTTCTTATGTCTATGCAAAAGGCAACTTCTTATCAATTTAGTATGACAAAAAAGGTCAAACTTAACCCAGTGACCAAATTGTCAACTACTACTTTTTTAACCAAAAACAAAGTCAACAAGCTAAAAAAGTTCCATTAAGTTAGCTTTTAGTGTGCGAAAACCATTGTTTATCAGTTTGGTATACCAAAAAAGATCAAACTTAACCCACTAACAAAGTAGTCTAACTACAACTTTTTTAACCAAAACAAGGTCAACGCGCTACAAAAGTTCCATTAATTTGGTTTTTATTATGCGAAAATATTTTTTTTATCAGTTTAGTATGCCAAAATAGGTCAAACTTAACCTGCTGTCCAAATGGTCAACTACTTATTTTTACCTAAATCAATGTCAACAACCAAATAAATGTTTCATCAACACATAAAACACTAACAATCACAACTGAATGTAGCATTGAACTAATATTTCATTACCACAAAAAATTACACCGGTCATCAACTACATCAGATTATCAAAATAAAAATTATAATAAAAAAAAAATAAAAAAAAATCAAAACCCATCACCTAATCTCTTCCCCACTGGTAACTTATATTGTTTCACTTGAAAAAAAAAAAAAAAAAAAAAAAAAAAAAAAAACTTAAGATCAAGTATTTCTTCATTTTAGCTGCTTCGAGTCTAGTTTCCTCTAGTGTAGCTTCTATAACATTCCTTGCCCTTAATAGAACGGGAATGATATTAACTAATCTTGCACACATTGGCGGATCGTGCCAGTCAACAAACTCACAATCAGATCGTGAATCTGGACAAACATAAAACCTACGTCCTGGATTTCGATTTGTTCATGATGTGCGAACTACTCGTGTTTTTCCGCACCAACACGCCACTATTTTTTTTTTAAAGTTTTTGGGGAAAAAATAACAAAACCTGAAGAGAAGGAGTGGTGAAAATAATTGAGTTGGAAGAGTGTGGAATACTTATGTGAAAACATATATCATGATATGTAAAAAGTTAAGTACACGTGTTCTAGGAGTACAATGTAAACAATGTTTGGATAAAACTATAAGGTTGAAAAAAAAGTACAAAAAAATGTTCAGACAAAAATGCGCTCGTGTGATTTGCAGGTGAGGTTCGAGATAATATGAAAATCTAACGATGTTAGCAAAATTGGACTAACCATGTAATTTATTCAATATATTGGACTAACGGTGTAATTAATCAGGGACTAAAGGTGGAATTACTCAATCTTATATTATCAAACATACTTCTAAATCATATTTGTGACTCGTTCTCATATTCTCCTCAGGGCGAGATCGAATCTTTAAGCTCAAATTATTCAGTTGAGCTTGTGTCATCTCGTTCATAGCATTACTTAATGTAGATTTAACTACAAAGTCTTATTGCATGTGATGATGTAAAGTTTAAGCTCACGAGTTACAAGTTAGAAGGCCTCACGCTCTTTAAGTTTGACAAATTATCCTTTTAAGTAAAGTATGTAAATGCAACTTAAGAAGAAGACTAGGGAAAGTGAGTGAAAATATTTTCATCTGAGATGAAAGAGACATTTTCAATATCTTCCGGCCAAAAAGGGAACATGTGGGGTACCTAAAGAAACAGTTTAGCGGTTTACACCCGTTATATCAATATAAAAACAAATATTACCCCTGGATATCCTTGCTTGCCATAAATTGTCCAAACTTCTTTAACGGTTATAGGTTGTGGTTAAGCTTTCCTCAATTGTAATAATCAACATTTAATTAGAGAAAAGTTCAATTGGTTATTTTTATTTTGGTGCTTACCAAAGAATAAATTCTCACCATTCATCAAGTTTAATCTATTGATAACGATTAACTTAAGATTTAATATTTAAACCTAAATTTTTTTTAATGAGTTTATTTATTCAATTTTTTTTTCTTTTTTCTAATTCACGTTTTTTATTTAAATTCCAGCACCTTTTTTTTTTTTTTTTTTTTTTTTTTTTTTTTTAATTCACGTTGTTTTTCCAATTCATCTTTTTTAATTGATGTTTTTTTCTTCGCTTTCATACGTTTTCGTCTGTTTTCATACGTTTCATATGTTTTCGTCTGTTTTCATACGTATTCGTCCGTTTTCTTATGTTTTCGCCCGTGTACGTCCGTTTTCGTCTGTTTTCTTACCTTTTTGTTCGTTTTCATACGTTTTTGTCCGTTTTCATACGTTTCATCCGTTTTTGTTCGTTTTCGTCCGTTTTCTTTCGTTTTCGTCCATTTTTCATATGGTTTCATGCGTTTTCAGACGTGTTTTTATGCTTTCATACGTTTTCTTATGTTTTCGTCCGTTTTCTTACGTTTTTCACCTTTTTTTAGTCCATTTTCATACGTTTTCGTCTGTTTTCTTACGTTTTTGTTCATTTTCATATGTTTTCGTCCGTTTTCTTTTGTTTTCGTCCATTTTTCATCCGTTTTCAGACGTGTTTTTACGCTTTCATGCCTTTTTGTCCGTTTTCATATGTATTCGTCCATTTTCTTATGTTTTTGGCCATTTTTTTACGTTTTTGTCCATTTTCATACGTTTCTAAATATCATAAGTGATATTCAGAATATCACTTGTGATTTTTGGAATATAACTTGTGATATTCTGAATATCACTTGTGATTTTCTTACGTTTTCGTCTGTTTTCATACGTATTCGTCCGTTTTCTTACATTTCCGTCCGTTCTCTTACGTTTTTGTCCATTTTCATACGTTTCTGAATATCACAAGTGATATTAAGGGATATTCAGAATATCACTTGTGATTTTCTGAATATCTATCAGTTGTGATTTTCTAAATATCACTTGTGATATTCTGAATGTCACTTGTGATTTTCATGTTACAAAACATCAGTTGAAAATCACTTATGATAATTAGAATATAACAGAAGATCACTTGTGATATTCAGAAACGTATGAAAACGTTTGAAGAAGGTCGAAAATATTTAAAAACGGATGAAAACGGACAAAAACGTAAGTAAACGAACGAATTTGTATGAAAACGGATGAAAACATGTGAAAGCGTGATAACACGTATAAAAACGGACGAAAACGTATGAAAACGGACGAAAATGGGCGAAAATGTAAGAAAATAGATGACAACATAAGAAAACGGACGAAAACGTATGAAAAATGAACGAAAACGGACGAAAACGTAAGAATATGAAAACAGTCGAAAACGTATGAAAACGAAGAAAAAAAAAACGTGAATTAAAAAAAAAGGAAAAAAAACTTGAATTAAAATAAAAAAACATGAATTAACAAAAAAGACAAACAAAAGTGAATAAGTAAGAAAGACAAAAAGTCAAAGAAAAAGTGAACAAAAGACATGACTTAGGTTTACATATTAATATTAGGGTGCGCTTGGTTCAAAATGGGGAATGGGAAAGGGAAAGGCAATGGGAATGCAAAGGGAATGCAAAGGAATGTAATGGAGATTATCATTATCTTTGATAGTGCTTGGCATGAGAAAAATACATTAACCTCCAAAGTGGTGGTTAGTGGTGGTGGTGGTGGTTGCTTTTGGTGGTGGTAGATGGTTGGTGGTGGTGGTGGTGGTGGCTGCTGGTGGTGGTGATGGCTGGTGGTGTTGGTGGCTGCTGGTGATGTTGGTGGCTGCTGGTGATGGTGGTGGCTGCTAGTGGTGGTGGCTGCTAATGGTGGTGGCTGGTGGTGGTGGTGGCTGGTGGTGGTGATGGTGGCTGGTGGTGGTGGTGGCTGCTAATGGTGGTGGCTGGTGGTGGTGGTGACTGTTGGTGGTGGTGATGGCTGGTGGTGGTGGTGGCTGGTGGTGGTGGTGGTGGCTGGTGGTGGTGGAAGTGGCTGGTGGTAGTGGTGGTGGGTGGTTGTGGCTGCTGGTGGTAGTGGTGGCTGGTGGTGGTGGTGGCTGGTGGTGGTGGCTACTGCTTGCTGTGGCTGCTTCTGGTGGTGGTGGGTAATCATTACCATACCTCCCAATTTACTGGGTAATGCCCCATTACCCAATACTAAACAATGATTGCATTCCCTAATTCTAACCAAGCATGTTTAATCATTACCTTTGCCATTCCCCACCCCCCATTACCCCCAACCAAGCACCTCTTTAGATTAATCCCCATAATTAGATCAAACTAGATGGATACTAGTGATTTGTCCTTTGGTAAACACCAATATAATGGTGTCCAAAATAAAGCAACTCCATTTAATTAACATAAATATATTTAACAATACTTTCTATACTTATAATCATTAAATATGTATAAATATGAACATGATAAGTTCATTAAATGCTATTATACATAAATTATGAGACTTAAACACAACCTATAAGGTCGCGGTTAGCATGTCCAACACACAAGCTCACAAATATGTTATTAATTTGGGGGCATCCCGCAAGGATCGTTGCTCATGTTTGTGTAGAAGTCGTGATTTATTTGGCATAGTTCATGTGATCGGGTTTTGAGTTTTCTACAACGATCGTCGAGGACGGTCATAGGGGTTGTGGCAGGTTCAAAATATGGCAGTGTCAAAACCGTGGTTGTTTGTCTGTCAATTCCTACATCTTTTCTCGCCACCACTCGATCTGATTTTGTAGCATAAATTGTTCCGTTGGTGGTTTTGGCAAGTTTGCCATAGTTGTGCTAGAGTCATGGTTGGTTTCTCACATATTTCATACTTTTGTACCGAGTGATTGTCCTTAATAATTATGTGTTTGTTTCGGTTTGGATGATGTGGTTTTCTCGATGATTGCTGGTTTTTCAAAGTTGTAATCTTTTTATAAATTGTGTGCTTTAGCATGTATATATTAAATTTGCGACGAATTATAGTAAATAGTAAGAGGATGTGCTATGTTACGAGGATAGAATGGAATATTGAACAACCAAAATTTAAAAACATTACACGCATGGAATAAGAGCACGACATAGATTGGAACACTACCATTATACGCGGGTTTGAAGTTGAGGACTAACTATGTTCGCGCATTTTGCCGGTTGTGGCATTCAATCAAAGCAAAAAGGATTTTAGAGGTGGTGCTTGATATAACTGGTAACAATTCGGTTTTTGGATATCACGTTTCCTAACGAAATTTACACACTCCCAAATCCCAATACTCCGTAATATTCGTAACTAGAAGTAGAACAAGGGGATAGGGTGTGTGTAAAATTTACAAGACTTAAAAAGTAACTAAAATGGTAATTCTATTATTTTACAAGGACCCTTACTAGAAAACATTGGAACAACAACTATGTTTCTCTGTATCTACCTACGAGTCTAACCAACACTAGAGCACTAATTCGACTGTCAGCAATCAATCCCATCCGTTAGATTAGAGCTAAAGTAATTTTCATCATCATTGCAAAACATCAATAAAAGGGCGATCGGCTGGGTACACTCTTTCGCCGATTGCCCGAAAATTCTGGTGGCGGCATGACTGGAACACACGCCGTCACCTCACGGGTTTTGGGTTTTGGTTTCGAAGTTCGTTTTTTCCTCACAATCTCAGTGGTGGCAGTACAAGCAAGTGTCCTGCAGTCAATAAAACCGTAACTAGCGCTTGAACTGGATGAAGTCCTAATTGGGACTTCAAGAACCGAGTCGGGTGTCATTAAACCATCCTGTTCGGGCATATTGAGCTCCTCGCAGTCGTACACGCATTTGGACAATAGTCCTTCACTTATAACGTGCTTAATCTGTTAAAAAAAAATACAAGAACAACCCATTAAGAAAAGACTATAACTTCACGAAACTGGGTTGCAATTAAAATGAGAACAAACACGATAAAAATAACCAACCAGAATTCGCTATATTTGGTACAAACTGTTAAAAGATATCAAAATTGGTGAAAAAATAATGAATACCCAATTAAGATTGGGTAAAATTGGCAAATGGGTTCCCATAAAATTTTGACAATTGGTACAAAAATGCAAGGAATTTAAGGTTTGATATAAACAAAATAAAACTGTACACTTGTGCATGAACGTGTGAGCGTGAACAGTCAAGGATAATAGAACCAAAAATCAAAGTTTATACCAAATTTGGTCCCATCTATATCTCCATAAAACTTTGGTTAAAAATTTAGATAACACAAACATATCCAATAAATTAAGAATCTCATAAATTAATTTATTTGACAAGAATATTATCCAAACCCATTTCAAAAACTTCAAAATATAATCTGGGTTAACATTACTTTTTCAATTTTAGTACTAAAAGAATTGACCAAAATTTCTTTCAATACCTGCACATACACATAGAAAAACTTATATAAAATCAACAAATACCCACTGATTTTTGCCCAAAAAAAACAACTTTTCAGAAAGAAAAATTACCTTTACACACACATAAAACATAAACACATAGAGAGAGGGAGAGAGAAAAAACCTTGCAGAAAATAGAGCAATACAAATTTGATTCTTGAACACCTCTTCCACACCAAATGCAACAATTCTTTAAGGGTTTACACCTTGTTTGTGGCCTTGGATTTAGAAACACAACATATGCACCGTTGGTGAAGTTACTCTACATAACCAAAAAAAAAAAAACCCATTAAAAGGCGATTAAACAAAATTTAAATTTAAATTTATAACATAATACTACTTTACAAAATTTTACAAAATAAATAAACTTTTAACTCACTTGAATATTAGTACAGTCCATCAACTTTTCAGCATCCTTAACCCTTATAACATCATGATACACATACCTCCTTATCTACAAAACAAAAAACATAATTAGCAAATTATCATTTTGCAAGACAAAATTTTATAAGATTAAATTTATGTACCTGTAGTAAACGATGAGTCCCATGAGGGTGAACACAATGAGTACAAAAACCAACACAACAATCAACACAAAAGATATTCTTCTCATTTTTAGACACATCATGATGCACAAAACAACTATCATAAAATTTCTCACTCAAAACTGAACTAAGCCACTTGGGTAGCATTTTTTCTTCACCCTGCAAATTTTAAAACATGATACTAATTAACTTCAAAATTCAGAATTTATTAGCTTTTCATGAAATTGAGTTAAAGACAAGAAATACCCACCATTTTTTTTTTGATGAATTATGGTGAAATATTGTTCAATTTTGAGAATGTGATGAATGTGAAGAAGAATGAATTGAAGGAATGGTTTTAAGGTGTTGGTTTAATAGGACAGAGGACGGCGCCTGGTGGTGACAGTGAAGTGGAGATTATGGAAGGGAAGGTGGTTGTATAAAGCTTGTTGTTTTTTTGTCTTTTTGTGTTACTCATACACATACCTTTGGGTGTGTGGTACTATGTGTATTTTTTTTGTATTTTATTTTTTTCAAATTTTATGAGATGATAATAATATGATAAGATCAAATATGAGTAGTGTTTAAGATTAAATGGGTTAGTCCGAAGTTCGAATACAATTGTGAGATATGTTTTCACTTAAGAAACTTTCTTAAGTTTAGTAGTTTTTTTTTTTTTAACAAAAGTTAAGTAGTTAGATTATACATTTTTCAGAAAAGTTAAGCTACTTGGATGAAATATAAAAGTTACGAGGTAAATCAAAATTTAAGATCATTTGCATATCAAATATTTTTTATATACTAAAATATCAATCTATCATCCATTCATTTTGATAATAGGTTAGATTAAACTTAATATTTACACTACAAAGTGTTAGACGATATGTATTAAGCTTTTTGTATTTAGGCCCGTATGTATTAGGCCCATATGTATCTTATATATATACTCATATGTACCAAAGAGGAATACATAGAAGATTATACTAACTTACATGGTATCACGAGAAACCTAAACCCTAAACCACGTTTTTTATTCCGCTGTTTTTTCTTTTCCAGTTTGGTCAACTGACTCTTCTGGGATGTTTTTGTCACAGCGTAAGTATGCTATGGAGGTTTTAGAGCGTGCACATATGGTTGGATGTAACCCTTCTCGGACTCCTGTTGATACTGAGTCCAAGTTGGGTGCTGGTGGTACTCCGGTTGATGATCCTACGTAATACCGAAGTCTTGCAGGTTCTCTTCAGTATCTCACATTTACTAGACCTGACATTACATATGTTGTGCAGCAGGTCTGTCTATTTATGCATGATCCGCGTGAGCCGCACTTCTCTGCTCTTAAGCGAATTTTGCGGTATGTTCAGGGGACTTTGGACTATGGTTTACAGTTGTTTTCATCTACTACTGACTCCTTGATTGCCTATTCGGATGCTGATTGGGCTGGTTGCCCAACTACTCGACGGTCTACTTCTGGATATTGTGTTTTTCTTGGTAACAACTTACTCTCCTGGTCCTCTAAACGTCAACCGACGCTTTCTCGTTCTAGTGCTGAGGCTGAGTATCGTGGTGTTGCTAATGCTGTTGCTGAAACATGTTGGATTCGGAATTTACTTCGTGGGCTTCATACTCCGTTATCTTCAGCCACTATTGTGTATTGTGATAACGTGAGTGCTGTGTACTTGTCCTCTAATCCTGTTCAGCATCTGCGGACAAAGCACATTGAGATTGATATTCATTTTGTTCGTGATTTGGTTGCTACTGGTCAAGTTCGAGTTCTACATGTTCCTTCTCGATTTCAGTATGCTGATATTTTTACCAAAGGGTTGCCGTCAATCTTGTTTGCTGAGTTTCGTGTCAGCTTGAGTGTTCGGTCTCCTCCCTCTCAAACTGCGGGGGAGTGTTAGACGATATGTATTAGGCTTTTTGTATTTAGGCCCGTATGTATTAGGCCCATATGTATCTTATATATACACTCATATGTACCAAAGAGGAATACATAGAAGATTATACTAACTTACACAAAGGTATTTTGGTTAATATAAAAAGCATTCTTTAGATCTGGCTCAAATAAACTTTCATTTTTTTAAGGAGTTGATTTACACACTCCATTAATTTATTTGCACACTCAAAATTTTGTGTCATGACATTTATACCCTTAATATTTGTGTTTTGATTTGCACACTCCACTAGGTGATGTAAGGGTATAAATGTCATGACACAAACATTTTGAGTGTGCAAATCAATTGATAAAGTGTTCAAATCACTTCCCTTTTTTCCACACACACAAAAATGTGTGTTTCCTCCTCTCTCATTTTTTTCTCTCGTTTATCCTCCTTCTTCATCTTGCACATCACGTAACCCTAATGTTTGCCACTCAATTCAATAATCGATTTGCTATCATCAGTTATGAATTCGCTTCAAACTATGTTTCTACAACTTCTGAAGAGATCGTTGTTAGTGATGATGTTTCAGCTAAATATACTAAGGAGATTGTAGCTTATGAACACAGTGAAGAATTCGAAACTATTAAGAGTAAGCTATTTTAATTTTTTCTATAAATCACATTTTTTGTTTGAATAGCTATGTTATTAAGTAGCTATAAGCTCTAAATAAGCTAGTTAGGTTTTGATTGAATCATTAAGCTCTGAATAAGCAATTTTAAGCTCTGAATAAGCTATTAGTTAGGTTTTGATTGAATTACACAGTTTTATGCTCTAGACAGGCAGTTTTAAACTCTGAATAAGTAGTTTTAAGCTCTAAATAAGCCATGTTATTAAGCAGTTTTAAGCTCTGAATAAGCTATTAGTTAGATATATCACATGTTATATTTAACTGATTTTCTTTAGATAAGTTGTTTTTTGATAGTGGCTGATAGTATTAAGCACTTTTGATATTATTAAGTAGTTTTATAGTAGCTGAATTATTTGATAATCTTATTTTCTTAGATATATCACATGTGATATATTTTTGTTAGATATGTTAATACAAGTAAACCGTAAAAACGTTTATTCATATTTAACGACTCTTTGTGTTTTGTTGATAACAAATATAAAGTTATCATAAGTAAAATTATAAGGATACATGTTATTTTTGTAAAGCATTTACATATAATCATTTAACATAAATTGTTGTAATAATTCATTTGTTGTAATAGTTTATTAGGATGGGTAATATCCAAGACCCATGACCCATACCCATAGAGCAAATCCATAAACCATAACCTAAGACCCATGATCCAATGTCTAGATACATTGTATCTATTGTAGGTATCCATGGCCCAAAGTCCATTACCCATGATCCATGACCCATAACCTAAATAAGAAGGAGCGTCCACGGATCCCTGGGATTACACTGGACGGATCCCTCAAGTAAGGGATCTGTGGGATCCGGGAAACAGTAGAGTTTTCTTGCCTATACATAGTGAGCCATTTCTTCATTGTTACTCACCCGCCTTCTTACAAACTCTCTCATATATTACTTCTCTCTTCTAATCCTAGATCTATTGATCTATCTAGTAGTTATTCTTTCTTGTGTTGTGATTCTCATATAGGTCCTTCTCAAAGGCGAGATCACGAGATACTACAAGTCATCCAAGCAAAGGGTCCTTAATTGATTTGTTCCTCCACAAGATTTCTGTAGCAAGATCTTGTATTTCATATTTCACATATTCGTTGTGTTATAGTTGTGTTGGTTTGGTCCTCCATTTTAAGGACTCGGTATTTAGCTTTGTACCGGAAAAAGTGTAAGCGACGTTGTGAGGCTTCTCCGCCGTGTTGAAGGAGCTTGTTGACTGATAACATCAAATTATCCTGAATATTAAGTATCAATTTCCCCCGATAGTGCTTGTAATTTATATCATTTATATGGATTTACGCTTGTTTTCCATTATATTCCACTTTCAGGTAAATTATGAACATTGGAGCTAAAGAGACGCGGAATTGGAGAATTATCAAAGATTTATCAGAGTATGCTCACTTTGAAGAAGTTACGGCGTAACTCATATCTCACATTACGCCGTAACTAATGCGTGACTCAAAAAGCCAACTCATCAGAAGATTACGGCGTAACTCTCCCAAAAGATTACGACATAACTATATTAGGTCAAATGAGGGTCCGGGCCGCTGATAACTACGCCGTAACTCGTGATTAAACTACGGCGTAACCAAGAATTATTGAAGATACGACGTAACTACTTCTAAAGTTACGACGTAACTACTTCTAAAGTTACGCCGTAACCAGCATATCTAGTGCAATTGACGAAGAAATAGAAGATTACGGCGTAACTAATAAATTAGTTACGCCGTAACCCATATCTGGCCTATAAATACCCCACGATTTCCAGCATTTCAAAGCATCCCATTTTCACACACCACAACCAAAGAACGTGGGAAGAAGCCAGAGGTAGGTCTAGAGGAGCATACGGAGCTATCTCCAAGGGAGAAATCACTCCCCTACGATAAGCATTAGCATTTCTTCTTTTCTTTACTTTCGATTCATGTATTTCGTAACATTGAATATTGAATTGATTTGTATGGTTAATATGAGCGGCTAAGAACCTCTTGGTGTTGGCCTAGTTATGATTCCTTAATTTTTTTGTTAGCGTTTATATTACTTCCGTATAATTATTTCTAAGTGTATGCATGCATAGTTTATTGGTAGCTACCCTTGTTTCGGTAGTTTTGAATGGCGGTAGAGGCTAGTTGCTTAGGAGATATGACCAAATCACCTAAGTGAGTAGACTGAGACTGGAAGGGTAAGATATGACCAACTGACGACCCTTTCTACGTGTGCGATTTGACCAACTGATCACCTACCGTTTGGATGAACTTAAGAATTAGGGGGTGAGTGTTTAAGTTGGTAACGCCCGGGCACTCACTATTATAAATCTAGCATGTAGCGGAACTTAATGACTTGGCTTAGGGGACCAGGAACAACTGGACTTATGAAGGGACACATGACTTCTCCAGTTGTGGCATCTTTGCTGATAGGTTAGGGCGAATTGACCAAATGCTGTCCTCTCGACTTTGACCCCACATGAAGTAATTGGAAGTAATTAGACGTAGACATTACTGGCTAGGATGTATAACTAGGTTAGCACCACTCTCCTCTATTGATTACACCTTTACCTTTTATTGCTTTTATCTGCTTTAGTAGTTAATTAATTAATTCCTTATCGAAATCATATTAAAATCTGTGACACCTAGATTTAGTATTAATCCAACACACATAGCTCTTGGGACGACCTCGGTTTTTCTGAATACTACACTACACACGACCGGGTACACTGCCCGTTAGTGCATTAAGGTAGACCATAGGTGTTAATACAAATAAGCCGTAAAAACGTTTATTTATATTTTACGATCTTCTAATGTTTTGTCGATAACAAACGTAAAATCATTTTAACGAAACAAATAAAATACGTAAACTGTTTGAGCCAATAGTTTTCTAACACACTTACGTTTTCACACAAAACACTAAAACAAGTATAAGTGATTTTATGATTTAGATATACATATGTACAACAACTAGTGTTTACATATTGGGCTAACACATACTTAACTAAGTATATACTAAAATGGGTAAAAACAAGTATATACTAAAATGGGTAAAAACTAACAAATGGTATTGACCCATAACCCATGGTTTTGTCCAAACCACTTAACTAGGTTCATTGTATTCTAAAGATACATTGTATCTAGAAAGAAACCCATGGATCAACCCATAACCCATGACCCATGACCCATGAACCATAACCAAAAATACCCATGGGCAAAGAGGAGCGTCCCACGGATCCCTAGCTTTACGCTAGCCGGATCCCCTATGGGAGGGATCCGTGGGATCCGGGGAACAGTGAACTTTCTCCTCTATAAATAGTGAGCCATTTCTTCCTTTTGGCTCACCACTTTAAAAAATACTTTCTCCAAGTATTGTATCTCTCTAACCACTGATCCTAAGGGATCTTTCTATGTAGTTTATCTTTTGTTTTTGTGTGATTCTCTAGGTTCATCTTAAAGGCGTGATCACCACTTCTTGAAGTCGAGCAAACTCAAGTCCAGGAGTTGCCATGCTTCGTCATCATCAAGACAACTGAGGTTCTCTTGTTGATAGTTCTTTCTTCCTCCATAGATGTTGAAGGCATTAGTGAAGGATGCCGAAAGAGTCAAGACGAAAGCATTACTGAAAGGTGCTAAACGTCTGTGTCAAAAGCATTAGTGAAGAATGCTAAAGGTGTCAAGACGAAAGCATTAGTGAAAGGTGCCAAGCGTTGTGTCAAAGACATTAGTGAAGAATGCCTAAGAATCAAATCAAGTGGCATTAGAGAAAAATGCCTAGGTCGTATAATCGATAAGGTGCATCGTTATACATATAAGTATTTGTTTATTTCCAAGGATGGTGATATCCTTGATAGTGTTGTAACAAGGAGTGGATCTCCTTGAGATTAGGTGTTGTGTTGTGATGGGTAGTAGTTCCTCCATAGTAATGGAACTAGGTGCTTAGCCTAGTACCTAATAAAGGGTAGGCGACGTTGCGATAGGATTAGTTCTCCTTGGAGTGAAAGAACTCGGTGGTTAGCCTAGCACCGTATAAAGGGTAGGCGACGTTGTGTTAGGTGTGGTTCACCTTGGTGTGAAAGAACTCGGTATTTAGCTTTGTACCGGAAAAAGGTGTAAGCGACGTTGTGAAGGCTTCTCCGCCATAAGGAGATTGGTGTAGTGTTTACGAACTCTCGAGTAGGTGACTCGGGGAGTGGAGTAGGGCAAGGAAGGTGTCCTTGTAGCCGAACCACTATAAATACTTGTGTCGTGGTGATGTGCTTCTTACTCTTTATCTTTCATTACACGTTTATATATTTATCTATCAACGTCCAACATAAACAACCAAATAGATTGACATAAGTCGATCTAAATATTTAAAAGGAAGTTTTAAATTGGTAAAACTATTCAACCCCTCCCCCTTCTAGTTTTCCACAATTGGCATCAGAGCTTCGTTACCAAGTTTTTTAGAGTAACATGTACTTTAAAAACTTGATACGATCCGTGTATGTTTGAAAACTAAAATGAAGGAGTTTTTTAGTCATGTTTTAAAAATCATTATAATGTTTATTGTTGGACAATAATAGAATGTTCTAACATTTTCCTTGTTAAGTATTCTCCATACTTGGATTAAGGGTTACCAAGAAGATCATGAAGAATCTATCTAAATATTTCTTTTCGCAAAAAGAATGTTTAGTATTGTCCTTCTCACAATATGAATCTGGAGATTCCAAGAAGATCACAAAGCATTTCTTCTAAATACTTCTTTTCTTAAAAAGAATATTTAGCAAAGGCATGTTCGCTAATAATTTACTTTTGATTTTATTATTGTTAAAATCTTAGTCGCATGATTTACATCTATTAGTAATTACTTAAGTAGTTATCTATATTATAGTCATCATCAAGAATAGTATTCTTCGACTAATTTGTATAGACTACGCTACCAACTCGTAATAATGATATCTTGGTTATTCGATAGCCTCAATCATTATTCATCACAAAGGGTTTATTGACACTTCATCTATGTCAATAAATATCCATGTGAAACTTCTTATATTATGATAAAATGGGATTTTATTATAATGTTTGAAAAGCTTCCCAAGAATTATGACTAATTCTTAAAAAGGGAACCACGTATAATAGGAATAGTATTAAATCTTCAAAACCTCAAATCACAAGTTTTAGAGCCTTAACATCAAAACACTAGGCGTTTTAGAACTCCCAAACCAAAGTTATCAAGGAATGTTTGAGCTGATTTTTGCTGTCATGCCGGATCCCTGCGTTTACACTAGCCGAATCCCAAATGAGAGGGATCCGCGAGATCCGTGCAACAGAAGACAGCTTAAGTTAAAGAATGATCATTGTGGATGTTCCACAATTATACTCACCTCAAAGACTCACGAACAAGAACTCAGCTACTGTTCAAAGGAGCAATTTGATCATTCCTATCAAGCTTAACAATCACTTGTGTAAGTATAATCTTCACTACATTGTTAATTTAATTCCTTGATTTCTAGGATTACAATTTCTTCATCTTTAAGAGTTGGGTTCAAATGGGTTTATCATAAATTTTCACCTCATTGTTTTCTAAGATAATCTAAATCAAAGAATTAACATTGTTAATACAAATTAAACACGTTTCTTGAATTCAACAAAGATGATGAGAGCAAAATTGTGATCAAACCCTCTAGGTTACTATTCACAATTAACACCACATTGTGGTTATATTGTTTAGGAACAATCATGCCAAGCAACAAGCAACAAGATTACCAAGACACCGCTCACTACATACCCATGTACCATAGGAAAGATGGACTAAGTCCGGACGATAGGAAAGCCTTTAAGATGCTTGAAAGAAGACTCTTTCACGAAGGTAGAGTTGTTGAACCTTCATTTCTTGCAAATACCGACATAAGGGAAGTGTTTGGAACTATTGAGTTTGATTGTTTATTGGATATAAACGAGCAAATTTTCCCGGTCTTTGTACTTGAATTCTACAAGACAATGGGGATAATTAGAAATGATGATGGGTTCATCTCAATTGAATTCACCATAAATGGACATGAGTACACTCTTTCGCTTGAAGAGTTTGGAAGAATAATAGGGGTTCCATATGATGGTGTTTGCATGTATTCTAATGAGTGGTCGTTGGAGGAGATACACTCTATGGTTGATCATCACGAAATTTATCACACGACAATCCCGGAAGCAACCACGGTAAGGGACACCGTGTTTATGCCAAGAGCATCCCCATCAAGGGTTACTAGGAAGTCGAAAGTGGTCTATAGGGATCCTTTCCAAATGGAGCTCTCCGAGATGTATGGATTGTATAGGAAATGGGAAGACGTGATAAGGGAGAATGTGGTGTGCCTAGTAGGAAACAAGGATCACCCCAACGCATGTCTAAGCTTCATGATCTATTGCCTAGTGACCGAGACTCGTTTTAACCTTGCCTACTACATGATCAAGAGAATGGCAAGTGTAAGAAGCATGGACAAGATGGTGCTCCCGTATGCAATGCTCCTAACCCGTCTTACTAAATTCATCTTTGCATTAGATCCTTCTCCACAAACCTATGACCATAGATTTTGCAACAAGGTTATGGTATCATTGACCGAGGGAAGAACCACAAGGTTTATGGTAGATGGCAAAAGGCCTCACCCACCTACAGATTCCTCGGAAGAAAGGGAGAGGCAAAGAGAAGGTGAAGGAAGTAGCAACCCACTCGGAAATACCGAACTCGACCCCTTGGAGTATATCAACCAATTGTCGGATGTTCCTGGTGCATCACCCGAATGGCAACAAACCAAGGGAATCTTCAAGTGCTTTGCCAACTTCTTGAAGAAAAAGAGGTAGAAATGGTATGATAAATAGTGGAGGACGGGTGAAGACGGGATGGGGAGGAGAAATGAGGTAAGGTCATAAGACCTAAATTTGTGATGAACAATTTCAAACAAAGGGTTGTAACACTTAAACAATGCTTATGTAGGATAGTGTAGTATGTAGGTCTTGCCATATCTTAGCACTAAACAATATTAACTTAGGAACTTGTAGAATGAGATTTTACGACTCTTTGAAAACTTTCAAGTGGTCGTCGTCACTCATTTTAGGAAATTTTAGGTCTCCTTACTTTGATATGCCTTATATTTGTTGTGTTCTTGCATTTAGTCCCTATAGAAACAACTAGGAGAAGCATTTACTAAAAAGTGCAAAGTTGCACATTTGCTGAAAGCCTTCTGATCTGCAGTAGGCGGATCCTAACATTTGAACTAGCCGGATCCCTCCCAGAAGGGAACCGCGAGATCCGTGACCACTGATAAGCAATACAGACTTGCTTCCATCAAAATAGCTTACTAGATCACCTCACACTAGTCAAACATAAGATACTAGAGCCAACTAAGTCTTCCTCAAATAGTTGAAAGCCTCACACTCATCCATGGCTTACCTAGGATATATTTCAAAGTGTTTTTGATTTATCAACTCATCAAAACTCACTATAATTCCGCTCCAACGCTCACACATTATTTATCACATCTCATAACACTTAGTTTGGTATATCCATAAATTTTAGCAAATTGATCTTAATCACTTTTTTACTCAAAATTAGGCTCAAAACTAGTTTTTCATTTTTTCTTTATTTTTAAAGATTTTAGTAATTTTTTCTTAAGTCATCATGTGACTTCTAGGACTAATTACCACCATTTCTCCATATCAAATTAAATGGTATCCTTGTCAAACACATAGTTAGACTACCTAAAGACAATTTCCTTACCCAAAACCATCATTAAGCACCATCACTCATTATGGTTGAGCATTTAAGATATCCAACAGTTAAAAACTTCAAAATTAAGTCAAAACCTCGAAATACATAGGAAATAAACCTCAGAAATGCATAATCATTTCACCTAGAACCTGTCTGACAGGCGGATCCCTGGTTTATAACCAGACGGATCCCTGGTGAGAGGGATCCGCGGGATCCGTGGCTGCAGAAAGCTGAAACCAGCTTCCCTCTTCAATTTTAAACCATCTGTTGGTTATCCAACCACTTTTAAGCTTTCATTTATTGTCTCCAGAGCTGATCAAAATCCTAAGTGCATGCTTAATCCTCTTAGTGGCCAAGAATTTAATTCTCTAATTCAAATTACCCTTTATAAACCAAACACTCTTAAGATTAAGGCACCACTCTCACTTACCTCTCAAAAATCAGCAACTAGAAGCTTATTTAGCATCATCATCACTATGACTAAGGCTCTTAGCAACAACTCTTCAACCATAGGATAATCCAAAATAAAGGATCAAATAATCCATGAAATCTCATCCACCGAAACTTTTCTCATTAGAGATAATAGTGCTAGAATCCCATCTCATCCAACAAATGCTAAGAGAACCGCAAGGATTAGCATCAAACCTTTCGGACTAGAAAAGGGATCATCTAGTTCAAAACCAAACATGGCTACTTCTAGCAAGCCATCAAAATCCTCATTCCTTGAGCATGGACTACACTCCTTGAATGAGCCTCTTCCTCACCCAAACATCTACTCATTGGATCATTCACCACTAAGAACCTCTCATTCACCAACCTTTTCATTGAATAGGGAACCACCAACAACACCAACTAGTCCATCATGGGAAACAAGGAACAATCAAGTACTTGATCATATGGAAGAACTTCCATTACCACCCTCATTTTTAGAACCTCATCCCACTTCTCAAAATGAAGACCCACAATCACACATAGAACCTCCCCAAAATATCTCTTTCCTTCCAATTCCAAACCAAGACAATAATTGTCCAAATTGTCTAATTACTCAAGGACTTGTTCAAGAAGCACGAAATGAGATACATTTCATGTTTAATCATCTTCTTGCAAAGTTGGATCAAATCAACAAGTCCACTCATCCCTAGACTCAAGCACATGGTCACGTTTTAAGTCTAGTAACTAGTTAGTAGTATTTGTATGGGTAGTTCATTCTCTTAGTTTTAGAGATTTGGTTGATTATCTCTTTGATGCAGGTTTTACTGACCAGGTCTTAATATTTATAGTGTCTCGCTATACCTATGGTCTACCCTAATGCACTAACGGGCAGTATACCCGGTCGTGTGTAGTGTAGTAAATGGTATAGCCGAGGTCGTCCCAAGAGCTATGTGTGTATTACTAAGTCTAATTGTCACAGAATATTAATGGTTTGATAAGGATTTAATTAATTAAACTACTAATGCAGAATATAAAAGCAAATAAATGGTAGAAGGGAAATCAATAGAGGAATAGTGGTGCTAACCTAGTTAATCCTCCTAGCTAGTTATGTCTACATCTACCTACTTCCAATTACTTCAGGTGGGGTCAAATTCGAGAGGACAGCATTTGGTCAATTCGCCCTAACCTATCAGCAAAGATGCCACCACAGGAGAAATCAGGCGCACCGTCATAAGTTCTGTTGTTCCTGGTCCCCTAAGCCAAGTCATTAAGTACCGCTACATGCTAGATTCTAAATAGTGAGTGCCCGGCCGTTAGGAACTTAGACACTACACCCCCCAATTCTTAAGTTCATCCAAACGATAGGTGATCAGTTGGTCAAATCGCACAAGTAGAAAGGGTCGTTAGTTGGTCATATCTTACCCTTCCCGTCTCAGTCCGCTCACCTAGGGTCAGTTGGTCATATCTCCTAGGCAATTGGCCTCTATCGCCATTCAAAACTACCGAACCAGGGGTGACTACCAAAGAACTATGCATGCATACACTTAGAAATAATTGTACGGAAGTAAAGGTAAATGTAAACAAAACATTTAAGGAATCATAACTAGGCTAGCACCAAAGGGTGCTTAGCCGCTCATATTAATCATGCACATCAATTCAATATTCAAATGTACGAAATACATGAATTGAAAGTAAAAGAAATAATAAACTCTAAAGCTTATCGTAATGGTGTGACTTCTTCCTTGGAAACAGCTCCGTATGCTTCCCTAGACCTCCCTTGAGCTTTTTCCCACGTTCTAAGAGTGTTGTGTGTGGAATGGGATGATTTGAAATGCTGGAATTCGTGGGGTATTTATAGGCCAGGTCTGGGTTACGGTATAACCAATAAATGAGTTACGCCGTAACCTTCTATTTCTCCGTAAATGCACTAGATCTGCTAGTTACGACGTAACCTTTTAAGTGGTTACGCCATAGTCTTCAATAAACTCGGTTACGTCGTAAGTGATGCAATAGTTACGGCCTAAGTATCAGCGGCGTGGAACCTCTTTTGACCTAATGGAGTTACGTCGTAACCTTTGGGAGGAGTTACGCCATAACCTCTTGATAAGTTGGACTTCTGGGTCACGCAATAGTTACGGCGTAATGTGAGAGATGAGTTACGCCGTAACTTCTTCAAAATAAGCATACTGTGATAAATATTTAGTAACGTTTCCATTTCCGCGTCTCTTTAGCTCCAATGCTCGTAATTTACCTGAAAGTGTAAAACAATGGAAAACAAGCGTAAATCCATATAAATGATATAAATAACGAGCATTAACGGGGGAAATTGACACTTCATATTCAGGACTATTTGATGTTATCAAATATCCCCCCACTTGAACTCTACTTGCCCTCAAGCAGACCTTATTAGATAGATTCCTAAAAAGATATCTCCCAAAACCTGGAAAATATGAGTTTACAAATCCCTTATGCTAGAATAAAACAAAGCCGAACACCTCACGAAAGAAGAACAAACACTCAAATCTCTCAACTATTCTAAGTGTCAATTTCGGGGTGATTACTCAATCGCACAGTCATAGCATGTATTCTATCCTAAGCTTGGCGGTTACACAAATCTCCACCACTAGAGTTAAGGGCTAAACAATTCTTGAAGGCAATATGGGTAGACACGAAAAAGGTTAAGGGGTGACTCGTCATTACTAACATGTCACGGCGAAGTGGACAAAATCAATGATACATGACCAAATCCATGGCCAAGACACCAAAGATTGCTCGCTGCATCACCTAGACACGCTTCATGACTAAAAGGGTAGGATAAGACATGGGATATATAATTGGTGTAAAATGAAAAACAAGCAGGTAGTCTATATCTACAACTAAGTCATCACCACTTACCGTCCGCCCAAAGTTCAAGCTTAGAAGTCTAGAGACCGGATCATGAAATGCAAGGTAGATGTGTCATTAGAGGACGTCGTGATGGGCACACTACCTTTTCTTCTTCAGTTGGTATAACTCCAACTCCAATCTTCCAATGTGACCGAGGTGGCCTCCTTGATACTAAACAATAAAGCTCATACTACAGTGCTTATAACATCGCACTTTACAAAATCATAACTCAATCAACTATTTTTATTTTATTTTAACATAACATGATTACATAACATCCCCCCACTTGAGATGAACAATGGGAATTCGGGTGTCTTCAATGATCTTCATAATTGTTGTCGATGAAAGCGTGATTTCCAAACCTTTCCACTCGAACCTTGAACTTAGGCAAATGATGACTTCCCAATTACAAATAAAGACTACAGGGTAGGCTAAGGTGTAAGGGTGTAACGAAACAATATATTGGGGTGACAAAATGAAAGGAATGGCTCAGAAGGGTGTATCTAGGGGTATCTTGCACTAAAGGGGAGTGCAACAAAAGGGTTTCACATGGGGGTCGAAAAGTCGAGGTAACTAATCGATAGACTCACAATGGTAGGCTGTTTGGGTGATAATCCTATAATACTGCCTTCTAAAACTGAAATGTTTAAATACATAGAGCTAACTCAACATACCTCGTCTATGGTCTCGAAATGATGCAAAGGCCAAGTTCTAAAGTTTACAAGCTACCGGTACACTCATAATTTGGTGGATTTGGGGTAAAATATTGGAAACGGATAAGGCTAATCTCACCATGTAATATCAAGGGTTGTATGTGCTCGGCTAAGGTCTAATCTAGTTAGGTTCAGAAAAACATGTCAAAATGTTAAAAATGGCATAATTTTTCAAAATAAACTAGAACAATGAGGGCGAAATAAAGTTCAAGAGATAATTCTACTCCCGTCCCCCCACTTGAATTGTACAAAGTCCCTTTTGTACTAGGCATTAAAATAAAGGTGAAGAGAAAGGTAGAATTAGAGCGAGAACTTCCCTGAAATTTGCTCCATAAAGAAGAAGGCTCACGAGAAAGGATCGTGCCTTCGTTTAAGCGTCATGAACTAACTTCAATCCCTGAAATCACAATACCGAC
The DNA here is from genome assembly GCA_019973895.1 of Chrysanthemum seticuspe. NCBI lineage: Eukaryota > Viridiplantae > Streptophyta > Magnoliopsida > Asterales > Asteraceae > Chrysanthemum > Chrysanthemum seticuspe. The sequence goes on from BPTQ01000009.1 coordinate 225,141,051, forward strand.
AAGCATAATTCTAAAAAGAAAAAATAAAATGAAAAACAAACCTAACTCACTTTCGTAGGAATCACGGTTGCATTTAGCGAATGCAACAAGCCTTTTAAACCACTTGGTGTCCCAAGTGGACGAGTGAAGTCTCGTGAGGGTTTACAGGGAACACACCCACAAAGTTCATTTAAAAACTAATACAAGGTTACTGTGTTTTAAAATGAAAGAATTAAAGCAGAGGAGAGTTACGTCGTAACTCCTATGAGAGAGTTACGCCGTAACTGGCAAAACCTGGTATGAGATGTGAAGCGAATAGTTACGGCGTAACCATTGAGATGGTATTACGCCGTAATTGGTAATGCGACAAGAATTCTGCTGCTAAAATGTTGGTTACGGCGTAATCACCAAGATGAGTTACGCCGTAACTCTGTTCAGATCAGCAACTGCAGCAGTAATTACTTCATTGTTTCCTGCAAAAATGGTTAGAAACACAAAACCCAACAGAAAGGAAATAAAACAAAAGAAAGGGATAATTCGGGTTGTCTCCCGAAAGAGCACTTTTCTTTATTTACGAGTCTTTAAGTTAGACTCAGAGCCGCGGGGCTACTAGACCGGTGTGAAGAATTCATCACCAGATAGCTTAGTAACATCCTGCCTGTAATAAATCTTTGCGCGGAATCCGTTTACCTTAAAATATACTCCCTCCTTGTTATGAACTTCAATAGTCCCATAAGGGAATACCCTACTTACTGTGTATGGGCCAACCCAACGAGATCTCATTTTTCCAGGGAATAATTTGAGTCTTGAGTTAAAAATGAGAACTTCTTGACCTACCTCGAATCTTTTCTCCTTGATTCGCTTATCGTGCCATCTTTTGGTCCTGTCTTTATATGCCCTGGCATGATCATATGCTTCGTCTCATAATTCAGCTAAACGGTTTATTTGGGAAAATCTATGTTCTTTGATTATATCAGCCTCCAAGTTGGCATTTTTGGGAGCCCAATATGCTTTATGTTCCAATTCAACGGGAAGATGACATGCTTTTCCGTAAACAATCTTAAAGGGGGTGCTTCCAATAGGAGTTTTGAAGGCCGTTCTGAATGCCCATAATGCCTCATCGAGTTTGTCGGACCAATCTTTTCTGTTGCTGGTGACGGTTTTCTCCAAAATCCGTTTGAGTGCCCTGTTGGTGTTCTCAGTTTGCCCATTGGTTTGTGGGTGATAAGGTGTAGACATTCGGTGGAGTACCCCGTATCTCTTCAGAACTTTCTCCATAATAGCATTACAAAAGTGCGTCCCTCGATCACTAATGATGGTCTTAGGGATCCCAAACCTGGAGAATAATCTTTTCAAAAAGCGAATGACACTCCTAGCTTCACAAGTCTGTAGGGCCTCTACTTCAACCCACTTCGAAACGTAATCGACAGCTACAAGGATATAACTTTTATTTTTCGATGGAGTGAAAGGTCCCATAAAATCGATCCCCCAAACATCAAAAACCTTACATACCATAATATTGTTGAGTGGCATCTGATTCCGAGAAGAGATGTTCCCTGCCCTCTGACAAGTGTCACAATCCCTAACATGCCTTGTGGCATCTTTGAAAATACTTGGCCAAAAGAATCCAGCCTCATAAACCTTTTGAGCAGTATTGTCGGCTCCATAGTGTCCTCTTGCAGGTCCGTTGTGGCAATATTCCAGAATTTGTCTTTGCTCTTCCCCAAATACGCATCTCCGAATAATACCATCAGGGCATGATTTAAAAAGGAATGGATCATCCCAGAAGTAATACTTAAGATCCGAGAAGAACTTTTTCTTTTGGTCGTAGCTTTTGTTACTAGGTAACACTTTGGCTGCTAGGTAATTAGCGAAATCTGCGTACCATGGTTCGACACTGGAATCTTTAATTCTAACTGCCATGAGGTGTTCGTCGGGGAAGGATTCCCTGATAGTCTCTGTATCAAGTTCTTCGAGCTCAGGGTTTTCTAATCGTGAAAGGTGATCAGCTGCTAAATTTTCTGCTCCTTTCTTATCCTTGATTTCAATTTTAAATTCTTGCAGCAGCAGTACCCATCTAATCAACCTTGGTTTGGCATCCTGCTTATTAAATAAGTACTTCAAAGCAGAATGATCAGTGTAGACAATAGTTTTTGACATAACTAAATAAGACCTAAATTTATCAAAGGCATATACTACAACCAGGAGTTCTTTTTCATTGGTTGTATAATGCTCTCGTGCCTCATTTAAGGTTTTACTAGCATAATAAATGGGTTTAAATTTTTTATCCACCCTCTGTCCTAAAACAGCTCCAACAGCATAATCACTAGCATCGCACATGAGTTCAAAATCGCCCCCCAGTCAGGAGCAATAATAACTGGGGCAGTAGTTAGTTTTTCTTTTAAAATGTCAAAGGCTTTTTTGCAATCATCGTTAAAATCAAATTAAGCGTCTTTCATTAGAAGTTGGGTCATGGGTTTGGCAGTTTTTTAAAAATCTTTTATAAATCGTCTATAAGGCAGTCGAGATAAGGCAGTCGAGAAATAACATCCACCTTAGCTTTATCAAATTCAATCCCAGTTTGAGAGATTTTATGCCCTAAAACAATCCCTTCTTTAACCATAAAATGACATTTTTCCCAGTTAAGGACAAGGTTGGTTTCTTCACATCTGGCAAGCATTTTGGATAGATTATTAAGACATGATGAGAAGGAGTTACCAAAAACCGAAAAGTCATCCATGAAGACTTCCATAAAATCTTGACACATATCAGAGAATATAGCAGTCATGCACCGTTGGAATGTGGCGGGAGCATTACATAGTCCAAAAGGCATCCTTCGGTAGGCGAATGTTCCGTAAGGGCAGGTGAATATTGTCTTTTCTTGATCCTCTGGGGCAATAGGAATTTGAAAGTAACCTGAGAATCCATCGAGGAAGCAGTAAGACTCATGTCCAGACAGTCTTTCTAGCATCTGATCGATAAACGGAAGGGGGAAGTGATCCTTTTGTGTGGCATCGTTTAATTTTATGTAGTCAATGCACACCCTCCAGCCAGTGACTGTCCTAGTTGGTATCAGCTCATTATCTTCGTTGGTGACCACTGTCATTCCTCCTTTCTTTGGCACAACATGGATGGGGCTAACCCAAGGGCTATCGGAAATAGCATAAATTAGACCCGCATCCAGGAGCTTAATGATTTCGTCCTTCACCACGTCTTGTACTTTAGGGTTTAATCTCCTTTGTGGTTGTACTACAGGCTTAAAATCATCTTCCATAAGTATCTTGTGGGAAAAATATGAAGGGTTAATTCCTTTAATGTCAGAGACTTTCCATGCAATTGCTCCCTTGTGCTTGCTTAAAACCTGTAGTAATGACTCCTTTTCTTCGTTAGATAACAGAGTATAGATCACAACAGGATAATTTTGATCTCCATTGATAAATGCATATTCTAAATGAGGAGGCAACTCCTTAAGTTTCGGGGGAGCATCAGCTTCTTCCGGGGTTTTTGCTGAACATACTTTCTGATTCTTCTTGGTCAGTTCCTCTGTTTCGCTTTCTTCATCGCTAGATGTCCCATCATTATCTTCGAATTTTAATGATCTCAGAGGATCGGGAAGAAAACATTCTTGGGCATGTTTCTGAGTGTTAGCTTCTATAAGGTCGAGATCATCAAGGTTGTCATCGGTGAAAGAAGCATATCTCATGGATTTTTCCAGGTCGAAAGTAATCTTGTCATTACCAATCTCTAATGAGATCTTCTTGTTGAAGACATCAATCATAGTGTGTGCTGTTGCAAGAAAGGGTCTTCCGAGCAAAATAGGGATATCATCTTCTTCCATATCCAGAACCATGAAGTCGACCGGGAAGACAAATTTATCGATCATGACAAGAACATTTTCAGCTATCCCTTTCGGATATTGAGTAGTTTTATTAGCCAGCTCGATACACATTCTAGTTGGTTTCAGCTCTCCCAATTCCAAACGTGAATAAAGAGAGAATGGCATAAGACTAATGCTTGCCCCAAGGTCGGCAAGGGCTTTGTTGAATAAAATTCCCCCGATAGTGCAAGGTAAAGTGAAACTCCCTGGATCTTCTTCTTTGAGAGGCATATTTTTTAAAAGAGCAGCAGAGCATCTTCAGTTTAAAGTAATATGCGTCCGGTCAGAAAGTCTTCTATGGGTAAGGAGATCCTTCATAAATTTGGCATATTTCGGCATTTGCTCCAAGGCTTCAACGAGAGGAATATTAATGTTGAGTTGTTGAATTTTCTCCATGAATTTTTGAAATAGCACCCGTTCTTGTTCTTTTTTAATCCTTCCCGAAAATAGGATTGGTGGAATGTAGGGACGGACTTTTTCGACAGAAGGTTGAGCCTCCTCAGTTTCTTTATTGTTATTTTGGTGTGCTTCGTTAGTCAGATCATTTAAGTCCGAAGGGTAAGCTGGTTCCTTATAGTTTAATCCACTTCTTGTTGTAATAGCGTGAGCCAGATCTCGAGGATTTATTTCTGTCGTGCTAGGAAAGTCACCTTCATCCCTTACTCTGATAGATTTATTCCCACTTGATTTTCAAGTCTTCTAATAGCAGCTGCTTGTGTTCTAAGTGCTTTGTCGTAATCTCGCTTGAGATTCCAAACCAAATTTGCGTTCTCATCATATTTTTTGCTAGATTCATTAACGAGCATCTTCACAGCCTTTTCAAGATCTGTCACTCTCCCATTAATGGGTTTATCGAACTTGTGTTTAACCATCTTGACTTCTTCAGTCAAGGATTGCATGTCAACTTCAAATTCCTCCAGATTTTTTTATCACTGATTGTATCTCTATAGGATCTTTATTCCGCTCTTCGTTCCATGATGACGAATGGAGCGCGACTTCCTCACCTTTTATCCATCCTTTATCAGCAGTCATTAAAGGGATAGGTTCTTTAGAGTCTAACAATTGTCGAGTCTTTATGTTCAACCCGTTGTAGAATATTTGCAGTTGCTCGTGTTTGTTGAGTTTATGCTCGGGGCATTTCAGGATGGCTTCGTTAAATCTTTCCCAAGCTGTAAATAGTGGTTCATCGTAGATTTGGCTAAACCTCCTAATTTCATTGACCTGTTGAAATATTTTTGCAGGGGTTCGGTATTCCTTAAGAAAAGCCTTCTTAAAGGTGTTCCATGTTGTAATAGATCTAGATGGAAGTTTCTTTAACCAATCTCTGGCCCTTCCTTTTAGGGTAAAAGGAAAACCCTCATCATAACATGATCTCTTGAGACTCTAGGTGCGTGAAATAAATCAGCGATCTCACATACCTTCGCGATGTGCTCGTCTGCTTCTTCGTCTTTGGTTCCATAAAAGCATCATCATTTTAGTTCATCAAGACAGAGTCCCCAAAATTCGAATTTAACATTTTCTTCAAGAGCTGGAATGGTGATCCCCTGTTTACTATTAGAGGTGGTGAGATAATCATTCATATTAAGAGTCATAATACCAAAACAAAACTTAAATAAAAATCCTAATATAACTCCCCGGCAGCGGCGCCAAAAACTTGATGCAGGTTTTACTGACCATGTCTTAATATTTATAGTGTCTCGCTATACCTATGGTCTACCCTAATGCACTAACGGGCAGTGTACCCGGTCGTGTGTAGTGTAGTGAATGGTAAAGCCAAGGTCGTCCCAAGAGCTATGTGTGTCGGATAATTACTAAGTCTAATTGTCACAGAATATTAATGGTTTGATAAGGTTTTAATTAATTAAACTACTAATGCAGAATATAAAAGAAAATAAATGGTAGAAGGGAAATCAATAGAGGAATATTGGTGCTAACCTAGTTAAACCTCCTAGCTAGTTATGTCTACATCTACCTACTTCCAATTACTTCAAGTGGGGTCAAATTCGAGAGGACAGCATTTGGTCAATTCGCCCAAACCTATCAGGAAAGATGCCACCACAGGAGAAATCAGGCGCACCGTCATAAGTCCTGTTGTTCCTGGTCCTCTAAGCCAAGTCATTAAGTACCGCTACATGCTAGATTATAAAGAGTGAGTGCCCGGCCGTTAGGAACTTAGACACTACACCCCCAATTCTTAAGTTCATCCAAACGATAGGTGATTAGTTGGTCAAATCGCACAAGTAGAAAGGGTCGTCAGTTGGTTATATCTTACCCTTCCCGTCTCAGTCCGCTCACCTAGGGTCAGTTGGTCATATCTCCTAGGCAATTGGCCTCTATCGCCATTCAAAACTACCGAACCAGGGGTGACTACCAAAGAACTATGCATGCATAGACTTAGAAATAATTGTACGGAAGTAAAGGTAAATGCAGGACTATTATAAGTGGTTACGCCGTAGTCTTCAATAAACTCGGTTATGTCGTAAGTGATGCAGTAGTTACGGCGTAAGTATCAGCGGCCTGGAACCTCTTTTGACCTAATGGAGTTACGTCGTAACCTTTGGGAGGAGTTACGCCGTAACCTCTTGATAAGTTGGACTTCTGGGTCACGCAATAGTTACGGCGTAATGTGAGAGATGAGTTACGCCTAACTTCTTCAAAATAAGCATATTGTGATAAATCTTTAGTAACGTTTCCATTTCCGCGTCTCTTTAGCTCCAATGCTCGTAATTTACCTGAAAGTGTAAAACAATGGAAAACAAGCGTAAATCCATATAAATGATATAAATAACGAGCATTCACGGGGGAAATTGACACTTAATATTCAGGACTATTTGATGTTATCACTCTTGTTTTATTGAATGAATACTTATATGCCATGATTATTTTGTGTGTTGTGCTTGCTACAATGTTCACGTATCTCACCTCTTCATTAGCATTATTTGACATATCTTCATTGCTGAAGAAACTGTCACCAGACAGCCGGATCCCTTTAAAATGCCTAGACGGATCCCTCCATAAAGGGAACCGTGGGATCCGTGTTCCAGAAGCACACTTGAGTCTTATTTGCAGGAAATTATGCACTATACTCTTGTTTTCTAACCTTTATTTTATAGATTTTCAAAATACACATAAAGATTTTGACACCATAAAGCTAAGGGGAGCTTTGTGTCAAACCATACATTGCAAATTCATTTGCAACTTAATCCTTATTTGGATTACTCTTCATGACACCCCATTGCAAAGTTGCAATCTTCAAGGGGGAGCATTTTCGTCACAAGGACGAACCATTTTGCAAATATAAATTGCAAAATTTTAGCTTAATTATCTTTATGTACTTGACGCCCTCACAAAGGGATGGACTCGTCAAGGGGGAGTTAAGACGAGAACCATTCCCGTCACTTACTCACTTTACATTTTTTTATATACTTTTCTTAAAATTCTGTGTTAGTTTCTTTTCAACGCTCTTTTTGTTTCGACAAAAAGAGGGAGAAGAAAGTAAAAACTACAATTCAAACTTTTACGAATTTTAGTTTTTCCTTAAAATAATTTTATGTTTTGTCATCAACAAAAAGGGGGAGATTGTTAATACAAATAAGCCGTAAAAACGTTTATTTATATTTTACGATCTTCTAATGTTTATTCGATAACAAACGTAAAATCATTTTAACGAAACAAATAAAATACGTAAACTGTTTGAGCCAATAGTTTTCTAACATACTTACATTTTCACATAAAACACTAAAACAAGTATAAGTGATTTTATGATTTAGATATACATATGTACAACAACTAGTGTTTACATATTGGGCTAACACATACTTAACTAAGTATATATGAGTAAAAACAAGTATATACTAAAATGGGTAAAAACTAACAAATGATATTGACCCATAACCTATGGTTTTGTCCAAACCACTTAACTAGGTTCATTGTATTCTAGAGATACATTGTATCTAGAAAGAAACCCATGACCCATGACCCATAACCAAAAATACCCATGGGCAAAGAGGAGCGTCCCACGGATCCCTAGCTTTACACTAGCCGGATCCCCTGTGGGAGGGATCCGGGGGATCTGGAGAACAGTGAACTTTCTCCTCTATAAATAGTGAGCCATTTCTTACTTTTGGCTCACCACTTTCACACATACTTTCTCCAAGTATTGTATCTCTCTAACCACTGATCCTAAGGGATCTTTCTATGTAGTTTGTCTTTTGTTTTTGTGTGATTCTCTAGGTTCCTCTTAAAGGCGAGATCACCACTTCTTGAAGTCGAGCAAGCTGAAGTCCATGAGTTGCCATGCTTCGTCATCATCAAGACAACTGAGGTTCTCTTGTTGATAGTTCTTTCTTCCTCCATAGATGTTGAAGGCATTAGTGAAGGATGCCGAAAGAGTCAAGACGAAAGCATTAGTGAAAGGTGCTAAACGTCTGTGTCAAAAGCATTGGTGAAGAATGCTAAAGGTGTCAAGACGAAGGCATTAGTGAAAGGTGCCAAGCGTTGTGTCAAAGGCATTAGTGAAGAATGCCTAAGAATCAAATCAAGTGGCATTAGGGAAAAATGCTTAGGTCATATAATCGATGAGGTGCATTGTTATACATATAAGTATTTGTTTATTTCCAAGGATGGTGATATCCTTGATGGTGTTGTAACAAGGAGTGGATCTCCTTGAGATTAGGTGTTGTGTTGTGATGGGTAGTAGTTCCTCCATAGTAATGGAACTAGGTGCGTAGCCTAGTACCTAATAAAGGGTAGGCGACTTTGTGATAGGATTAGTTCTCCTTGGTGTGAAAGAACTCGGTAGTTAGCCTAGCACCGTATAAAGGGTAGGCGACGTTGTGTTAGGTGTGGTTCGCCTTGGTGTGAAAGAACTCGGTATTTAGATTTGTACCGGAAAAAGGTGTAAGCGACGTTGTGAAGGCTTCTCCGCCATAAGGAGATTGGTGTAGTGTTTACGAACTCTCGAGTAGGTGACTCGGGGAGTGGAGTAGGGCAAGGAAGGTGTCCTTGTAGCCGAACCACTATAAATACTTGTGTCGTGGTGATGTGCTTCTTACTCTTTATCTTTTATTACACGTTTATATATTTATTTATCAACGTCCAACATAAACAACCAAATAGATTGACATAAATCGATCTAAATATTTAAAAGGAAGTTTTAAATTGGTAAAACTATTCAACCCCCCTTCTAGTTTTCCACAATAGGTATAACGAGACATTATAAATATTATAACCTGGTCAGTAAAACCTGCATCAAATTTTTGGCACCGTTGCCGGGGAGTTATATTAGGATTGCTATTAAGTCTTTCATTTTGTTTTAAAAATTTTCTCAGTTTCTCACGATCACTATTCAAGTTTTCAGGTACCATGGAAGTTGTTAACATTGATGACCTCACTCTTGAGGAATATTTGTCGTTGACAAGAGCAGAACAAGGGCCGGGTCTCGTAAGACCGGCAATTGGAGCTGATGTCCGTTTCGAAATTAAAGACCAATTTATGAGGGAGCTTCGTGCTAACCCTTTTTCAGGAAACAGGGATGAAGATGCGTATGAGCAGGTTGAAAATGTCTTATACATCGCAAGCCTTTTCAACATTCCGAGTGTGTCTCATGACGCTGTTATGCTAAGGGTATTCCCCATGACTCTTACTGGGGCTGCCAGAAGATGGATTGAAAGATTGCCCGCCGGGGAAGTTAATACTTGGGCTCTACTAAAGAAGCACTTCATTCAGAGGTATTGTCCTCCGTCGAAGATTTCTAACCAGCTTTTGGAGATCCATAATTTCAAGCAAGAAGACCATGAAACGTTGTATCAAGCCTGGGATAGATACAACGATCTCCTTTACAAATGTCCTACACTAGCAATTGAAACCATTCAAGACAGATGCTGGACTATCAATGACCAATCCCGAACATGACTCCTACTCTAGCAATTGAAACCATTCAAAAATGGCTTATCATTCTCAAAAATGGCACGACGGAGGAAGCAAAAGAAACCAAGGCGGAAGTTTTGACGGAATTGCAGCCATCGCTAGCAAAATTGAAAATCTAAGTCGAGATATGCTAAAAGTCAGAGAAACCGTTCATGCCATCCAAGTGGGTTGTGAAAGCTGTGGGGGAGGACATCAAGTCTAGCTTTTTTACGGGATACAATCTCATTTTCATCTACTTTATTTTTAAATACCCATTTAGTACCTATTATGGTTTGATTTTTGGGAGATGGAACAAGAATCCGAACATCATTAGTTACAATGATTTAATTCTTCTTGCATAGCCATTATCCAACTTTCATCTTTAATAGCTTCGTTAACGTTTTTGGGTTCTAACGAAGATACAAAATAGAAAAGATTACTTTGATTTTGAGCTTGAGAACGTAAGGTTCTTTCATTTAATTTTCCTATGACTATTTCTTAAGGATGATTTTTAGACTCTTTAACATTAACTATTTCTTTATTTAATAGTTCATCTTCCTTGTTATTAGTTTCATTGACTTGATTTTAAAGGATTTGGCTTTATATTATATCATCATTTACGATAGGTTGAGATTTAGGAGGAGGACTTTCATCGACCTTGAAATTTAGAGACTCTTCTATTTTCATGGTTTCATTGTTTAAAACTACGTATTCTTTACTATTTGGTGAGTATTCTAAGAAAAACCCTTCGGTGGATTTAGGATCAAATTTGGTTAGGTAATCTTTGGTGTTTAAAATGAAGCACTTGCTTCCAAAGACTTTAAAGTAATCTAGCGACAAAGTTTTACTTTTAAATAACTCATACGGAGTCATACCTAAGAAAGGTCTAATCAAGATTCTATTTAAGATGTGTGTAGATGTGTCGACAACATTACACCAAATTTTTTTAGGAATTGATTGTTTATTTAGCATGGTTTGACTCATTTCTTGTAACATACGATTATTACATTCTACTACCCCATTTGATTGCGGAGTACACGGAGCTGAGAAGTTGTAAGTAATACCATTAGCATCACAAAAAGCTCTAAATTATACTTCGCTATCAAATTCCCGACCATGGTCCGTACAGATCGACACTATTGGAGAACCTTGTTGTTTTTGAATTTTCTTACTTAAGATTTCAAAGTGATCAAAAGCTTTGGTTTTGTTTTTCAAAAATCTATTCCATGTATACCTTGAGTAGTTATCAACTTACCAAAGTGTAGAAGTTTCCTCAGTAACTTTGAATAGCCGATGGACCAAATAAATCCATGTGTAAAAGTTCTAGACACTTAATAGTTGAAACCATATTTTTTTAGCTTTATGACTAGCATGGACTTGTTTCCTATGGTAATCCCGTCTTTAAGTATTTTACTTCCGGTTACACTAAATAAAACTTCACACTTTTTATCTACTATTTGACTAATACTTAGTAAGGTAAATCCTAGATTTTCTATGCGACAAACATTGCTAATGGTTAGAGAGTTATGTGAGACCGTACCTTTCCCAATGATCTTGCTATTTCCATTACCGAATGTTACGATACCTCCATTACAAGCCTTGTAGGATGAGAATACACTTTTGTTACCCGACATGTGTCTTGTGCTACCGTTGTCTTTAATCCATTCATTTGATTCTAGATCAACCTTTAGACAAACCTATAAACACAAGACAACTCAAGCATTTGGTCCCCAATATTTCATGGGTCCATTTGTGTTATACAAACCATTTATTTGGTTGACAAAGGGAAATTAGTTCCAAGGTCCAAAGTTAGGTACTTAGAATTGGTACCCGTTGTGAAATCCGTTGTTCCACCCTATTTGGTCAAAATTACTTTTTGGGTAAGGAGTGTTGGTTTTCTAAATGGTGTGGTGGAAGTTGGTCGTATGTTAGGCCTATGTTTTAGAATTCCTTTACCATGATGTGGTACATTGACATTTCCAACAGTAGCATTAGGCAACTTCTTTTTAGTTACAACTACAAACTCACTTCTAGATGATTTGGTCGAGTCAATTTTAACTCTTGTTGTACCAGATGGTCGGATCCCTTGGTTTTTCCTGCTCGGATCCCTTGATTTTGCTTGGTCGGATCCCTTTTCAAAGGATCCGCCGGATCCACGCTATCTGAGACAGTTATGACAGCAGGTTTTACAAATTTGGTTGGTTTTTCTTCGCTAGTCGAAGCTTTACATTCTCTAAAACCTAGACTATTCTTGTTGTTCTTTATTTTCTGATTTTCAAGTATTTCATCTAATTATTTAGTTCTAAGTCTATCTAGTTTATATTCAAGATGTTCAATTATCGATTGAAGGTCTATACAAAGTTTGCATTCTAAATTACTTTCCTTGCCTTTTTCAAGTTTCTTTATCTTTTCTTTTTACTCAAAAGCCTCATTTTCTAAAAGTCTAGTTTTACTTTTTATATGTTTGTTTTTGTTAATGACCTTAAGGCTAATTTTTCAAAGTTTGTTGTATTCTAAGTTTAATGATTCATCATCTAAAGATGAGCTACTATAGTATTGAGAGTCGGAATGTACCTCTATAAAGTCTTTTTCCATGAGACAAATCTCATCTTTCTCTTATTCACTTGGACACCATGAACAACTAACAAACACCTTTTGCTCATTACTTGGGTGTTTGGGACAATCACTAATGAAGTGATTTGGATCACCGCACTTGAAACACTTTTGGTCACCTTTTCCCTTTTTTCTTCCTTGAACTTTTGGAAGTCTTTCTTGTCGTCATAAGGTTGTTTTACAAACCTTTCTCTTCTTCTGAAGAACTTCTTGAAATCTCTTACCGCCATAGCATACTCTTCATCATTGTTATCCGAGCATGAAGTGTCATCATCGCTTGACTCCTTTTTAGCCTTTAGGGCTAGTGACTTGTATTTGTTTTCTTTTATTTTGAGACCTCAGAGTCTTTTGCCAACATAACTTCATAGAACTTGAGGTTTCCAATGATCTGGTCGAGAGAAAGGATTGTCAAATCCTTTGATTCTTCTATCGGCGTTACCTTCGGTCTCCACTTTGCTGGAAGAGCTCTTAAGAATCTCCTGACATGATTATGCTTTGAAAATGTTTCATCAAGTGCTTGTAATGAACTAATAATAGTATTAAATTTAGCAAAAGTATTATCTATACTTTCGTCATCCGATATTGAATATTGTTCATATTGTTGGAAAAAGTAAATCAATTTTATTATTTTGCACTTGTTTATTTCCTTGATGAGTGATCACCAAACAATTTCAAATATCTTTAGCGGTTTTACGCATAAAAATTCTTTTATATTCCTTTTTAGGTAAAGCATTGTATAAAACCATTTTTGCCTCGTTGTTTTTAGTAAGCATTTTCTTTTGTTCATCCTTTAGACTCAAAGAAACAACCTATCACAACTAACTTAATGCATACAAGAAGATGTATCAACAACACGAAACAACTTATCGGTCTTGAGGTGATGAAAAAGTCAATCAAACTATTTTCTTGAAGAATGAATGACTTATATGCAAGAAGCGTGATCTCGTACTAATAAGAACCTTGAGAAACATAAAAGAAAGAAAGCTACAAGAATGATCCTTGGATTTGTAGTTAGAGAGATAGAATAATGAGAGAAGAAGTATTTAAGAATGGGTGAGAAATAAGAGAGAAATGACTCACTATTTATAGACCTTATTGTCCACTGTTCTCCCAGATTCACCGGATCCTTTGGAAAAGGGATTCGGCCAGTGTAAACCCAGGGATCCGGCTATCTGGTAATACCAATCCAAATTTTGGGTACAATTCTGGGTTTTGGGTTATGGGTTATGGTCCATGGGTCATGTGATGTCATACATGATACAATAGACATCTTGGGTCATGGGTTATAGACTTTAGGTCATGGGTCATGGTTTATACCCATTGTGATATCATACATGATGTAATGAGATGGGTCATGGGTTATGGGTAATGGGTTATGGTTATGGATTATACCCAACACATTTACATACATTTTATATTTCCAAAACAATACATAACTTTAAAAAAAATGTAAGTAAATAACATATAATCTTTAGATTTGTACTTTATATATTTTTATGTTGTTATCAACAAAACTTAGAGAGATCGAGAAATATTAATAAATGTTTTTATAGTTTATTAATATTAATAATTAAGTATACTCTGAGTGTGTCTGATAGATGTAGTTTGGTAAGGGTGCATGGTTCTTCTGAATGGCTTAAGTTGATAAGTCTTTCAGAGCCCAAAAAAATTTGTGAGTCCTCCAACATCCTGGTTTTTTTTATTCTCCTTGAACTTTGCTGGCTGAATCCGCATTAAGATACAAAGTATTCTTTCAGTTTAGTCTTTGATTTTCACAAAGCTATATTGTATTCACAAGAAGTATACAACATATCTAAGTAGTTTATACGCAGATATGTAAAGGTACTTAGAGAGTTCTTTTTGGTCAGACCCGCTGTTCTTATAACAACATTTGAATTTATCAAATGGTCATGGACTTTAACTCTTCAGAGTCTTGCTCGCTAAGGTGTATAACTTTGTAAGATAGATGATAGTGATCAGCAATGTTGATCTTGTTAGACAATGAAACCCGTAGGTATAACTTTATTGATAACCATTATTTATAATGGTAAAACCCTAATTCCCAAAACCCCCAAACTGGGCTTGGGCCTAATTATCCACTAATACTCCCCCGCAGTTCGAGCGGCAAAATCGCGAAAGCTCGAACTGGAGAAGTAAACTAAGAAAGCCAAATAAAACAATAACCAATCGACAACACGTGGTCGACAAACAGAAACAGAAAACAATGGTCGACAACTCGTGGTCGACAAACAAACCAAAATTTTGGTCGACAACTCTAAGGTCGACAAACAGGTAAACGAAAAAAAAATAAATAAAAATTGGTTTTAGGGTTTCTACAAGCAGGTAAACGAAAATAGCACTACTTAGTGACTAGGAGCGGAGAGACCTTTGCGCGTTCTTTTTGTTTTTCACACAAACAAAAGTCGTCTCGGGAATAAGAACCCTCGATTCGACACCAACAAAAATCGTCTCGAGAATTAATACCCTTAATTCGACATAAAACAAAAACGAATTTTTTTAAACAGCTTACAAAATCAAAACATTGTAGATCATCCACCATCTAATTCTTATATATATAACTTTTCCTTTTTTTTCTCTCTTTGCGCGCAGATCTAAAGCAAAGGACGAACAAATGGATGGCATGCAATCATGACTAACCATGCGATGAGCCACAAACAAATAACAAAAAGAATCTTTGAAATATTTAAGTGCAGATCGATTCTACTTCAGCCGTAACTTTTGACCTTTTTTTTCAGCGATAGATCTAATAGAATATTAGAGATAGAGATGGATAATTTTGACGGTTGTTATGAGGATCAGACCCGCTCTGATACCATGTTAGACAATAAAACCCGTAGGTATAACTTTATTGATAACCATTATTTATAATGGTAAAACCCTAATTCCCAAAACCCACAAACCGGGCTTGGGCCTAATTATCCACTAATAGATCTTTGTCAAGGAGTAAACTTTTGTTCATAGTTTACAGTTTGACTTTATCAGATAAATGAATTGTTTATTTGATGTAATCAACTATTTTAACTTAGGCTGATTGAATGCTTCAAATACTTGTGAGAGATAATTTGGTCAGATTTTGACCCTAACAATCCCCCCTATTTGAACATAAAATTAGCCTAAGTTTTATCAGAAGTAATTGAGCATAACGGCTTCTTCTTACTTTCTAAATTACATTCAAGAATGAAAACCTAAGCATCTGATTTTAAGGTGGTCGAAGTTTATCAAAGGTAAGTGAGCATAACGACTTCTTCTGACACTTTGATTTACAACCAAATTTATACATTTGTTTTAAGGTGGCCTAATTTTATTAGAGGTAAGTGAGCATATCGGCTTCTTCTTACACTCTAATTTACAACCAGTTATTTACATGTATAACTATAAACAGATGTCTGATTCTTCAGCTGTTTTCTGATGCTTGGCTTTATCCTTAAGTTCTTTCTTGGATGTATGTTTCCAAGCAATGTACTTCTTTTCGAAAGGATGCCAAGCAATTCTTGATGTTAACCCTTTCTTCCATTTTGAGGACTCAGTACTTTTAGTCTCGAATATTGGAATTTTCAGTGACCCATGGAAGGTATGGTTGGGAGGTATAAGTCTGTTAGTAGTTTCTACTACGGTTCATGTTCTCAAGTGTCAGGAATAACTTTGGAATCAGTTTGAGGAATTTGTTACGAGGCAGGGTTTGTGTTTGAGTGTAAAGTTGATAGTGGTGACTAGTATACTATACAACTTCATTTACAGACACAACTGATGAAGGTATCATTTCATTGTCCTTATCTGACTTCATATGGCTTCTAATTCTCTTTAATCTCTGACAGCTATCAGTGACTCAGGTTGAGGTATCAGTTATGTTGATAGTGCCTTCTTATCCCTGGTCAATTCCGCATTGATATTCCTGAGTTTTGTAACTCATACCATTTGAGTGTGTCGCTGAAATAAAACAGACTTAGGATTCTTGACTTTTCTGGTTTAAGCAAACCTTTCAAATTCAAGAGCTGCTAACCTTTTATGTTCAGCGACTTTAAAATAGGCTATTGAAAGTAAATCAGATATGTTTGATCTGACTTTACAACCAACAGTCTCCTGCCGTTTAAGATTTGGAATAGCCAAATATGAATAGTTGTAAGTGAGCATAATGAACTTGATGCATATCATCTCCTAATCCCATATGCTTGACGCCTCTTAATGAACTTGATGCATATTATCTCCTAATCCCAGATGCTTCCTTCTTCGATTTACATCTGTTGCTCCAATTTTCCCTTATGCATCATGCTTCTTTCTCTCCCTTGGTAGCTCCTGAGATTAATCATAACTACACTTATAGCTTGTGTGTCTTAGTACACATATTTTTGAAAGAGCATTTGATTAGAAGTTTTCAAGATGAAAACATTTAGTCAGTTACTTATGACCAAAGGTTTATCCAAGGAAGTTGTTCTTTGAAGTGTTGTTAAGTGGAGATGAAGAGGAAGCACTTGAATCAACAACATCCTCAGGTTGGTCCGCAGCAGGACAATTATTGTCATTCTCAGAAACATTAGGAAGAACGCTATTAAACATCACAGAACCATCATTACGGTGCTTGGTTAATGACACAAGAGAAAAAAGGAATAGAAGAAAACAAAAGAGAAACCTCACCCCCTCCGTCCATCACTATTTGAGGAACATAACCCGCTTCTTAACGATAGCTCAGATGCCCCTAATACAAAACACCTTAGTTAAAAGGTTTTTGGAAAACACTTATGTCCTGGAACCTACTAAAAAGTTTCTTAGGATCACCGTTAAGAATATGGAAAATACCAGGATCATCATCAAGGATGACATTTTATCTCCAGCCAAGAAGAGTAAAGGGCAAGTCGCTTGGACGAGTTTCAACCCTTGGAAGTAGCCTCAATATGAAAAGTACCTGACGGCATGGGACCTTTTCTCAAGAGTATACAAAGAATAAAATTTTTACAAAAAAAAAATGATGACAGAAGACAAGAAGATTTGGAGCAAGACCAAGAAATTACATACAATGATAAAAGTGTTAATCTTTTGCAACGCAATGGGATGCAGTTGAGAGAAACATAGATTATAGAAATTAAGAACTTCATAATAAAAATCTTGAAAGGGAAACAAAGATTACAGTGAGTAATATACTCAAGATACAACGCCATTGACAAAAGAGCAGGAGGTACGTCCGCCCGATCATCTGCAGCATGATGCTTTGGATTATACAAACCAAGCCAGGGAAGAGACATATTGGAAACCAAAAACAAAAGCAAAGAAACCTCCTAAGAAGATTTAAGGGGGAATGAAATTACAACCTCTTTTCCCCATGACTTTCTTCGTAAAGGTTGAAAAAACGAGACAAGAAAGAATAAACGCTTGCAAAAAAACAAATATACACTCTCACTACTCAAATTATAAAATCCCAAGGAGGAGTGGGCCAAGAAAACACGCAAACAAAAGGAAAAGACGCCACTGACAACTCGAGGCAAGTTTCGAGGAAATTCAAAAGGGCAAGTTTGAAAAAGACAAAAAACACCAGGGCATTAAAAGCACACAACTTGGAAAAGGAAAATCTAAGCTCATGGGGCTCGCAACCCCAAGCAGAGAACAAAAGGAAAACATCATAAAGACTTATGATACAGGCTACATCATAGCCTAGAAATCGAAAAAAAAACAAGGCAAAAAATTAGATAACACGGCATAGCATGAGTCCATTATCATATTTCTCTTAGCAAAGTACATTAATGGACTAGGGGGACTTGATAGCGTATAGGATCGCTAGCCCAATAGACTAAGGTCCACATTCCCTAACTAAGTCCAACAGCCGCTACAACTCATCATACTATGCCTGGGAAATAAACTCCCAGGATAGGCTTGCACGCCTGTCAAACACAATCAGAAAACGACAGTAATAGGAACCCTTTCTAAGACAGTTTCAACCATCAGACACGTGTCATTCCTGCATGGATCATTTCATGCATCTAATGAGACTAAATGAAGCAGGCCACGTGTCATTCTTGTGTCCCCCATTGGATGTCCACAACGTGGACCATCCTACAAACATTGATGGACTCCTAGGAAGGGCACGAAACCCTAGGGTCATCCCTATAAATAGAAGGTTCATGCCAACGAATGAACCAACCAACACACAGACACATACAAAGTGAATTCCCAACAATTCACTCAAGGTACTCTGGAAGTGTTACCCCAGCTCCTGAATCCAATCATACCTAGGGGTCCTTACCGAATGTGGGAAACCAAACCGGATAGCCTCCTCATCCCTTCAACACGTACGTTACATAAACAATCACATGTTACTTATATCATACCCTCATTTAACCATTTTCACACAAATTTCTTACTTCTCTTTACAAAAAAAACATACTTGTAAACTATGGATCCGAATGAAAATGTTGGTTACAACTCTGATGAAGATGACAATATTTTTACGCAAGCGTATCGGTATCACCAATCGTTACAACAACAAGCTGAAACTTCCCGTTTGCGTAATCCCATATACCGTAAAAGTGATGTTGTTGAAGCATGTTTGTTGGTCGACTATTTTGGTGATAATCCAAAATATCTGAGGCGTATTTTACACGTCGATATCGTATGAGCCAGAAACTATTTTTAGAAATAGTCAAAGGTATTGAAACTTATACTTAAGATCCTCTTCCCGACAATTTTAAATTCTTTGAAGTCCGACCCGATTGTACGGGCCAAATGAATTTTAGTGTTATTATGAAATGCACTTCTGCCATGCGCCTATTGGCATACAGCACAACACCTGATGCTTTTGATGAATATATACAAATGGGTGAAAATTTTTCACGCAATTGTCTAGATCATTTTACTAAGCGCATTACTGATTTGTACATGCTTGAGTTTTTAAGGAAACCCGACTTTAACGACATTCAAAATTTATATGCAACACATAAGAGGGTTCATGGGTTTCTGGGAATGCTTGTAAGCATTGAATATATGATTTAGGAATCAAAAAACTATCCAAAATCATAGCACAGGCAATTTGGAAGAGGTGATAAAAAAAATACTCAACTATAATGCTTGAAGCTGTTGCGTCATACGGTATGTGGATTTGGCACAAATTTTTTAGGGTAGCGGGTACGAATAACGATATTAACATTTTGGATAATTCTTTGTTATTCGAAAACCTTCTTGATGACATCGCCCATGTGGCTCCGTTTGAAGTAAATGGAATTACGTATGAAAAAGGGTATTACCAAGCTGACAAGATTTACTCACACTTGGAAACTTTTGTAAAATTACGGTGGCACGAGACGAGAACAATGGATTATTTAAAATGCCAAGAAGGTTCAAGAATGGATTCCGAACGAGCTTTGATGTCCTCTAAGGACGTTGGGAAATTATACAACAATCAGCGCGTCAATACCATGTCAACAAGATACGAATAATCTTGTATACTTGCATCATTTTGCATAACATGATTTTGAAAGATCGAAAGTTTGCGATAAGTGAACTCTACGAGTTTTATATTTATCCGCGACCAAATGTACAACGTACTTGGATTGAGAGATGAGAAATACAACGACGAAAAGCCAAAGAATTACGTGATAAAGAAACACACACAAATCTTCAACAAATTATTATAAAGATATTTGGCAATCACATCAACGACAAAAAAATTAGTTTATTGATAATTTCATGTATTTTTATTTTTTTTCCGTATTTTCTTTTCGATTTTTTTTCGTATTTTGTTTAATCTTCTTATTTTCCTTTTGTATTGTAATTTGTATTTATTACACCGTTCGTCCCTGTGGTTTTCGTCAAATTCCTGTTCTCGTCCCCAATTTTTTTCTTGCATGATTGATCCTTATCTTGAAACCATGTAACTTCATTGATCCTTATCGCTAGCGATAAGAACTAGTGATGTTACATAGTTAGCGATAAGAACTAATGATGTTACATAGTTTAACGGAAGAATTTAACAGAAGTAAACGATAAGGACTGATGCAGGTTTTACTGACCAGGTTTAAATATTTATATAGTCTCGTTATACCTATGGTCTACCCTAGTGCACTAACGGGCAGTGTACCCGGTCTTCTGTAGTGTAGTATTCGGTAAAACCGAGGTCGTCCCAAGAGCTATGTGTGTTGGATTATTACTAAGTCTAGGTGTCACAGATTTTAATAATGATTTCGATAAGGAATTACTTAATTAACTACTAAAGCAGATAAAAGGCAAAAGATAAATCAATAGAGGAGAGTGGTGCTAACCTAGTAAATCCTCCTTACTAGTAATGTCTACGTCTACTTACTTCCGATTACTTCAGGTGGGGTCAAATTCGAGAGGACAACATTTGGTCAATTCGCCCTAACCTATCAGCAAAGATGCCACCACTGGAGAAGTTAGGTGTCCCTTCATAAGTCCAGTTATTCCTGGTCCCCTAAGCAAAGTCATTAAGTACCGCTACATGCTAGATTTATAATAGTGAGTGCCCGGGCGTTAGCAACTTAAACACTCACCCCCTAGTTCTTAAGTTCATCTAAACGGTAGGTGATCAGTTGGTCAAATCGCACAAGTAGAAAGGGTCATCAGTTGGTCATATCTTATCCTTCCCGTCTCAGTCTACTCACTTAGGGTCAGTTGGTCATATCTACTAAGCAACTAGCCTCTACCGCCATTCAAAACTACCGAAACAAGGGTAGCTACCAATAAACTATGCATGCATACACTTAGAAATAATTATACGGAAGTAAAGTAAACGCAAACAAAACAATTAAGGAATTATAACTAGGCCAGCACCAAGAGGTGCTTAGCCGCTCATATTAACCATACAAATCAATTCAATATTTAAAGTTACGAAATACATGAATCGAAAGTAAAGAAAAGATAAAATGCTAATGCTTATCGTAGGGGAGTGATTTCTCCCTTGGGGACAGCTCCGTATGCTCCTCTAGATCTGCCTTTGGCTTCTTCCCACGTTCTTTGGTTGTGGTATGTGGAATGTGATGATTTGAAATGCTGGAAATCGTAGGGTATTTATAGGCCAGATCTGGGTTACGGCGTAACTATTATAAGAGTTACGCCGTAATCTTCAATTCCTTCGTATCGTCGTAGTTGGTGGAATAGTTACAGCGTAGTTATCAGCGGTGTGGAACCTCATTTGACCTAATAAGTTATGTCGTAGTCTTTGGGGAGAGTTACGCTGTAATCTTCTGATGAGTTGGTTTTCTGAGTCACGCTTTAGTTACGGTGTAATGTGAGAGATGAGTTACGCCGTAACTTCTTCAAAGTCAGCATACTATGATAAATCTTTTATATTTCTCCAATTCAGCGTCTCTTTAGCTCCAATGCTCGTAATTTACCTGAAAGTGGAAAACAATGGAAAATAAGCGTAAATCCATATAAATGATATAAATTACAAGCATTATCGGGGGAAAATGACACTTAATATTCAGGACTATTTGATGTTATCAAATATCCCCCCACTTGAACTCCACTTGCCCTCAAGTAGACCTTATTAGAAAGATTTCTGAAAAGATATCTCCCATAACCTGGAAAATATAAGTTTGTAAATCCCTTATGCTAGAATAAAACAAATTCAAACACCTCACGAAATGGGAACGAAACACTCAAATCTCTCAACTATTCTAAGTGTCAATTTCGGGGTGATCACTCAATCGCACAGACATAGCATGTATTCTATCATAAGCTTGGCGGTTACACAAATCTCCACCACTAGAGTTAAGGGCTAGACAATTCTCGAAGGCAATATGGGTAGACACGACAAAGGTTAAGGGGTGACTCGTCATTACTAACATGTCACGGCGAAGTGGACAAAATCAATGATACATGACCAAATCCATGGCCAAGACACCAAAGATTGCTCGCTGCATCACCTAGACACGCTTCATGACTAAAGGGTAGGATAAGACATGGGATATATAAATGGTGTAAAATAAAAATCAAGCAGGTAGTCTAAATCTATAACCAAGTCATCACCACTTACCGTCCGCCCAAAGTTCAAGGTTTGAAGTCAAGAAACCGGATCATGAAATACTAGGTAGGTGTGTCATTAGAGGACGTCGTGATGGGCACACTACCTTTTCTCCAACTGTCGGCATAATTACCAACTCCAATATTTGAATGTGACCGAGGTGGCCTCCTCGATACTAAATCTATAAAGCTCATAACATAGTGCTTATAACATCGCATTTTACAATAACTAAACAACTTTTTTTTTCAACATAACAATAATAACATAATATCCCCCCACTTGAGATGAACCATGGGAATTTGGGGGGTCTTCAATGATCTTCAGGAATATGTCGTTGACGAAAGCGTAATTTCCGAACATTTCCAATTGAACCTTGAACTTAGGCAAATGATGACTTCCCAATCACAAATAAAGACTACAGGGTAGGCTAAGGTGTATAGGTGTATCGAAACTATATATTGGGTTAACAAAATGAAAGGAATGGCTCAGATGGGTGTATCTAGGGGTATCTTGCACTAAGGGTGAGTGCAACAAAATGGTTTCACATGGGGGTCGAGAAGTCGAGGTGACTAATCGATAGACACACAATGGTAGGCTATTTGGGTGATAATCCTATAATATTGCCTTCTTAAACTGAAAAGTCCAAATACATCGAGCTAACTCAACATACCTCGTATATGGTCTCGAAATGAAGCAAAGGCCAAGTTCTAAAGTTTACAAGCTACCGGCACACTCATAATTTGGTGGATTTTGGGTAAAATATAGGAAACAGATAAGGCTAATCTCACCATATACTATCAAGGGTTGTATGTGCTCGGCTAAGGTCTAATCTAGTTAGGTTAAGAAAAACATGTCAAAATTTTAAAAATGGCATAATTTTTCAAAATAAACTAGAAAAACGAGGGCAAAATACAGTTCAAGAGATAATTCTACTCCCGTCCCCCCACTTGAATTGTACAAAGTCCCTTTTATACTAAGCGTTAAATAAAGGTGAAGAGAAAAGTAGAATTAGAGCAAGAACTTCCCTAAAATTTGCTCCAAAAAGAAAGAAGGCTCACGAAAAAGAGACTTGCCTTCGTATAAGCATCCATGAACAAATTCAATCCCTGAAATCGCACTACCGACAAGCATAATTCTAAAAAGAAAAAATGAAAAATAAAAACAAACCTAACTCACTTTCGTAGGAATCATGGTTGCATTTAGCATATGCAACAAGCCTTTTAAACCACTTGGTGTCCCTAGTGGACGAGTGAAGTCTCGTGAGGGTTTACAGGGAACACACCCACAAAGTTCATTTATAATACTAATACAAGATTATTGTGTTTTAAACTGAAAGAAGTAAAGCAGAGGAAGGTTATGTCATAACTCTTTGAGGGAGTTATGCCGTAACTGGCAAAACCTGACATAAGCTGCAAAGCGAGTGGCTACGGCGTAACCACTGAGATGGTATTACGCCGTAATTGGTAATGCGTCTAAAATTCTACTGCAAAAGGTTGGTTATGGCATAATCACAGAGATGAGTTACGCCGTAACTATGGTCAGATCAGCAAACTGCAGTAGCAATTACTTCCTAGACTCCTGCAAAAAATGGTTAGAAAACACAAAACCCTACAGAAATAGAAATAAAACAAAAGAAAGGGATAATTCGGGTTGTCTCCCGTGTTGGGTTTTTGGTTCCTTGGATCATGAATTATTCTAAGTGTTGGAACCACGGACAGTCTTGATGAAACCACGGACAGAAGAATGGAACCACTGCTGAAGACAAACTGCGGCTAGTAGTATTGTGTAACCACGGATAATGTAATGTAATCACTGCTAGTCTTGTATAGTCGGTTTAGTATTCTGTATTAGATAAATATGGAAAAGATATTTATCTTGTAGGTTACGTATTGTATAATGTAAAGGATTCCTTAACCTATAAAAGGAGGAGGTTCTAGGTTAGATTAGATATACGTATGTTTTATATCTAAGGTCGATACACTTCAAGGTTGTAAAACCCTAATACTGGTTAGAGTATTCGTAGTAATAATAATATTGAGGTGTTGAATGTTCATTGTTCTTCTTCTTAAGATTAAGTATTAAATTCCGCTTGATACTTAATAAGTCTTTGTTTAAGTCAGTTTCTATATTAGATCGTTTGCTCTACTGGGATCAACAAGTGGTATCAGAACTTGTGATCTAGAAACTGTAACCAAGAAGAAGTCAAGTTAAGTTCTGTTCAAGCAAGTTAAGATGTCTGACGAAACTCACATGGTTACTGCATCAAAGGTACCCATGCTCAAGCAGGGTGAATACCAAATTTGGAGAATGCGAATGAGACAATACATTCGTATGATTGACTATGCCATCTGGGATGTTGTTGAAAAGGGTGATACTCTTCCTAAGAAGAGGGCAGATGGTACTGAAATAGCCATTGTTAGTGAGGTTGACAAGGCTAAAAGGAAACTGGAGATTAAAGCACTTAGTATTCTCTCCATGGGAATACCTAATGAGTTTGCCTTGGACTTTGATCATTATGAGTCTGCTAAATATTTAATGGATGCTATTGAAACAAAGTTTGCTGGTAATGTAGCTACAAAGAAATCAAGGAAGAATATGCTAAAGCATCAGCTTGAGAACTTCACTGCTCTTAGTGGAGAAAAACTTGATAGCACTTATAACAGACTTCAAAAATTGATCAGTCAACTGAAGTCAGTGGACTAAAAAGTGGCTCAAGAAGATATCAATCTGAAGTTCATCAGAAGTTTATCACCTGACTGGGCTATGCATACTGTTGTGTGGAGAAACAAAGATGACTTTGACAAGATGACTCTGGACAATCTCTACAACAATTTGAAGGTCTATGAGTCTGAAAAGAACATTGCTGGTTCCTCTACATGTACACAAAACATTGCTTTTGTTTCAACAAACCATATGAGTTCTCAAGATGCATCCACTGCTGCTTATGGTATAACCGCAGCCATTGCAAACAATACCACTGTTAGTGATAATGTCAGTGATGGTGCAATTTGTGCTTTTCTGGCTGATTTAACTACCAGTGTTACTGTTTTAAATCAAGATCTAGATCAAATTGATCCTGATGATCTTGAGGAGATTAATCTTCAATGGCAAGTGGCAATGTTGACTCTCCAAGTAAGGAAGTTTTTGAGGAGGACTGGAAGACAGGTTAAATATGATGGTCAAAGAAGAGCTGGATTTGATAAAAGCAAGATGGAGTGCTTTAACTGCAAGAAGAAGGGTCACTTTGCTAGGGAATGTCGAGCTCCTAAAAGGATTGAAGGCATCAAGAAGACCACTGAAGATCCTGCTCCTTCTTCAGCATTGGTTGCTCAAGATGGCATTGGTGACTATGACTGGAGTGATCAGATTGAAGAAGGTCCTAATGCAGCTTTTCTTGCTAGTGAAGCTTCAAAAGAGCATAACTTTGCTCTTATGGTCTATGCTTCATCTTCTGGTTCAGAATCTGAGGTATCTAATGATTCTAAAAATTCTACTTGTTCCTTTAAATCATGCCAAGATAACTTAGAATCTCAAAAAGCTATCACTGAGAGTTTAAGGAAAGAAGTAGAAAGACTGTCTCTAGATAACTTAGGTTATAGAGTTGGTCTACAAAGTGTTGAAGAAAAGCTTAATTACTGTATTAAATGTGAGTTTGAGTATGTTGATAAAATTAATATACTAGGTGGAGAAATTGACCTTAAGGATAGAGAGATTAAGATGCTTAAAGAAAAACTAGAAAAGGCAGAGAGTGTAAAAGTAGAAGCCCTAAAAGAAAAAAAAAACATGTTGTTAGGGTTGCTAAAACACAGTATGCTTCTGATCTAGTAAATAAACCAATAGGTCAAAAATTGTTCAAGGATGCTACTGGCCTTGGTTACAATGATATGCCACCACCATCTCTTATGAAACATGCACCACCTGCAAAAGGGCTCTCATTTAGCAGTGAATTTAGTTTTAATAAACCTGTAGGTGTGACTAACAATATTGAATCACCTAAGATAGGTTCTGATAAGTCATCTGATGCTCCCACAGATGAAGATTGGGAATCATATACTGAGGAAGATAGATCTGAATCAACTAAGCATGAAAAGATAGAGAATGTTAAGACAGTTGATTCTAAATAGGCCAACCTTGTACCTAGATTTGGTGCTCAAATTGCTAAGAAAGTAGTAGAGTACAAGGAAGTACCTAGGGAACAAATGAAAAGATACATACCTAGGGGAAACCAGAGAAACTTTAATGGACTAATTTCAAACAGATTAGGAGATGAGTTTCAATGTGTTAAAAAGGCTTGTTTTACATGTGGTAGTTTTGAGCACTTACAGAGAAATTGTTATAAAAACAGACCACAAGTTTGGAATCATTGGAGGAGGGTAAATCATCAAAACTTTTCAAAGAATACAAACCCTCATCCTAACAAAAACATGATTCCTAGGGCAGTATTGATGAGGAATGGGAATACAAAATCAATAGTCACTGCTGCACCTAAATGGGTTCCAACCACTGCTAAGCAAAATGTAAACACGGCTAAGCAAAATCAAACCACTGCTAAGCATAATATCACCACTGATAGAAAAGAAGTTTTAAAAATTCCAAAGGTGATAACTGACACAGTGGTTGGAAATCATTTTTATGCTGTTAAGGCCTCAGCTAGTTGCCAATGGAAGCCTAAGACCAAGGTGTTACATCATGTCAACTGTGCATCAATGGACCTAAAGAAATTTGATTATGTTGATGCACAGGGCAGACCCAAGTCAGTATTGGCTTGGGTCCACAAAAGGAACTAATTTGTTTAATTTCATGTGCAGGGCAATCTACATGATGAGCCAAAAGACAAAGGAGTTTTTTATAGTGGTTGCTCTGGGCACATGACTTGGGATGGGAGCAACCTGGAGGATTTTGAAGCTTTTGATGGAGGATATGTGGCATTTTGTAATGATCCAAAGGGAGGAAAGATACTTGGCAGAGGCACAATCAGAACATGGAATTTAGACTTTGAAAAGATAGTGATTATGCTGGTGCTAGTTTGGATAGGAAATCTACAACTGGAGGTTGTCAGTTTTTGGGAAGCAGACTAATTTCATGGCAGTGTAAAAAGCAAACTATTGTGGCAAATTCTACAACTAAGGCTGAATATGTGGCTGCTGCTAGTTGCTGTGGTCAAGTTCTTTGGATTCAGAATCAATTGCTGGATTTTGGGTACAACTTTATGCATACTAAGATTTACATTGATAATAACAGTACAATTTGCATCATTAAAAATCCTGTTTTACATTCTAGAACTAAACATATTGAGATAAGGCATCATTTTATTAGAGATTGTAATGAGAAAAGGTTGATTCAAATAGTAAAAATCCATACTGATTTCAATGTTGCTGATCTTCTCACTAAAGCCTTTGATGTGGGGAGGTTTCAGTACCTTGTTGTTAGTATTGGAATGATTAATCTCTAACTCTCAACTTGTTTTGTAAAAGTTTGTATAAGTATTAGACTGTTATTATGTGATCTTAGTATTGCTATCTTTGTTTCTAACTACTGATAGTTATGTTCAAACCACTGGTTGTTGCTTTGTGTTCCCACTAACCATTTTGCAGATTAAAGAAAGTTAATTATAGATGCAAAAGAAGTACTGAAGTTAACTTGTTCATTCATTCAAGAAACAGTTTACAGCTTACAATTAACTTCAAGTACAATTAAAAGACTAGTTCTATACAAGATTTCCTACTCCTATCCTAGCTCCTATCATCTATTCCAAATGTTGGATATGCATGACCAGTACGACGAAGAAGCTAAGGATCAAAATGGGAAGGATGGATTGATGAAAACGAAGATGATGAAGATGAATACAGTAGATGGATGTGTCATATGCTAATCTTCAGTTGTTCCATCTACTCGTTCCACCATAAAGCAATCACTCCATTTTCCTTTTACCCTTTCCCTTTATGATATGAGATGAAGCACCAAAACCTGGTGCAGAAAGACCAAGAACCACCTCTCTATTCTTTGGAAGTGGTGGATTGTTGGCTCGTGGCCTTGGTTGAGGGTGAAAGGGTGAAGGTTTTGCTTTTTCTGCTTCCTCTTGAACCAGTCTATTGAAGATTGGCTCCAAATGCTCAGTGGAATCATCGGATCCTCTTGATGACTCACTAGGATCTACCACACTATCATCTTCCGATGAAGGAAGAAAGGGGGATTTTTTAGGTCTTGGTTCTTGTGGAGGAAGGTAAATTCGCCATGGATTTGAATCATCACTTGATGATGATGATGATGATGAGGAGGAGGATGAGGTTGTTAAATCGATTACTTCTGGTTGAATCCACATGGTGCTTGTAATTGATTGTGGATTTTGGAAGAATTAGGGTTTTGGTTTTAATTGATGTGTGTGTTATCTGAGATTTGGGATTCTTTTATAAGCAGAGATATGGTTTATGTAAGTTAATGTGAGGCAGGTTAAATGTGGTTGAGGAGTTAATGGGCTTATTGGGTTTTGGAAATATTTTAATACCAGAAGTTGACTATGTTGACTTCAACATTGGCACTTTGGCTAACCACTGATAAGCCTAAGGAATCACTTCTACCTTTTTCTAACCACTGCTAATGTTAACTCTCTTTTCTGTGTTTGGTTTCTGTTTGTGACTTGCAGGTATGAAGGATTGGTGTCAATTGGAGCTTGTGATGTTTGTAGCTCCTAGTGTTAAAAAAAAAGAAAAAAAAAGAGAGAGATTGTATAATCCTTCATATTTTTGTGAGATATCACTTATTTTGACACAGATTTGCTTGTTGTATCTCTTGGTCAACTGATTGGAGTGAAACACTGTATCCACTGATAGTATGTTTCAAACCACGGATAGCGGTCTTCAAACCCCTGATAGGTTGCTGCTTATTTTTGGATATTACAGGGGCTGTTTGGTAACTTTGGCAAAACTATATTTTACTCCCCAAATCACGGATGGATCATTTAATTGATCTTCAAAACACTTCAACTTGGCGCTCTATATCAACCCTAATCACTTTCCTTTGCAAAATTCACAAATCCCACATCCTACCTATCATCAATAACAATGGCGAAACAGTACTCCCACACACATAACCTTGTTGCTAATCTCATCAAGAACAATAGATCTGAAGATTTTCATCAGATGATTGATTTCCTTATTTACAGTTCTATTCACTATGCTTTAACCGTCACACCAACCATTCTTAAGGCCTATATTCATCAGTTCTGGGGAAATGCTAAGCTTGAGGAGGTCGATGGAGTAGATGTGTTTAGCACTATTGTAGACGATAATGCTATTTTGGTTAATGAGGAGATTATTAGAAGCGTTTTGAAGTTTGATGATGCTGATGGTATTGATAATCTTTCAGATGTTGAGATAGTTGCTGGTTTAGAAAGGTTAGGCTATACACACAGGGGTGATAAGGTATAGTTTTTTAAGAGTTTGTTTTCAAAACAATGGAAGTTTTTGATTCACACCTTGTTGATGTGTATGAGTAATAAGACCACTGGGTTTAATGACTTTCCTTCCAAAATTGCTACTGCTGTTATTTGTTTGTCTGATGGAAGGAAGTTTAATTGGTCTAGGATGATTTATGAGGGGTTAGTACAGAACATTAGGAAGAAGGGTAAATACTATTTATATCCTAGGTTTGTTCAACTGATTGTGGAAAGTCAAATAGCAGAACCTGTTGCGCATTCTCGGGAGTATGAAGTTCATTATATGCTTCCTAAGGTTTTTGCACATATGAGGAATCAGCCGCACAATGTACAACTTAGGGATGTTCCTTTATTTCCACATATGCTTGCTTTGCCTGCTGATCCTGAGTTTGATGAAGAACCCACTGCTAGTACACCTCAACCCACTGATAGTATACCTGCAACCACTGTTTGTGACACTCCACCTACTTCTCGTCAAACCCAAATCACTGTTAAACGAATTGTATGGACTAGGAGACTGAAGGGCACCAAGCTCCCTCAGGCTGGTGTTCGTGGTGTTGTTCATGAGGCTGTCACATGGAGTGGAGGTGACATGATTGGAAGGGCTTCCACTACTGATTCATGCTTAGTTGCTGGTCAGGATAGTGGGAACATAATTAAGACCCAACCTTTGGCAACTCCTAATGTGGAGAGTTCCTTTGAACTTAACACATGTGGAGGAATCCCTAGCCACCTGGCTACTAAAAGGTGCATAGATGATCAGGCAAGGTCTGGTGCTATGTTTACTTTATCCACGGATTCACCTCTCGGAGCAGTTAACACAGCTCGAAGTGATGAGGATAGTTTGGAACATGAAACTGAATTGACGGATCCTAAACTAGTACATGGTGACTTTTCCAATGAACCACCTCTCGGACCAGTTCACACAGGTCAAAGTGGGGAGGATATTCTTGAACGTTTTAATGAATTGACGGCTAAATGTGCTAAAATGGATGATACAATCTCAAGTCTTCAAGAGTTGGCTGTGTTTCAGGGTAAAGAAATTCGAAGGCTGAAGCATAGGATGTTGGTTTTGGAAAAAGTAAGAAGACCTGGGGTTGCTGTTTTAAGAACTATGAGGAGAATGAAAAAGAAGGTGGACTCCTCTCCAGCTCTGAATGTGGAGGATGTACCCAAACAGGGGAGGAGTGAAGGCATGAATTCAGGGGAGGCTATTGATGTACCTATGGAAGAAGATGTTGATAGTGGAAATCAAGAATTTTTGGTATCTGATAAAGATGGGAATGAGGCAGTTCTTGAAAGTTTAAAGACTGTGGTAGAAGATGAAGTGATGCAGGACATAACCACTGTTAATGTGTCTGCAACTATGGATAGTTTTCTTCAAACCACTGCTGCAGTTTCAGACATGGAAATTGTACCCACTGCTATTATAACCACTTCCACCATTGTTACAACCATCTATGTGTCACCACCTAAACCTAAAGAAGTTGAGAAAGAAGCTGCAAGTACATTGATCAATCTAAGTAAAACCTCAGCTAATTCTACACCCATAATTGCACCTGTTTCATCTATTAAATCTACTACAATCAAATCCAAAAGCAAAAGTTTAGTTATTGGTGAACCTTTAAGGAAGTAGGTGACTCAATCAGATGTTGGAAAAGGTAAAGGAGTTGCAGAACCAGAGTTGAAGTTTAAAAGTAAAGAAGAACATATTGCTTATGATGAAGAGTATATAAGAAAGATGTTAGCTGATGAGAAGACAGCTTTAGAGAAAAAGAAGCAAGAAGATGAGGAGGCTTCTCAGAAATGGTTAGCTAAATGGTATAAATCACAAAACTATCTTCAAGCTTCTAATCAAATACATGATGAGTATACTTCACAAGAATGGGCATTGTTAGATGATGAGGAAAGAGCTAGACTGTTAGGTGAATGGGCAAGGAGGATCAGTAAAGAAAAGAAACAAGTTATAAGAAAGAAACCTCCTACAATTGCACAGATGAGGAATGTACTGATGAAGATTATTAAGAATTCAGGCATTCATATTCCTGACAATCTTAGTAAATGTTCATTTGAAAGAATCCATGAGCTTTATCTGATGTGTATGAGGATTAATAATGAGAGTTTTACTCCTATGGGTTCTGAAAAGGATGAAGAATAGATTAAAGGTAATCTAAAGAGGAAATCTGAGATTCAGGAGACATCTGGTTCTAAAAGACTGCAAGTGATTGAAGATGGTAATCAAATTATCTCTTATGTGTTTGAGCTTAATGGAAGTGAAGGATGTTGGAAAATTCAAAGACTCAACAATGAAGTTTATGAGTATAATAAATTTTCACAGATGCTTCAGTATTTTGATAGAGATGATTTGATGAATCTTTGTATACTTTACAAGAATAAATTTGGTGAAAAACATCCAAATGATTATCATGAGAGATTGGTTTATCATCACTTGAAGATTTTATTTGAACCTACTCATGATGAACCTGAGTGGAAAGGACTCTACAATGGTCAAGTTACAAGATGGTTTCTTTATCAAACTTGTGGAGTTCATGTTTTAACTGTGTTAGGAATTAGAAAATTCCATAGTGAAGTGTCGGTCACCCCAAGTATTATCTAGCATAAGTTAGCTCGTAGACATATCGTTATTTACGTTATTTAGCAGTTTATTAGTTAGTTTGTAGCGTAGTATAGTTTAGTGTAACACCGTGCAGGAAGGACGGGTCTTTACCCACAGTATGCCTGATCCACAGGCCGATAGGAGGTCGTATTTCATGTAACTATAAATACCCCTTCCATTCATGGAAGGGGTGGTGCTTTTCAATCTAATATTCCATAGTTTAAAACCAAGTCTCTAGCTTGAACACCCAACTCTCTAACTTTCTCTCTCTAATGGCAAACATGTATTTTGATCTTCCAAGACCACCCGAATCATCAAATGCAATAATATTTACGATCCTACAATTGGTACCAGAGCCAAGGTTTTGTGTTTTGATGTTTTTGTGTGGTTTTGATCGTATGGTTTTATACGGTTGTGTGTGGTTTATACGGTCTCTTGGATGGATTGGTTGTTTTGATGTGTCTTGTTTCGTGGGTTGAAGCATGTTATGTTGTGGTACTGATTTCGTCGACTATTTTATTAATATCACAAGCTGTTTCTAAATCTGTTTCTGTCATGCTATGGTCTATTAATGTCTCAAGATATGTTTATTAATGTCACAAGTTATGTTGAATCTTTATCAGTCTTTGAGCAGGTTTTATTGAAACTGTTTTCAAACATGGTTCTTGATAGCAACTTGTGTTCTTGTTTCTTAATAGCGACTTGGTCATGTTTTTGAGGTCAAACTGGGTCAAAACAGTCATATGTAGCTGCCTTTGTCACGTTTTCTGGGTTCATTATGCATATGATCAGAACTTAGTCGGGAAATACATCGGAAGTTTTCAAAGATCTATCTAGCGACTTGGTACAACCAATGGTGGCGACTTGTCTTTACAAGTCGTCTAGATTCGTTGTATATAAGTAGCAGTTATGCTAGCGAGTTGTATTTACAGCTAGCGACTTGACATAAATGTGGTAGCGACATGAATCAATTTAGCGACTTGTTACTTAACAAGTCATTGCAACTTGTGCTAGCGACTTGGGCTAAATACTTTGGCTAGCGACTTGGTATTAAACAAGTTAGCGAGTTGTCAAATGCTAAACTTAGCGACTTGTGTGTTTTGTTAATGTGCTAGCGACTTGTGAGTTATGAAAGAATAGAGACTTATTTTGACTCTAGCGACTTGTGACTGCAAATGAATGAAAATATTACGAGATGATGAAAGACGTGACCATGACTGATTGACTCGAACACGATACCAAACATACACCAACACATCCATACCAACCTATCAACTCAACTAGCCTAAACCATCACTGTCCAACACACCTCACTTCATCAAGACTCGAATCACATCAATAGTTAAACATCTCAAGATCTCAGTTTACCTTTCGTTATACATAAAGTAACACGAGACCTTTAAAGGTCTATTAAACGAAAAGTACTTCTTCACAGATCTAAGCTATTCTGTTAATTAACTAATTGATCTCAGATTTGTCTCTCAAAGTATTTCAAGGTTTCATCAAGCCTCAAGGGCCTATTACATGAGGAGAGCAAATATTCATCACAGATCGACCATATCGAAAATATGATTAACAAGTCAATGATCTCAGCTTTGATCCTTTTGTGTTAGGTTCATAGAACACATAGATCTATAAAGATCTATACACAAAAGACCTTGTGCCTCATGGATCTAAAACGTTTTTGTTATTAATATACGAATCTTAAAGGAACGATTTTAACAATTATGTTAACTCATTTCTATTGGCTCGTTTGTTACTCAATAACAACATAAGAAAAGAAAGAACCTACCCACGTTTTGATTCTGAAACCATGTTCTAAGTTCTTGCCATCCCTGTGGCTATGGTCAAACGTGTCACTTTATTGGAGCCATCCCTGTGGCTATCTCGTACAATGATACACCTCTTGGATGCTAGGCTTATGATGGCGGCTGAATGTATTTGTGATTGGGGTTTGAGAAGCTATGTTGTTAATGATTGGCGGATTATTTAGTGAAGGTATTAGGGTTTATGTGAGAATTTTTAAGGCAAGAATGAGAGTGGTAATTGACTGAGATTTATGAAAGAATACAGGAGGGAGGCGGAGTGTTTTGAGTGTGTTTAGGGTTTGTGACTGTAGTTAGGGTAAAGTGAAGCGTGTGTTTAGGGAACAATACTTATAACCGGTCAATATTTGAGTAGGGTTTGGATTCTGAATCATGTAAACGTTAAGTGGTCATTGGGCCAAATATTAGCTTCATCATTTTTATTGGGCCTCGTGTTTAGAATGGGCCTGTCATGTGGATGTTGTATTCGTGTAGACTATTGGATCAGGTTATGCTCTTGTTTCTTGTCTTTGGGCCTCTCTACTGAATAATGCATGAAATAGATGGATATGACATACACGGCTTAAGACCAACATTAGTGTAAAAACTGACTGTTATCCAAACTTTGGAATACTGAGATCATGTGGTATTTTGGCATTTGATTCATTAGGATACTTTGTGATTAGAGTTGGATCGGATTTGTTTTTCACATGGGGTTAAACTGATTTATTTTTGTTCTGAAATGTTGAGCTGTCAAATGGACCATTGAGATGACTTGTTTTTGAATTGGATTGGTCGTGAGCTGTGAGGTTCATGGGCTTGGGCATGGCTTGTATGAGATTTGGATTTTATGAGATACGTTAACGTGATTTGGTGAAGTGATTTGACAATATGATTTGATATGATGTGTGAGATTTGTCATGCGGATTGATACTTTGGTTTATTCATTTTCACGGATACTATTATGTAACGGCTTGAACTGATATTTGAACTAAGCTGACAACAGGGTTGTTTGGACGATATGTCTTATTTGGATTTGATGTGAGGTTTTTCCGGGCGCGTTTACTTATTACGTCTTCTCTCTTTCTACCCTTCCGCGAAGATGACTTGTTTGGGCATTTATAGAGAGTGATAATGACTTGGCTATTTAATTACGGTTGTGACTTTTTCTCGCTTAACACACAACGTGACTATCACTTCGGTGTCTCACTCAGTTGAGAATGTCAAGAGGTTTTGTACATTAGGTACACCGTTTATTTTTCACAAGCATTAGTACAAGTTTAAGTAACAAATCTGAGGAATTTTACTTCATGATCAAGTTTGGCATATCGGGTTCACTTCTCCATGTGGTCACTGCAATAGCCGACAGATTGCGTGAATGATGTGTTTACCAAAGTGTTTATTGGATGGTTGACGATGGTGTTGATGTTGGATTATGAACCGTTGATGAACCGATGCATGTTCCCCTAAAACAGATATTCACCGAAACCAAAGTTGTCATAATACATTCAAGCTGACATTGTTTACGGTTTTGTCTTGATTTTGTGAAATCCCGCGAAAGAACCTATTTCTCGGTTTAAATCATAGACTTGTAAAATCCCGTGACAATGGAAACATCCTGGTATTTGTAAAGTTCATTTCCGGATCTATCTTACGGTTTATTCTTGGTTTTGTAAAATCCCGCGAAAGAAACTATTTCTCGGTTTAAACTATAGAATTGTAAAATCCCGTGATGATGGAACCATCTTGGAGAAAGGAAAGAGTATTTCGGGGTCTTCTGATGCTGGTGTTACGTTTTCTGTTTCGAAGAAGGGATAAAAGGGTGTACTTCATAAATTGGATGTGTGTTTGGATATTCGTCATGACAGTTTGGTTATTGCGTGGTTTTATGGGGTTATGTGCTTTTAAATGTCAAAGATCGTTTAAATGTCGGGATGAAACCCTTATCAAAGATCGTTTAAATGTCAAAGAAGGCTTGATTTGGGCTTTTAACCAAGAAAATGTGACAACGGAGTTAATTCACTATTATTTATTTGAGGTTGAAGTGAAATATCACGGGTAAGTGTACTTAGCATCTGAAGGTATCGGGGATGGTTGGATGAAGATTCTTCAAGATCCTTGTTCAAGCTTATCATTAAAAACAAAGACTTGGAAATCTAGTTATTGTTGGGTGTCTTTTACTTTTTCTTTTACCACTTGGGGGAATTGGGCTCTTACCACTACAAAATAACTATCACTTTAAGGAGTTACGTTGTAGTGCTCAGTGTCACATTGAATTGTGGATTCTCAAGAGGTGATGTACTTCTATTACTTGATGGTTGGTTGGTTGAAGAGTATAGAGTACTTAGAGATTCAATGGAGCATGAATTCTCGGCACCGCTCTTTGTTACACATGTGCAAGTTTAAGTCACGAGTTTGGGTTAGTTTACTTCAAGGTCAAATTCATCATATTGGGTTTTCTCTATCAGCTGTCACGACAAAGAGCCTACTGAATGATAATGGGGTTGATTACATGTTTTGCTAAGAGAGATGAAAAGAGAGAGATTATGACGTCTGTTCACATCAGTTCAGGCCTCGTACTCTAAAGAAAAGAAAAGTGTACGCTTCAGTGCGCTTTATCTTCTGAAGAAGAGAAATCTTCTCACTAATGACCATTCTCATCAACATGCTTCATACTTTTTCCATGCGCTTCAGTCATCAAGTGAACCGGGCTACTGTTGATTGTTTTCTGATTCCACTTTCTCAACTATAATGACGATGGCGACATCCTGTGCTGATTTTGCGGGGGAGAAGTGTGAATAGACTACATTTGGATAATGTTCACTTGTTTAATCAAGAATGGCATCTCCGTATGCAATTCTTGAGAGGGAGAAGAAGTGTGAATTTTTTTTTGCATTGTTGATCGATATTAGAGAATATAAATGCTCATACGGCTCTAAACTCATGTAAGAACCGAGCTTCTTCTTATCGGGTCATCTTCACATGGAGTTTTTTTCTTCTAAGAGCCGTTGGTTGACATCTTCACTCGGATTGATGAGTTTATCGACAAAGTGCTTCCGGTTAATGCTTCACGTATACATCAACATGATGATTCCGAACAATCTCTCTGTTCTTGTTTGATGTGATTGGTGGTTTGGTGTTACCATCTTATGTGTTCGTTGCGGCCTGATTGCTGATTTCCTTGATGAACATCTTTCTGTTCTTGTTTGATTGGGAGGGATTTTAGTTAAGGGGATTTGCAAGATGTAAGTTGATTGGGATGCTTTTTGGTGATGTTTTTGTTTTTGATGAGTTGAAGATGTTAACTATCTATTCCCCAACTGGACAATCTTGAAGAAGGTCGAGTCTACAGTCGGTTCTACATTCTCTGCTACATGTTAGAAGACTAAAGACGAGTTGCATTTGATGATCTAAAGACTTCTTCTAAATCCGGGCTGAGAAGAACACTTGAAAATCTTCGTCAGTTGAGGGGAGAGCACTAATTGGGGGAGATTGAAATGCCAAATTTAATCCCTAATTAGACTTGCTCACGTTATTATTCAGCAAGTTGATTCTCACAGATACATCTGAGCTAATGATGTTCTTCTCATAAAGATTTCAAGTATTTGGACTTATACAATGTTGCTGATTCTGAAGTGTCAAAACTAGCAAGGGGGAAAGGAGACTCACATCTAAACACAAAGCGAGTAAACTTGATGAACTTAATTCTTCTAAGTGATTGAAGATATCCCGGGAAGACAAATGTTATTACCGCAGAGAAACTCAAGGTTTGACTCATGGCGAGTAAACTTGATGTGCTTAATACTTCTAAGTGATTGAAGATATCCCGGGAAAACAAATGTCATGACCGCAGAGAAACTCAAGGTTTTACTCATCAAGTCTTTTAGTGTTATTATTCCAACGACGTGGGGGAAGTGATGTAAAAGAAAGTTTCTGAAGAAAAAAGAGGTACACAAGTGTGTGATTCATTGGGGAGAGAGATTGTGTACATTGGGGATGCTCTCCTGTTTCACTTGAGTGCTTAATCAGTGATTCAGAGATATAATCACTTATTCCGGTGTTGACATCCGCAGAGATTGTCACCCGCAGAGATAATCAGTGACTTGGCCTGCTTATTCAATGTTATCAGTTATTCATTCCTTGTGTATTGGTATACTTCCGATACTTGAGCTTCATACACGATCATCAGGGAAGAAAAATGTGAACATGGGGAGGTGTTTTCATTCCCCTCATGATGTGTATTCGGGAGAGCTCTTGGGTATTGGTGTACTTCGGGTTCTTGAGCTTCATACACGATCATCCGGGAAGAAAAATGTGAACATGGGAAGGTGTTTTCATTCCCCTCATGATGTGTGTTCGGGAGACTTCTTGAGCATTATACAAAGAGGCTGACTGCATCAATTCAACTACTTGGTGGAATTGTTCTCTTGACACTTTTTGGAATGGATTGCTTCAGACTTCAGTGGTAATGAAATTTGAGAAGAAATTTAAAGAGTGGGATGAAACGTTGCTGATCTTCTTCTTGATGATATAACCCCGAATGGAGATCCTCGATTATCGTTCTTAAATGGAGCAGCGGGATTTATGGTAATGGTGTGCTTTTCTGTGCACCTGGCTAAGGCAAGCTTGAAATAGAGCTTCGAATCTGCTCAGCTAAAGGATTTTCGGTTTGGGGGGAAGCTGCCAAAGTCTCACTTTCAGATGGTTCTATTTCTTTCAATTCAAGAGCCCTTGGAAGCTTTGGTGGTGGATGTTTAAGAGATGACGAATTCTATCTTCTACGACGTGTTGCTCGATATCCTTATCTCGGTACTCGTGTCATCATCTTCTTTAACTATATCATCTACTCTATCCTTGTACATATCTATCTAAAACCAAATACAAAAATATAAAACCAACAAAAGAAAATAGAAAAATATAAAATCT
This sequence comes from Chrysanthemum seticuspe, assembly GCA_019973895.1. Lineage (NCBI taxonomy): Eukaryota > Viridiplantae > Streptophyta > Magnoliopsida > Asterales > Asteraceae > Chrysanthemum > Chrysanthemum seticuspe. The sequence goes on from BPTQ01000009.1 coordinate 225,180,198, forward strand.
TCAAAAAGCCATAAAAATCAGAAAATTTGAAAAAGACCAAAAATATTGTTTTTCAAAGACATGTCTTCTGGTATCGATAACATCTACGGTCTTAGAAATGTCATTCAATAATGGCACGGGACCATAGATGAAGTTCGAGCAGAAGGTGTAAATATTCTTTTCCAAATCATGTCTCTAAAAATGGCTTGCAGTTACTTCAGACTGTAACCCGTGCTTTAAACTATGGTTTGCTATTATTTCTGATAGCAACCCGCTCTTCAAAGAGGAAAGTGCTGCGCTAAACCAATTTTCAAATATTTCGCGCACTTATCCTAAAACAAAATGAGGAAAGTATGTCGAAGGACTGCTGTTCCCACACAAATGTTTTTCCGTCTAAAAATTCTTCAGAAAAATATTTGTTGTATTAAAAATTGGTGGAAAATGAGTTTCTTTCAAAACAATCAGTTTCAGAGTTTTTATGAAATTTGCAAACTCACTCAATGACTTCAGCGCTTATAAACTTTTCAGAAATTGAGTCATTGATTGAGGGGGATAATGTTTTCCAATCTATATCATCTAACGGGCTTTCTTAATTATCCTACGTGCTTAATTAAAAATGATATTTGCCTATGTCGAAGGACTAGGAATTTAGGATATGATTGTTAGGTTTAGATGATTATAGTTTGATGAAAAACGTTATTCCCATGCCTTATATGAACTGATTGATATGTTGAATTGACTTTTATTAGTCGATTGCTGTTTGGGTGATGTCGACCACCATATATTTGTATGTGTGTTCACTAACATATGCAGGTATATTGGTATATAAGAATGTTCCCGATCCGGATCCCACACATGAAGATGATTGGATGCCGAAAGGAAAGGGTATCTATATCTTGGGTTGACAAATGAAGAAACGGAGCTTAATTGGACTTCTATGGAGAGTTGGCATAAATGCAACGTAAGAGGTCTCACTGCATCAGCAGATGGTTTTCTTCTAAGTGATTGAAGAAACTGAGCTTAATTTGACCTCAGTTGGCATTCAAAATGCAACGTAAAAAGAAGTCTCACTGCATCTGCAGATGGTTTTTCTTCCAAACCCTACAGCAACAAAAACGGAAGCTTCTCATCCACCTAACGTATCTTTGTGCAGGGATAATAATGATGATACCATTTTTCTAAAACTTTGAATAAAATTTTTATTGAAAATGGAAAAATATTGTTTTGAAAATAAATTGGACTAAAATTTGAAAATCTCCGGACTTCTTTTTAACAAAACCTAAACCACTCAATTATTGACTTCTGTCATGGATTGAGGGGGAGAGTGATTTAAATTAAAATATTTTCAAACGATTTTTCTTCACAAAAGTTTCGGATTGTACAAAATAAGTGGTGATCTAAAGATTTAATGTTATGTCATGGTATGATTTTTTCTTTAGAATCAAGGTCTTTCAAAATGAAATTTTTTCTGTTCTTGTTTGATTGTGAAATTGTTTTGTTTTACTTAAAAGATCTCTTAAAAACTATCATACCTGACACTAACAATCTTTAATGTCTTAAAATGGTCCTTATCTGTCATCTTTCAAAATTGAATCTTGCCACGTCTTTCCCCAAATTTTTCTAAATGATTTAAATCAGTTGGGATCACAAATCTCAAATGGTTTGATATTTCTGATCGGGGTAGAGATCGTGATTTAAATCTCAAATCTGTTTTAAATGAAATTGGTTTTAGTCCTTTAAAGGCACTCCTGCCTCCATGTGCCAAACGATTTCAATATACATAATGCACATGTTGAGGAGGAGGATTTATCCAAAAACCAGATGAGTATTTAAACAAGGCCACATTTTCTCCCATGTTTTCTAAACCTAATTAAATCACTTGGGATCCAAAATCTCAAAGGGTTTGATATTTTTGATCGGGGGAGAATTTGTGATTTAATTATGAAATTTGATAAAAGATAATCTGTTAGATATTGGATTTCACTTTCATATCATAACCTTAACACAATGAACATCCAACCCTCTACCTTGCAAGGTGATTTTAGAGAGAGAGAAAGTGGGATATTCTAGTAAGAGAAACTTGTAGAATATTAGATTACCAAAGAACATCCAACCCTCTACCTTGCAAGGTAGAGGGTATTTATAGGATACAAACTAAACGACCTCCTATCGGCCTGTGGATCAGGGATACAGTGGGTAAAGACCCGTCCTTCCTCCACGGTGTTGCACTAAACTAGTTTACGCTACTGACTAACTAATTAACTACATAAAAACGTAAATAACGACAAGTCTACGAGCTAACTTATGCTAGATAATAGTTGGGGTGACCGACTCTTCAATAATGGAGTTTTCTAATTCCTAACAATCTCCCCCTAAGGGAGGTCACCCCATGTTTTACATTTCAAATCCTAGCATTCTATTCTTGACTTTGTTCTTGAGCTCGTAGACTTTAATACTTCAACTTCGCATTCTTTGTGCATAAGTAGTGCAACTTCAAAGTCAGCATAGATTTGTACTTTAAAGTGGAGGTCATTAATGATCCATGAGATAATAATTATGAGCCAGCTCTTGAGATCATCAGCTAACAAAAATCTCTGAGACATCCATTGTGGTGTTGTGACTTTAGGACCGACATGCTCACATTCTGGATCATGATATCTTCTCATCAGAGTTGCGGAAGCTTTAGTTGATTCATGATATTGGCAGCAGCGTAGCAGAAGCATGGAGTGAAAATATCAGAGTCATTGATGCACTAATCATGATTTCTTTTGAGTTGAATGTGTTAAGTGAGCATGCGGCTATGGATTGACCGCTTCATTCTGATCAGCTGCAAACGTCGGGCGTACCTGCATACAACAGTTAGCAATAAATCGCACGAAAGTGTCTTTGATCACTTTCGTTGAATTGAGGTACACGGCCCACGGTTCCCCGTTGATCAGTACATGTACTGCCAGTGATCAGGTATAATTCCGAAGAATTTCCTTGACAGGGTTTCGCAGCTGCTCTAGCTGTTCTCAAACCGGAACATCTCAAAGAAGACAACACGGAGTGAGTGAACCAGCGAATTTTAAGTTCACTGATTGATGAAAAGAGATTTGAAAAACAATCGTGTATTGCTCAATAGAAATTGTTTTTGCAATACAACGAAGGTTTTAATGAAAATCAATTATCAATCATAAAACACCTTTTGATTTGAAATATCCGTACACGGTCGATTTGCTAAAGAAAATAGTTTTTAAGCACAATGACCGGTTTTTCAAAGGTATCCGTCAATCCATAACCTGAACCAGGATTGATTCAAGAGATTGAATCGCCCCATTGTTTCTGTTCAGTTGTCACATGGTTGATCTATATAATAGATCTCACATGCCACCTACCAGGAGCTTGTTTGATGTTGGCTCCAGAAGGCTTTCCATCTTCATTGTGAATATGTATACACATCACTCAAATGTTCTGGCAATACCACAAGGATAATGCGTAGGACTCAAGATATAATCTCTCTTTCCACATTGTGTGAAACAGAGAGTCTTCATTGAAGGTGTCCTAATGAGATTTATTGATGATCTCGTGGCTCTAGACTCAATTTGTACATATTTGGATCCTGTGCAGGAGACTAGGGAGAGGGTCTCCTTCTTTAATATCAACAATCTCTAAGAGAAAGTCGATAGATAATGTCGGTTCCCCGTGAGAATGAAACAAGTCCTTTTAAGAGGAACTTGAGTGGTTTGGAAAGTTGAAGTGCAGTGCATCACTGGGTCCATGACGTCTTGTCTTCAATACCGATGTTACCATCAGTAGCATATGAAGTGAACCCGGTTTCTGCCCTAAGGTTGAATAAATGGAGGGCTATTTGTTTTCACCCTTTTCTCATTCAATTCTTTTTAATTCTTCAACCCCTTCAGTGCTTACCGAGACTTCATAGCAAGAACCTTGTTGGGTTTGTTCCAGTACTTGCTCTATCTCAGTCCGCACTCTTCCCATATCTCACTTTTCTCCTTTTATCATCATACCTAAGAACTCTACACTAACTAGTGGATAGTCCCTGGGTAGATCCCTCCGGTTCTGGCGAATCATGGGAACAAAACCTAACCTTATCATCCTTATATCACCATACATAAAGTAAAGTTGGTCGGTCTATTTGGTATTGTTCATCTGCCATTGGAACCAATTGAAAACCATTTGAAAATCAATCCAGATACTTGTGATATATTATCAAAACATTTTGTACCTGAATTGTTTTTGATATTTTTAGAATGAGAACTCCCCCTCAACATGTGCATCAAATGTTTGAAATCGTTTTGCACACGGAGGCAAGAGGAAGAATTAACTTCTTTGATTACCATTTTCTAAAAGATATCACCATCACTTCCTTGATCAAATCAAGTAGATAAAGCATTTCCGGGAAGGATGAGGTTTTCATAAGTTTGCTCCCCCTCAATATGTGCCTCGAGATTTGAAAGGATTGTTTTGCACATACTGGAGGGAACCCTTTAAGAAGAGCATACATGATCACCAAAGGATTTGAAGCCATACAATCAAGGTACCTTAGAAAGATTGAAAGTTGTGTACCCTGATGACTTGAATTTGCGAAGAGAATTCTCCCCCTTAATATATGCTTCGAGATTCGAAAATTGTTTAGCACATATTAGAGAGAAGTATGCACAAAAAAATTGGTCATCTTATCTTTTAACATTTTTCATATTTATATCACATTTTATCCCCCGATCAAAAATCTTAAATCCTTTGAGATTTTGGATCTCAAGTGATTTAAATATGTATGAGATAAAATATTTGTAGGAGAAAAATGTGTCCGGTTTTATATGATCAGAAGTGGACAACACAGATGTTTCCCTTTTTACAAAGGGAAACCACAGTACAAATCCTAGCACTATTACATGTATTACAGTTGTTCACATTTAGTACACCACATATTTAAAAACACAACATAAACTGCTTCCCGAAGATGTCTTCATTCAGTCCTCTGAAGAAGTTTGTAGTGACCATCCCGAAGCCTTCCACCAACAAAACTTTCAAGGCTGCGGAAGATCCTTCGTGTCTTGAGTCTTCGTCTGATTGCAGCAATGAAGTGTTCACACCTCTTCAAGTCATCATCAGTCCAAAAAGTAGTCTTAACCCAAGATTTCATATCAATTTTGACTTCTTTCACTCTGGTGTCAAGTTCTTCTTCAACCAATTTGAGCGTATCGTCACTAAACTTGTAGAGCTCACATAGTCTCATAAGCATGCGGGTCCCATATCTGTCAGTGAATATGACGGCTCTTGGGGTGTCGAGGACTTTGTATTCATGATGAAATTCATGCCCTGTGGCACTCCATTGAGGACATGTAAGGTTAATCCTGGTTTGGTAGCTTTCCATGCCGAGTTGGAAGTCCTCAACTCGTTTTCGAATGACTAGGCCTCGAATCCAAAGAGTAACAGCAGCAGATAAGGCCTTCTTCTCACGGACAGGCAAATGCTCAAGGTGTCCTTGAATATTCAGAAGGTAGAGATCTTCGAAATCATTCGGCAGAAGATGTTTGAAGTCATTTTCTTCAATAGTATATTCTTTCAAATCAGATCTCTTAAGGACAATCTTCATCAAATACTCATATCCATATATCGGGAAGACCTCTACACGAACCACACTTAAGATACGGAGCTCGGATCTAACATTCTTGCGTCTTTTGTCAGCACTATGTCTTTCAACATAGAAGTTCCTCTTTTTGTACCACCAGTGTGAAATACCATATGATGCTGCAATGTCATACTTAAGTTCTTCATTGACCCAGAAACGATCAGGAACCATCTGTTCAAGCCCCTGATCAGAGTAGGTAGCAGCTTTCATCTTGGATATTGATAGTGCAGGTCTTCTTTCAGCAGAGTGACCACAAAGATAGTCCAAGTCATGGTTGAAGAAGAATTCAGCCTGAATGGTCATCTGACCAGGTTCACCACCAAGAGGAAGAGATTTGTGAACATTGAAGCGGCTAATTTGCTCACTGACTTGGTCATTGAGCATCTTATGGCATTCTTCCATTTGGTATTGAAGTTGATTGGCATCTGAATGGAAGACCTTAACAATTTCATAAGCAGGTCCTTCAAGATCTCTTGGAGTTAAGGATGAGATACTCTTCTGTTTACAAAACCATTTAATGAAGCTTCCCATATCACCAGTGAAGTGAAGAAGAGAGTCTTCAGTAGGTTTTTCATAATTGCTGGTGATAGTAGATACCCAATTGTTGTCGGGTATCATTGAGTCGGACTCAGGGATGGACCATGTAGGTTCTGGAGAAGGAGGTATTTCTTCAATGATACAACTTTGAATTGTGACCCTTGACGGTGCAACTCTGGATGTGCTGGGGCGTTTACCTGCCAGGTAATCATCAAACCAATCTTCTTCTGATGGCTTAGGAATATGCTTAGTTGAAGCATCATCTTCATCAGATTCTGACTCTGTCATGACATGCGACTCTTCGTGAACCATTTGAGCCTCAGGAAAGGAGGTGGGTGTGGATGTGAACCTTGAATCAACCGTCGTCCAAGCAGCAGATTTCTTATGAGTGCCTTGTTTACTTGTAGGACTTGATTGATTGGAAGGTTTTGGCGGTGATGATGGTGGTTGTGGTGGAGGTGTGTTGGTTGTCATCGAGGGTTCACCAGCTCCAGAAGTTCCAGTGCCCCCCGTTGGTGGTGGAGGTGGAGGAGGATCTTTACGGTCTTTCTTCAATGTCTCCAACACAATAGCTCTCCTTTTCCGTTTAGCTTCCTTTTCCTTGATGTCAATCACATACTGCTCATAATTGTCGAACTTAATGGATTCTTCAAGTGCCTCATAGAGTTTCTTGTGAACCTCATGCTTGTCCTCTTCAGCTTCATACATCTTTTCACACAGAGCTGCTCTCATGTCCGTGATAGGTAGGTCCTTGAATCGTCTAAGAAGTGGAGCCTCCATTGCCCATTCCACAGCATCCTTGACTTCCCCTTCAATGGCGGCAGCAACCCCTTCATTGAAGTTGAGGTGCTCCAATCTATAGACACGATCTACAAGGGAATCAACAGATTTAGGAAGTTGCCTTTCAAGAGCTTCTATCCGTTTTACAGCTTTGTCCAGTAGTTGATCAGAGGTAAGGATCTGTGGTGGTGAAGCTGGTGGAGCATCCACATCAGCAACTGTAATGACAGGTTCAGGTGTAGGCGAAGATGTCGGTGGTGTTTGTACAGTTGATTGAGTGGGTATGGGAGGTGGAAGTGCAGTTGATAGTGAAGATGCTGACATCGGAGGAATGGTTGATGTATCTTGCTGAATGTTGACAGTATACATGGATTGTGCAGTATCTAGGGGTTTGTCATTTAAGTATTGATCTCCAAAAGAGAAATCTGTATCAAGATCCTTAAGTGAGGATAGAGAATTGGTAGACAGATTAGGTTCATCCATCTTCAAGGTCTCATCAGATCTTGTCTCAAGGTTTTCCTGCGAGCCTTTTTGCAACAGAGCGTCAACATTCAAGCCAGATTGAGTCTCACTAAGTGTAAGAGTTTCTTTAAACGTTTCAGGCACTTTGTCCACTCCAGATTGTTCATTAGCATGAGATGATTCTGTTCTTCTCTTCAGCTCATATTGATTGGTGGTGCTTGATGGAAATGATGAGATCGTTAACAGCATGTGAGCTGCTTGTTCAGTTTCAACACTCACAATCCCTTTTCCTTTGTCATGTGTTATTGGGGTTGTTTGTCGTGGTAGTTGATCAGGTTCTCTTAACACAACTCCACCTACTGGTGCTTTCACATTTAGACTTTCAAGGCTTTGCTGGATTCCAAGTTGTAGATCAGCATCATCTTCATCAGTTAACCTTGTAATATTCCTTGATACCTCAGTATTTTCATCAATTTCCTTTTCCACTTTCTTCCTTTTTACTTTCTGCTTCTTGGATGCGGTGTCAGAATGTTTTGACCTTTCAAGTCTCTTTTTAGGAAGAGAGGCATAGGATGCTTGTGAGGCTGACGTGGACTTGGGAGCATTGGGTTGTGGAGGAGAAGGTGTGACATCAGCAGAGGAACTGGAAGCTCTTTTCTTGTATTGTTTGAAGTAGTCCTTCTTCTTGATATCTTCTGTGAGAAGACTATCAGGAATTGGCAATCCAAATATTTCTTTATCCATACCTCTAGGAACATATTTCAGGTTTCCTAAAACAAATTCATCATCTGCTTTGTGTAAAGTTGATTCAGACCTAGGAGTGAAGTTGTGATTTTGTTGCAAGAACTGGATAACAAGCTTAGAAAATCGGATGCTGGGAATCACCAGCTTGTTCTGTTTCTTTCGGCCTTGAGCTTTGTTCTGGAAATTAGTTCTATCAGATATGAATGTGTGTATTGATAAAGAAAATTCTTCCCAAATACGATCTGAGACATTCACATCAACCTTATTAACAATTCCCCATAGGATTTGCAGGATAGGAATTCTCACTTTATCGAACCCTGATGTTTTGCCAGATAAGCACAAGTTAAGAATAGTTGTAATAGCTCTCCAGGGTTGATACATGTGTCTAGTGATGATGTCGGATGCTCTTGAAATACTGTTCTGATAACCCAACCCAATTAGAAAGACAATCAGATCGTCAGCACCAGGTGGAGATTCAGAACGAAGGTTAGGGTTACATGGGGTGATTCCAAGAGCCTTGCTCAGAATAGCAGAATCAATCGTGAACTCCCTGTCATCCAGTTTGCAAGAGTATCGAGCTGTGATTTTGTCCCATTGAACGGTGTTCCAAAATTGTTGAATGTAAATGGTGGGAATTGAGCATTGCTTGGTTATAGCTCCGAAGAAGTTTGTGTTTTTGAGGATGTCAATAGAAACTTTGAGTATCGGATTTTGTTGAAGCTTTTGTAGGTCCACATAACAGTTACTTTTTCCAATATCAGCCCATTGACTCCTGGGAAGGATTTCTTCGTCTGAGAGAACTTTGGATGATGCCGAAGGGGTAACGCTCTTTTCAGGGTTTGAACTTGCCATTGATGATCTGAGCAAACATACAATCAACAGTAATGGTTGGGAACGAGTTAGATAATAACTGATAAGTGAGACAACATTGAGAGCACCCTTATGACATAGACACATAGAAACAGTAACTCAGAAGGAGTCCCCAAAACACATATAGAGAAAAATAGAGTGGCAAAAGTGAGATATTTCAATGAAGTAGAATCCTATAGATAAATTTTCACACGACGAGCTGATAAGGGATTAAAAAGCAAAAGAGTGCATAGCAAAGGGATCATGTCATGAGCCAAGATACAAATGTAGAAGTGATATAACAAATATGCATGAGGCAAAAAGTAACATTTGGTTGTCGTGAGAGAAACCAAGTACCGTTTGCCTAAACAGAAATGTCATAGCAGATTACATAGAGTATGTTGACTCAACAAGTTGAATCAGGAGATCCTAAGTATTGTGAGAATGAGATCAACTTTAGCAATACACCTTTGAACATTTTAATAACCCTCGACCCTAAGACTAATTCGCAACATGAAAGTGAACAATGTCGCTAACTTGTAAAGACAAGTCGCCATCACAAGTACCACAGACAAGTCGCTAATAGTTTAGCTCATTAAGTCGCTGTGCTAATTCGCTGACTTGTAAAGACAAGTCGCCATGAACAGTAACAAAACCAAGTCGCTACAAATCTGTTAACTAAGTTGCTAAGGTTACTAATTCGCTAACTTGTGAAGACAAGTCGCCATGAACAGTAACACAAACAAGTCGCTACAAATTTGTTAACTAAGTCGCTAATGTTACTAATTCGCTAACTTGTAAAGACAAGTCGCTGACAACTAACTCGCTACCCAAGTCGCCAGAATATAATAGACTAATACGCCACAGCAGCTAAGTCGCTAAGTTGAGTGCTAACTCGCCATTAAGAACATTTAAGCAAGTCGCTATCAAGAACACAGTTAAGTCGCTACCAAGAACATTACCAAAGACGCTACCAAGAACACTCATAATTTCTACAAACAAACCACCCAAACCACCAATCATTCATCATCATTACATGGAAACGCATTACACAGCAATCACGATAATATATACCAACACTTTGTACACTTGCAACATAATAATCAACAAAACAATACAATTTAATGAAACATCGAACCTGGGTGGGAATCAAATAGTCACAATACACGAGCTCGTACGGATCTGGTTAAAGTGACAAGTTAGAAACTAAACGCAAACGCGTAAGAGAGAACTAAGATAGGAGAGATTCGAGACATACCACTTGCTAAGTCGCTAGGATGAACACTTTGTTTTGACGAGAAGAGAGAGAGAAAAGAAAGAAAAAAAAAACGAGAGAGAGAAAAAAATTATTTAGAAATAAGAAATAAAGACTTGGTAAGTCGCTAGGGGTATTAGGGCGGGACTTTGGCAATATAACACTTTCGGTCCCTGTGGTTTTTGAATGAAGTGAGGTAAGTCGCTAGTGCAACACGATTTCAAATATATGACAAGTTTGGTCCCTATGGTTATGATGAACGAGTGGTAAGTCGCTAACAAGGATTATAGACTAAGTCTCTAGCATAGATTATCACAATGATCACCATGAATCAATTAAACATTTAATCAAATAAGCATTTAATGCTAGGCACTCAATACATAGGTACACAATGATAATCACATGAGCAAGATACGACCACAACCTACAACTGAGAGAAACACCATAACCAGATAGTCAAGGGCATAACCAGTTAGTCACACAAGCAAGACACAACCACAACATACAAATGAGCAAACATCATAACCAGCACAGAAGCCAATGGCATATAAAACTAATACAAAATCTCCCCCTCAATCAATGTCATCAAAGACCATTGATTGATATTAACCAATCCCATTATAAAACAAGAATATATCATTTGTTCGAACTTCATCTATGATCTCGTGCCATTATTGAATGACATTTCTAGGACCGTAGATGTTATCGATAACAAGGAATATATACTTTATTAGATTGAGTAAAATGATAAAATTTTGAATTTAAAGAAATGACATAATTTTTTTTTTTTTTTTTTAAACTTGATTTATACACAGATATATGATGAGTGTCTAAATACTCATCATTTTTATACTATTAGAATGCCAAAAACATCTGAAAACACTCAGAAATGCTTCAAAATGATAAAAATATCACAAACAAGTGTTTTATATGTTTTAAATGCAAAAACATCAAAATCTGATGAAAAACGTATCAAGTTTGCATAATTGGCAGTTTTAGTCCCTCAAGTTTGAAAATTTGTCAAAAACAGTCCCTGGTAATTCAAAAACTTGTAAAATATCATTTTAGGTCCTTGGGATTCACAAGTTGTTCAAAATAATCCTTTGAAGTTTAAAATCACAAAATTACAACTTTGGTCCCTCAAGTTTGAAAAGTGTCAAAATTAGTCCCTAAGGTTTTAAAAATAAGAAAATAATCAAAATAAACCTTATACTATTTATAAATGGCAATATTGGTCCTTATGATAAATTTTTGGAAAATTACAAGTTTAACCCTTCAAGTTTCAGAAAATTACATAATAGGTCCTTAAGGTTTAAAAAATGGAAAATAATCATCCTTGGTCCTTGTATTAATCTCATTTGGCAGGAATGGTCCTTGTAAGAACTTTGGGAAATGGACAGATTCAACCCTTCAACTTTGGCCAAATTACATGAATGGTCCTTGTGTAGCATAAAACCAAACGGATCCTACTTATTATTAAACCCAAATCCAACCCAGCTTATCCCTTGGCCCAATTCCAACCCAAGCCCAAACTTTTGAATTCAAATAAAACCGCTACCACTGTTTATCCTTCTCCTCACCCCTGCAATCCCAATACCAGTGGTATTTACCACTTGCCTTCCACCTCTTCACCTCCACCTCACCATCTCCACCTGTTACCCACTCCCCTTTACACCTCCACATCCACCAAAACCCATTAATGCAAAAAACCTGCTTAATCCACTTTTCCCGCCAAAAATTCCACATGGATAGTCTTGATGAATTGGAAGGATTCAATGGTTGGATTAAGGTGGGATTTAATCAGAGGTCGACATAGACACCTTTTGGATAGCTATAAAGAAGAAAGAAGGCAGAAGTAGTACTTGTCGCATGTTTTAGGCCACTTTTTAGTGTAAAACTTATTTAAATGTTTGTTTTAGTTTAAAGTTAAGCTTTCAGTGTAAATTTAAGTTTGTTTCAAGTCAAAAATCACTTCTGTATTGTACTTATTCCAAGTTTAATAAGATTTCAAGTTTCATGTTTCTTGATAATTCGTATTAAGTCAATTATACATATTATAAGTTACAAATGCTCTTTTATCCTTCCAATAAGCTCAGATAAGCTTGTTAAAGCTTTTCATGAGTTTGTAATAAACTCTAATGTTATAATTTAGAAAAACAAAGAAAAGTCAACAAAAGTCAACTGAAGAGCTCAAAATGGATTTGGTCATGATATTTGGTGGTGCAGAGTTGGAATTTGGATTGCTTTTGGGTATAAAGCTTCTTGGGAAGCTATAGGAATTGGTTACAGTCCTTGGTTCTCAGCTTTTACTTGGAATCTCATTTGTAAGCAGTTTGATCATTTTGGCATTTCAATATTAGAGTTGTTCTTTAACTTAAATTCCTGTTTGTTTATGTTTATTGGTCATATTTAATCACAACTAATCAATAAAATAGATAGGTTGTTCTTTTAAATCTGTATTTAGAAAAAAATCTCATTTTGACAGTCAAAATAGTATAATCATCATTCTTGTGATTTATGTTGTTAGTATTGTTATTTTATGTTTATTCAGTCTTATTACATGATATTACAAGCTTCTTCATTAATTACATGGTCTTAATCTACAAGTTGCTTTGTAAAGTTCCAAAACAGTCCTTTGAAAGGGTGTTTGGATAAGCCTGTTTAACTGAGTTCAAGAGTGTTTGTGTATTTGCCTTTACTTGTTTCAAGTCTCATTAGTACCTAATAACTAATCTCAGCATTGAAAACCAGTTCTTCTTTGATCAAAAGTCAAAATAGATTTTAAACCCATATTATATCTTGTCTGTTTGATTTTCTTGATCAATGATCATTATTCCATGTTCATTAGTTGTTAGCATAGCTTAATCTAGTCTTAATATAACTTAATACATCTTAATCAGTCCATAGAATCAGTTGTAAGTTCATAAAAGTCAACTGTTTTGTAAATTAAAAAGTAAAAAAATCTGTCCTGTGCACAGTTTTGACAGGCCATTTCACAAGCTCTTATAGATCTCATTAGTAAGTGTTAGCTTATGTAATTTAGTTATTTGGGAAGCTTACCTAGTCATCTTGATGACCCAAGTTTAGCTTTTCATTATCTGGCTTATTAGGTAGGGCTGCACTCAGCTTTTTGTTTGTCCCATTTTGACTCAGTACACTAAGATTTTACTCAGTGGTTTTTCCAATTTTTCAAAAGCTCACCAAAAGCTATCTAGTGAACCAAACCATGAGTACTTTAGCTTTTTGAAAAGCTGAGCAGGTCATCTTGCTTATTCCAGTTTTTGTTTTTGTTATCTAGCTTATCTAAGTGCTTAAAATTAAGCTTATAGTTGCCTAGTAAAAACAAGAGTGTCCTGTGCAATTCAGTTCACTAGTGCTTATTTGGCTTATGCAGTGCTTATTTACAATTAAATTGCTTTCTCAGTAGTCTTATCAGCTTATTATAAGTTCCTTTTCTTATTTCCAATTTACTTTGCTCATTTTCTAGCTCATAAGTCAATTAGGCATATCCTTGTGCTTATTTCCTCATTTCTAGTCCACTGTGGTAAAAAGATTAGCTGAATCTCAGCTTATTTGTAGTTTTTATAAAAAGTCATAGTTTTATAAAGTGCTTATTTTAGTATTCTTAGCAAAATTGTAAAAGAAAAATCAAGAAAAAAAAAATGTTTTGCAAAAAGGGGAGGTCAAGGTTCGAACATGCGACCTCCCCCTTATATGGGTGATAGTGGTGTACCTGTAACCATTGCGCCCTTGGGACTTTCTTGGTTTAAGTTTGCAACATCTAATACTTAAGGGTGTGTTCCAGTTTAAGCTTATTAACCTTTGCTTATTTTTAACAGCTTATTCGTATAAGCTGTTGTTCCCATTTTATTTTTCATAGGTCCATAAAATCATCTAGTATTTTTACAAAAAGTTTCATAATTTTCCGAATAGTTTAACTATTTTTAATCATTTTATTAGTGTAAAATCTTAATTAATTCATAAAAAAAAATATAAAAGTCTAAAAAATATAAATCTTTTTTCTAAAAATTTCTTTTATCATATAGTATGTAATAAAATTAGTTTTACACTCGTATGTCTTTTATTTCAATAATTTTACGTTTTATCTTGCGCTCCAGCGTATTTTTCGTAAATAACGCACGTTTTCATTTTAAGTAACGTTTTTAGATAATTTAGGTTTACGTTTTAATTAAAATAGTTTATTTAAGTTATTTTGTTTTATAAAATAAACGTTCATCGATCTGTAAAAATAGTGATAGCGTTTATTTAATATATTTTATCTTTTTAATTTTCTTAATTTGCATTTAAGTCGCTGTTATTTGTAAATCTTTTCTTTAGGTAATTATACATCAAAACCCTTACTGATCACTATCCTTAGTGATCATTCTATCATCTGGTGAAGTTGTTTAACACCAATTCATCCTCCGTGGGACATAACGACCCGGGAATCCCCTGTATTCTCTGATCTTCATTGCATTTGTGTTTAAGCTGTTTTAAGTCTGTTAGACTTGACGGTTTAGCTCAGATCAAAATTTTGGCGCCGCTGCCGGGGAGGCTGTAAGCGTGTTTTAAGCATTTCCAGATCCATTCTTGCACATATACCACCTTTTTGTAAACAGTTTTCAAAATCAAAAAGTTCATTAACACTTTTCCTAAAGTGTTGATAACACCAAAAATATTTTCATTCTTTGTTTTTATGGCATGTTTTTCAAAAATCCAAAAATATTCATCTTTAACCTCTTACTCTTTTTGATTCTTTATTCCTTTACCCTCTATCCATTTGATTCTAAACTTCTTCTATTCTTATGGAATCTCTCGACTACGACGAAATCTGGAACGAAGTTGAAAAACTTCCTATTTTATCACAAATGTCAAGAATTCGTGTTGTTCGTGACGATCCATTGATTCTGCGTAGGGAAATAGAACGAGAAACCGGGGTGACAAAGGACCAGGTACTTCCCTCTAATAATGGAGGTGCTAAATACGTCCAACCTACGGTTATCCAAAGATCTAATTCCTCGATTGCTCCTAAGTCGTCTAAAATTGATCCTACACTTTCACGATTTACGGTTAAAAGCAAACATGCAGAATTAAGACCGGTGACTAGCAAGAATGACTTGCCTAAACTTCACGTTTCTCAAGAACCAAAACCGGAGACCATAACGGAAGTAGTGGAAATTGCTAGCTCTCAGAGCACACCACTTGTCCCACCTCCGGATTTTTCAAAATGTTCTTTGAGTCTTATTAGTCATTCGGATCACCATGTTGGTTTTGTTGATTCTTTGAATGAACTGATTCCTTCTCCTAACTCTCAAATAGAATCGTTTATTCCTTGTGTCGGTTGTGGTGAGCCTCTTTTTGGTTCACCATGTCGCTGGTGTACGTGTGTACAGTGTGGTAATGATATTCGGAACGGGAGTTGTTTGTTTTGTGGTTCGAGGAATTCATTTGATTATGATCCTAATACGAACTCATTTAACGACCCCTCAAATTTTTCTAACTACCCACCACAGCCCGACTTATCTTCATATAATCAACAATACTGCTGTGAATTTTGTGGAGGTCCTCACCAAGGATTTGAATGTCAATCCGGAAACACGTTTGTCTATGAACAGTTTTCCGATGATGCTCAGAACTTTGGTTATGACCAATATCCATATGATTCACCAATCCAGGCTCAACAGTTTTACTGTTGTGAGAACTGTGGAGGTTCCCATTTCAGCTCTGATTGTCAAACAGGGAATCCATTTCCTTGTAACAATTACGACTATCCATATCACGACCAACCTCCCCAGTGCCAAATGACTCAAACTCTTCAGCAAACTCAACAAGACACTTATCTAGAGCTTCTGGAGTCAGTGAAAAGAACTGAGGAGTTGAGTAAGACAGCATTTCATAATGTTCCCAGTTTTTCTTGTGTATATTGTGGGGGTCCTCATGATGATTATCAATGTCAACCTTCCGGTTTTGACAAATCTCCACTCCCACAATGTCCCGTCATTCAAAATTCACATGAGAAATCCATGGAAGAATTGCTAGCTGAAGAGCAGGTTGCTAAAATAAATTTCCAAAATGCTTTTGAAAAGTCTATTAGGGAATTAATTGCAAAAGAAAAAGCAGCCAGATCTAGCTCTCAATTTCATTTTATTCCTGATGATAGTGATGATGAAGATACACTTGAAGATTCCTCAAATTCATCAGTGGATATTCCAGCAGTTGAGATTCATTCTCATGTAACTGCTATCACACCCGAAGCTCCCACTCACTCTCTGAACATGGGGGACGAGCATCTTGACACTGTTCCTGAAAAGGAATCGGACGAATTCATAAAGTCTAGTGTTGAGGACCTTGTCCCAATCCCGAGAGAGTCACAGGGAACTTTTGAGCATATGTGTGATCCTCTTTCCCCTCTTGAGTGTTCAAATGATCATTTTGAGACTTTCTCCGATTTCATTCCACTTTCATCAGAAAATGATGATGATCTCTTTGATTTCAAAGCCAACTTAGGAGAAATTGAAAATCTCCTTTATAATGATCGTTCACTCACTTCTCACCCTAACAATCCAATAGAGAATGTTAATCACCTTGTTCCCGAAACATTCAAAGCTACTTTCACCAATCCTCTATTTGAATTCGAATCTGAATTCACTTGGATTTCTAACAATCCAATCTTTGACGAGGATAGTGATGAGTCTACAGTAGAACAAGAGTTCACAAATTCACTTCATGTGAATGATTCTCTTTACGAAGAGTTCTCCTTTGAACTCACTCATATCATATCTCTACCAGAGTATGATAACTTCCACTTTGATCTAGACATAAATGATTTTTGTGTTTCGGAGGGAAATGTTCTCAACCATGAGAACTTGCTTGATATCAAAATCCCATCCCTCCCGCCCAGAATATGTCTTGATCAAATGAGCTTAAATAATGAAATTCATGATCCAGAAATCATGAATTCTCCTATAGATGAAGATGAGTTAGTCATGATTTTCATCATGATTTTCTTTCTTTTCTTCACCTATCCCGTAGCTTCTCCTGTTCTTCACTCCTTTGGGAATGAAGACACTATTTTTGATCCCGGCATTTTCATTTATCATTTGTGAGCCGGTTCTATCTATATCTCATCGGTGTGGAACTTTCACGTACTTCAATGTTTATACAAACATCTTGAAAGAAAGTCCGATGGAGATTGTTTCTTCCACTTACTTCCCCATGAACAAATTAATTCGGGGCCGAGTCAAGCTAGCGACTCGGAAATCAAAAACAATAGTTAAACATGGGTTTTCACCCGTGTGTACCACCCTAGTGTGGGGGAGATGCCCCACATGTTGTATAGAGATCTAAAAAATGAATGAAAATTGTAAATATTAAAAAGAGAATAATTGTTGTGTTTCTACACTTAGCTAGTAGTGTTATCTTTTTACGTTCTAAGTTTCGGCATAACAGCCGGTACTTTGAATATTGAGGACAATATTCATTTCTAAGTGTGGGGGGGAAATTCTGGCGAATTTGATCATAAATGTACCCTTTTAGTCCCTTTTTCCCCCAAAATGGCCAAATTTTAAAATTTTTTATTTAGTGGAAGTACTATGTACTAAACACAACAAATGGTAATCAGTCCGCCATGTCTAACCCACATAAGGATTGGCTAATCCAGGAGCAAACGGCTCTTGGTAAAGATATCTCAAATCCGTTTATGGCTTGCAATTTGCCCAAAATTGTATGGTGTTCAGCTCACCATATCTTTAATTAGTGAAGAGTTGGCTAGCCCGCAAGTTTATGGCTTGTGGTAAAGGCAGTTGAAAATCCATAATTGGTAATCGGCTCACCAAAGATAATATTGATAATTTATCTAAGAGTTGGCTAGTCCAGAGCAAACGGCTTCTGGTAAAGACAAATCAAAACCGTTGAAAGCTGGTGGTTTGCTCAAAATCATATGGTTATCGGTGTACCATGGTTCTTACTTGAACTAAAACATTTGGCTACTCCAGAAGTGATGGCTTTTGGTAAAGAGATAAAATCCATTAAATTTTCTCAAATCATTGCTAGGGACTAGCAATATCTTAGTGTGGGGGATTGATGAGTGTCTAAATACTCATCATTTTTATACTATTAGAATGCCAAAAACATCTGAAAACACTCAGAAATGCTTCAAAATGATAAAAATATCACAAACAAGTGTTTTATATGTTTTAAATGCAAAAACATCAAAATCTGATGAAAAACGTATCAAGTTTGCATAATTGGCAGTTTTAGTCCCTCAAGTTTGAAAATTTGTCAAAAACAGTCCCTGGTAATTCAAAAACTTGTAAAATATCATTTTAGGTCCTTGGGATTCACAAGTTGTTCAAAATAATCCTTTGAAGTTTAAAATCACAAAATTACAACTTTGGTCCCTCAAGTTTGAAAAGTGTCAAAATTAGTCCCTAAGGTTTTAAAAATAAGAAAATAATCAAAATAAACCTTATACTATTTATAAATGGCAATATTGGTCCTTATGATAAACTTTTGGAAAATTACAAGTTTAACCCTTCAAGTTTCAGAAAATTACATAATAGGTCCTTAAGGTTTAAAAAATGGAAAATAATCATCCTTGGTCCTTGTATTAATCTCATTTGGCAGGAATGGTCCTTGTAAGAACTTTGGGAAATGGACAGATTCAACCCTTCAACTTTGGCCAAATTACATGAATGGTCCTTGTGTAGCATAAAACCAAACGGATCCTACTTATTATTAAACCCAAATCCAACCCAGCTTATCCCTTGGCCCAATTCCAACCCAAGCCCAAACTTTTGAATTCAAATAAAACCGCTACCACTGTTTATCCTTCTCCTCACCCCTGTAATCCCAATACCAGTGGTATTTACCACTTGCCTTCCACCTCTTCACCTCCACCTCACCATCTCCACCTGTTACCCACTCCCCTTTACACCTCCACATCCACCAAAACCCATTAATGCAAAAAACCTGCTTAATCCACTTTTCCCGCCAAAAATTCCACATGGACAGTCTTGATGAATTGGAAGGATTCAATGGTTGGATTAAGGTGGGATTTAATCAGAGGTCGACATAGACACCTTTTGGATAGCTATAAAGAAGAAAGAAGGCAGAAGTAGTACTTGTCGCATGTTTTAGGCCACTTTTTAGTGTAAAACTTATTTAAATGTTTGTTTTAGTTTAAAGTTAAGCTTTCAGTGTAAATTTAAGTTTGTTTCAAGTCAAAAATCACTTCTGTATTGCACTTATTCCAAGTTTAATAAGATTTCAAGTTTCATGTTTCTTGATAATTCGTATTAAGTCAATTATACATATTATAAGTTACAAATGCTCTTTTATCCTTCCAATAAGCTCAGATAAGCTTGTTAAAGCTTTTCATGAGTTTGTAATAAACTCTAATGTTATAATTTAGAAAAACAAAGAAAAGTCAACAAAAGTCAACTGAAGAGCTCAAAATGGATTTGGTCATGATATTTGGTGGTGCAGAGTTGGAATTTGGATTGCTTTTGGGTATAAAGCTTCTTGGGAAGCTATAGGAATTGGTTACAGTCCTTGGTTCTCAGCTTTTACTTGGAATCTCATTTGTAAGCAGTTTGATCATTTTGGCATTTCAATATTAGAGTTGTTCTTTAACTTAAATTCCTGTTTGTTTATGTTTATTGGTCATATTTAATCACAACTAATCAATAAAATAGATAGGTTGTTCTTTTAAATCTGTATTTAGAAAAAAATCTCATTTTGACAGTCAAAATAGTATAATCATCATTCTTGTGATTTATGTTGTTAGTATTGTTATTTTATGTTTATTCAGTCTTATTACATGATATTACAAGCTTCTTCATTAATTACATGGTCTTAATCTACAAGTTGCTTTGTAAAGTTCCAAAACAGTCCTTTGAAAGGGTGTTTGGATAAGCCTGTTTAACTGAGTTCAAGAGTGTTTGTGTATTTGCCTTTACTTGTTTCAAGTCTCATTAGTACCTAATAACTAATCTCAGCATTGAAAACCAGTTCTTCTTTGATCAAAAGTCAAAATAGATTTTAAACCCATATTATATCTTGTCTGTTTGATTTTCTTGATCAATGATCATTATTCCATGTTCATTAGTTGTTAGCATAGCTTAATCTAGTCTTAATATAACTTAATACATCTTAATCAGTCCATAGAATCAGTTGTAAGTTCATAAAAGTCAACTGTTTTGTAAATTAAAAAGTAAAAAAATCTGTCCTGTGCACAGTTTTGACAGGCCATTTCACAAGCTCTTATAGATCTCATTAGTAAGTGTTAGCTTATGTAATTTAGTTATTTGGGAAGCTTACCTAGTCATCTTGATGACCCAAGTTTAGCTTTTCATTATCTGGCTTATTAGGTAGGGCTGCACTCAGCTTTTTGTTTGTCCCATTTTGACTCAGTACACTAAGATTTTACTCAGTGGTTTTTCCAATTTTTCAAAAGCTCACCAAAAGCTATCTAGTGAACCAAACCATGAGTACTTTAGCTTTTTGAAAAGCTGAGCAGGTCATCTTGCTTATTCCAGTTTTTGTTTTTGTTATCTAGCTTATCTAAGTGCTTAAAATTAAGCTTATAGTTGCCTAGTAAAAACAAGAGTGTCCTGTGCAATTCAGTTCACTAGTGCTTATTTGGCTTATGCAGTGCTTATTTACAATTAAATTGCTTTCTCAGTAGTCTTATCAGCTTATTATAAGTTCCTTTTCTTATTTCCAATTTACTTTGCTCATTTTCTAGCTCATAAGTCAATTAGGCATATCCTTGTGCTTATTTCCTCATTTCTAGTCCACTGTGGTAAAAAGATTAGCTGAATCTCAGCTTATTTGTAGTTTTTATAAAAAGTCATAGTTTTATAAAGTGCTTATTTTAGTATTCTTAGCAAAATTGTAAAAGAAAAATCAAGAAAAAAAAATGTTTTGCAAAAAGGGGAGGTCAAGGTTCGAACATGCGACCTCCCCCTTATATGGGTGATAGTGGTGTACCTGTAACCATTGCGCCCTTGGGACTTTCTTGGTTTAAGTTTGCAACATCTAATACTTAAGGGTGTGTTCCAGTTTAAGCTTATTAACCTTTGCTTATTTTTAACAGCTTATTCGTATAAGCTGTTGTTCCCATTTTATTTTTCATAGGTCCATAAAATCATCTAGTATTTTTACAAAAAGTTTCATAATTTTCCGAATAGTTTAACTATTTTTAATCATTTTATTAGTGTAAAATCTTAATTAATTCATAAAAAAAAATATAAAAGTCTAAAAAATATAAATCTTTTTTCTAAAAATTTCTTTTATCATATAGTATGTAATAAAATTAGTTTTACACTCGTAGGTCTTTTATTTCAATAATTTTACGTTTTATCTTGCGCTCCAGCGTATTTTTCGTAAATAACGCACGTTTTCATTTTAAGTAACGTTTTTAGATAATTTAGGTTTACGTTTTAATTAAAATAGTTTATTTAAGTTATTTTGTTTTATAAAATAAACGTTCATCGATCTGTAAAAATAGTGATAGCGTTTATTTAATATATTTTATCTTTTTAATTTTCTTAATTTGCATTTAAGTCGCTGTTATTTGTAAATCTTTTCTTTAGGTAATTATACATCAAAACCCTTACTGATCACTATCCTTAGTGATCATTCTATCATCTGGTGAAGTTGTTTAACACCAATTCATCCTCCGTGGGACATAACGACCCGGGAATCCCCTGTATTCTCTGATCTTCATTGCATTTGTGTTTAAGCTGTTTTAAGTCTGTTAGACTTGACGGTTTAGCTCAGATCAATATATAAAAGAGCGAGTCCTGATTCAAGATGAATAGGAGTCAAAGTAAGAAGTACATCAACTCTGGCAAGCTATAGCTCCTGAATGAGCTATGTTCATATCTGAAGGGAACCAAGTCATGAAGTTCCTGATTGAGTTGAGCATTGTACCTGAAAAAGACTGAGAGCACATTGTACTGGAAGCACATGTAGAATTGCACATAGAAAGGTTAGTGACATGTTTAATCTCACATTTGGATGCATCACAGTATACCAAAGACGTATCATTAATGGGGATCCTATTAGGTTCTACATTCTTGAAGAGTTTTCCTGTGGGAATCCACTTGAGGCATGATCTAGGAATGTAAGTTCGTTTAAGTCCTATAAACTTAAAAAATCTGCCAGTGGGAATCCATTTGAAACCACTGTTAGTTGAGCTAAATGGGTGCACAGCCTTGTTTTGACTATTTGTCCTTATGTGATTAGAGTATATCTTAGGGGATTGATCAGTCAAATGATGTTTTGCATGAGTGCTAGTTATACTTATTGCATTTCTGATCTGGGAGTATTGAGCATAAGTCCGAGGTTTGAGATTCATCATATCTGAACTAGGCAATGGAGTGACTGGTTTTGACAAAACCGACATATCAACTTGGGATGTAAGCTTAGATTTCAATGGTTTAACTCTTTCAGTCCTAAAGGCATTAGGTTGTTTAATAACCGTTCGTTTCGAGTGGTTCTGAACATTTGACTTTCCCAAAGTTGAAGGTTTTGCAAAATTAGTGTTCATCCTATTTCCAACAGACTTCCTAAGCTCATTTTTTAGGGCAACAATATTGAAGCTCTTATCCTGAATTTGGGCTTTGAGGTCATCAATGTCTTTCATCAAGAGGTTAGATTGAGTGACTAACTTAGAGTTTGTTTCCTCAATGTTCTTTCTTAAATGCTCATTTTCTCTTAGTAGGTTGAACACACATAGAGCTAGTTCAGAATTTATGGATTCTAGTGTATCACACATCTCATGACAGTCATATTTCCGGACTTCTGAAAGAAGTAATTTCAGATTGCTAATGGTCGAATCTTTGTCCTGAATCTGGGATTTTAACTGATTAATTTCAAAAAATTCTCTAAATTCTGGATGTTCCTGATTAGTACAAGGTTTTTTTGCATAAAACATTTCTTCCTTTTGTTGTATTTCAATTTGCAGTGAGATACAATGTTTTTCAAGAATTGAAAACTTGTTTGAAAGCTCATCATATACCCTTTTTTCAATCATGTTATTTGCATTAGATTCAGGCACAACCAAGATCGATTTTACGATGTTCAGTTCAGAGTAAGAGTCAGGTACCTTTTCATGAGACTTTATGTGATCAGTTAAGTGTACCTTATCGAAAGATACCTATTCTGACTCTGAGTATTTGAGATCAATGCTGTTGTCTTCATCCTTTTTCATTACAACTGAGAATCTGCAATCAGTGTCATTCACTGGTTCAACTGGAATGTTGCATGACTTGTCAAACTTGCTCCATGGTGTCTCTTGGTACTCATTCAATGCATTCAGCTTGTTATTCTCTTTTGCAGCATCCTTGATGTATGTTTCCATATTACCCATAAGTTGAATAAATGAGTTTCTGAACTCATGAATTTCCATTCCCGCATGTTTTTTAAATGATATTCCAGTCATGATATCATCAAAATCTGAGGAATATTCTTCCCGGATAAGTGGCTGAAATTGATTGAAGATAGTTTGAAGAGCGGCATGAGACTCAACAGTTGAGAACTTTTCTTTGGTAATTTGAAACCTCAGTCGTTCTAAGTTAAGTAAAACAGTTCTTGTCAAAGTGGGAAAATCCTGACGAAGGATGGCACAACTTGTTCGATCCATGGTTGTAGATAAGAGTAGTTTGAGAAGCTGACTGAGATGTTGAAAGGGCTCACAGGTGCATTCCATATTCTTAGCATCATTTGCAGACATTAAGAGTGACTTATTTGAGTTGTTCTGATTAATCGATGCTGAATCATTAAATGTATGGCATTCAGGTAAGCTTTCTGTTTCACTGTTCTGTGCTGAGTCATAGAGAGCAAGTACTTTGGTGATTAAAGGATCCGTGATGACTGACATTGTGTTATTTTGAATTACTCCCCAAGTCGCTAGAGATTTTGAACCAACTCGCTAGCAACTAAATATCAATAATCCCAAGTCGTTAAATCAACATCCAAGTCGCTAATCCTCTAGTCGCTAACACCTAATTCGCTATACCACCAAGTCGCTAAACAATTGCAAGTCGCTAAGAAGTAACTCGCTAAGCATTAAGTCGCTAGCAAAATTTTGGCAGCAATTCGCTAATCAAGTCGCTAAAGATTCAAGTCGCTAAATAGCAACTCGCTACAGACCAAGTCGCTACCTCCAAGTCGCTACCTGTGGTGGAAAGTCCACTACTTGTACTGTAAGTCGCTAGTTCTAAGTCGCTAGGTCCAACACTGTAACTCGCTACAAGTTTGTAAAGCAAGTCGCTACGAAGAAAGAATTCCGTGTGTTAAGTCGCTAGCAAGAAAAAAACTCATAAACATCACTTTTCAATCCAAAAACAACCCAACCAAGATGATTCAAGCTTACCAAATGAAAACCTAAACACTTTTGATGATTCTAAACATAAAAGTACTAACAAAATCCAAACTTTAACACAAGAAATCAACCAAATGATGCACAAACCACTAAACTTTTTCAAACTCAAAATCCACCTAAAAACCACTAAAAATCCAAAGGTGTGATAGATATGATCTAACCATGGCTCTTGATACCAATTGTTAGATATTGGATTTCACTTTCATATCATAACCTTAACACAATGAGCATATAGGTGATTTTAGAGAGAGAGAAAGTGGGATATTCTAGTAAGAGAAACTTGTAGAATATTAGATTACCAAAGAACATCCAACCCTCTACCTTGCAAGGTAGAGGGTATTTATAGGATACAAACTAAACGACCTCCTATCGGCCTGTGGATCAGGGATACAGTGGGTAAAGACCCGTCCTTCCTCCACGGTGTTGCTGATTGGTGCAAAACCGTTAAGTTTTCTCACGCAAGCTAGCCACTTGTGAATGACCAACCGTAAGAAACTTAAAACAGCTCAATGGAATGAAGATCAGAGGAATACAGTGGATTCCCGGGTCGTTAAGTCCCACGGAGGATGACTGGTGTTTAACACAATCAGATGTCGAATAATCACTAAGGATAGTGATCAGTAAGGATTTTGAGTTATTTATACCTAAAGAAAAGATTAATATATTACAGCGACTTAAATGCAAATTAAAGGAAATTAAAAAGTTAAAATATATTAAATAAACGCTATCACTATTTTTACAATGATGTTTTTGTGATTTTTCTTTTATAAACTTAAATTAAAAACTACGTGACGTACAAAGGAAAATGTGAAACTGAAGCAATATTAATCCTAAAAATATGAAAATGACATTTTTATAAACCTAATGATAAAAGAAATTTTATAGAAAAAGAAAATTATTTTTATAACTATTAAATTAATTATTATTAATTAAAAACTAATTTTAACTATTTAATAATAACCTAAATTACAAGAAAATAGGAAATAAAGCTAGAAAAATAAAATTATGACTTGGAAAAATCTAAAATAACAAAAGAGAATTTTCAAAACTATTTTTATATTTTTCTGATTATTTTTCTATTTTTTATGAATTTTAAACTATTTAAAACTAATTAAATTACTTAAAAATACAAATTAGACTATGAAAAATCTGGAAAAATAATTTTTTTACTTTTTATATTTATCTTAACCTAAGAAAAATGAAAAATTATTTTTTTGAACTTTTTCTGATTTAATTGCAATAAAAGCT
Organism: Chrysanthemum seticuspe; assembly: GCA_019973895.1. Taxonomy (NCBI): domain Eukaryota; kingdom Viridiplantae; phylum Streptophyta; class Magnoliopsida; order Asterales; family Asteraceae; genus Chrysanthemum; species Chrysanthemum seticuspe. The sequence continues at coordinate 225,206,079 of BPTQ01000009.1, forward strand.
AATTAAAATGACTAAAAAATTGTTTTTAATTAAGAAAAATAGCAAACAGGCCTAGAAAAATGTGAAAAATTCAGGAAAAGCCTAAAATAATATTGTGAATCTAAGAAAAATAGAAAAACAGTAGGTTATGTGCAAGAAAATGAAACTGCAGTTATAAGTCCTTATTAATAAGCACTTTGAATAAGCACAAGTTACAAACTGAGAACCAAACTTTCACAGAAGCTCTAATAAGCTATAAGAACTTTAAAACAACAAATTACAAATGACCTAGACCTCTGAATTGCAACTGCTTGTGATTTGATTGATTTGAGTTTATGTGCAAAAACAGATTTAGGGGTCAACTTGCAGTTTAATAATAAGCTACTAAATAAGCTAGAAATCAAAAAACAGAAGTTGGAACCTGACCTAGACCTGGCTAACTACTTATGAACCAAAAATCAGCCCTGGGTGAGCTCTGATGAGCTTGGTACAAGCCTAGCAATAAGCTGAGAAAACTCAGCTTTGACTGAGTTTGTGAACAGGGCACATAAGCCCTGTTTGATAAGCTTTTTTGAAGGCTTTAGAAAATTACCAAAAATCTAACAAAATGATAACAAGTAACTTAACCAGTTTAAGTTTTAAAAACAAAAAGTCTCACTTGATTTGGACCAATAATGAACCTGTGAAAAATCCCTCTAGTTGGGTAAAAACTGGTATTTTCAAGTTTTGACTATTGATACAATTTTGCAAAGTTGACTTATGTGAGATTTGCAACCAATTGTTGGACTGATAATGATGTTATATAATGAAATGAAGCTACTGCAAGCAATGTTTCTCAATTTCAAACACTAAACAAGCTTTTGATTTCCAAAAATCTCAACAGATCAGTACTTAAGACAGATTCACATGAAGTTTGACTTTTATGGTTTGCAGGCACAAAATTATGACTGATATGAGTGTATTAGAGCTACACAAGCATAAACCAACATGCATCTACCCCTGAATATACCTCTAAGACAGATTAAGCTATAAATCCAAACACACCTTTTATTACTGATTTGCAAATGAGAACTGAACTAAACACTGAATTGCTATTTTTAATGATCAAACTGAGTTTCATTAACCTAAATACCACTAATCAAACAGGTTTTAACTAATTAAAATGACCAAAGATTTAAATATGAGCACAATGTGTAAACTGAGTAAGAAAAATGGAAAGTAACTCACAACTGTCCAGCTTATGATTGCAGCTTAAACCAGACCAAAACTATGCTATTCTAACTAAATCCAACCCCAATCCACTCTGCATCAGCCCATAAACCATTTCCATGACCAAATGAGCTTCAGTTGACTTTTGTTGACTAACCATGAGAATTGCTTGAAACTGCATTTCAAGCTTACAAAAAGCTATAATAAGCTTATGTAAGTTTGTTTAAACTAAGAAATAAGCTATTTGAAGCTTGGGTATGAGATTTTGAAATGGAAATTTCCAACAGTAAGCATAAAATATGAAATGTGAATAAAAACTTGAATTGCTGCTTGATAATAGTTTGAATACACTTAGATGACTTAATTTGATATATTGAAACAAAATATTACAACTTAAAGCTTAATTAAAAACATAATCATGAAATACGACATACATGTGAAAATAAAAATTAACTACTTTTTTCTCTCTTGCATCTCTTCCTCTTTTTATACTTCAAAATGGCTTACACGTGTCCTCTGATCAAATCCCATCAATATTTGGAGCCATTGGATGGCTAGAGCCATTTTTGGCTGTTTGATCATTTTGGCGGGAAAAGCCATTTGACCTGTGGGCTCTGATTTTAGCTACTAGGGGGGGTGGCATTTATTGTGGTGGGAAAGGTAGGTAGTGGTGATGATGAGGGGGAGAAAGGTGATGGGAGAGGGGACTGTGTGTTGCAGTCAAGTTGGGGAAGATAAACAGGAGGTGGCGGCAAAGGGGAGTTTGACTTTGGTTTGACCTGGCAGTCCAAAAAGAGAAAAGACAGGGAGGTCACAATTGTAAGTGGCAGGGGTCAAAAGGATTTTGACAAGGTTTGGTTTTAGCTACAAGGACCAAAACTGAATTTCTTGATATTTGAGGGACCAATTCTGCCATTTTTCCAAAGTTCTCACAAGGGTCACTTTTGACAAGCTTTAATAGTACAAGTACCATTTTTGACATTTTCAAATTCTCAAAGGACCATTTTTGCCAAATTTCAAAGTTTAGGGACTTAAGTTGTAAATTTGTAATTTTAAATCTCAAGGACCAATTTTGACAACTTAAGAATCCCTAAGGATTTAAAATGATATTTTTCTTTATTTAGATTTACCAGGGACTGTTTTTGACAACTTTTGAAACTTGGGGGACTAAAACTGCCAATTATGCAAACTTTATACGTTTTTCACCAGATTTTGATATTTTTGCATTTAAAACACATAAAACACTTATTTGTGATATTTTTATCATTTTGATGCATTTCTGAGTGTTTTCAGATGTTTTTGCAGTTTAATTGGTACAAAAATGATGAGTATTTAGACACTCATCAATCCCCCACACTAAGATATTGCTAGTCCCTAGCAATGTTTTGAGAAAAATTAATGGATTTCATCTCTTTACCAAAAGCCATTACTTCTGGAGTAGCCAAATGTTTCAGTTCAAGTAAGAACCTTGGTACACCGATAACCAAATGATTTTGAGCAAATCATCAGCTTTCAACGGATTTGATTTGTCTTTACCAGAAGCCGTTTGCTTCTGGACTAGCCAACTCTTAGATAATATATCTTTGGTGAGCTGATTACCAATTATGGTTTTCCAACTGCCTTTACCACAAGCCATAAACTTGCGGGCTAGCCAACTCTTCACTTTTAAGGATATGGTGAGCTGAATACCATACAATTTTGGGCAAATTGCAAGCCGTCAACGGATTTGAGATATCTTTACCAAGAGCCGTTTGCTCCAGGATTAGCCAATCCTTTTGTTTATTAGACAAGGCGGACTGATAACCATAATCTGAGTAAGTGAAAAACACTTACTCCAAAAAAAAATTTGGCCAAAAATGGGGGAATTGGGCGGTATAATTACATGATAAAATTCGTGAGAATTCCAGAATTCCCCCCCACACTAGAAATGAATATTGCCCTCAATATTCAAAGTACCGGCGGTTATGCCGAAACTGAGAACGTAAAAGGGAAATACTACGGCCATTATTTAGCAAGATTTTTTATTTTTTATTTTATTATTTTTTTTTTGAAACTTTATATATATACACAACATGTGGGGCAACTCCCCCACACTAGGGTGGAACACACGGGTGAAAACCCATGCAACATGCTACTGTTTTTGATTCCCGAGTCGCTAGCTTGACTCGTCCCCGCATTCATTAGTTCATGGGGAAAGTTTGTAGATCCGGGACAACCACAGGAGGAATGTCCTCTCCAAAATAGTGCTTCAATCGATGACCATTCACTTTAAAGTTTGGACCATCGGGCTGAGATAACTCAATGGTGCCATAAGGATAAACCTTAGTGATAGTAAATGGACCAGACCAACGGGACTTAAGCTTTCCCGAGAAAATCTTCAATCTTGAATTGAAAAGAAGGACTCGATCACCAACGTTGAAAACGCGGTTCTTGATTTTAGAGTCATGAATCTTCTTTGTCTTTTCTTTGTAAATCAAAGAGTTCTCGTATGCTTGATCACGGAGTTCATTTAATTCATTCATTTGAACTTTCTGGTGATCACCAGCTGTCTGAATATCGAAGTTGGCATGCTTCAAGGCCCAGTATGCCTTGTGCTCAAGCTCAACCGGCAGATGACATGCCTTCCCGTATACAAGCTTGTATGGAGTACACCCGATGGGTGTTTTATAAGCTGTACGGAAGGCCCAGAGTGCGTCATCTAGCTTATCCGACCAAGAGGCACGGTTTTCGCCAACCGTCCTCTCCAGCATTCTTTTAATCCCTCGGTTGGAAACTTCCACTTGCCCACTTGTTTGGGGGTGATACGCAGTAGAGAGACGGTGAGTTACACCATACTTCTGCATGACTCTTTCAAACTGGTCATTGCAGAAATGCGTACCACGATCACTGATTATGGCTCGTGGAGTTCCAAACCTAACAAAAAGAGATTTCAAGAATTTCACAACAACTCGGGCATCGTTGGTAGGCAAAGCCTTAGCTTCAACCCATTTTGACAAATAGTCAACGGCCACGAGTATGTATTTGTTTCCGCGAGAAGAAGGAAATGGCCCCATAAAGTCAATGCCCCAGATGTCAAAAATCTCACACACTTGAATGGCATTTTGCGGCATTTCATTTCTTTGTGAGATATTCCCGCGACGTTGACAAGCGTCACAGGCTTTGACAAATTCGTGGGCATCCTTGTAAATCGTGGGCCAATAGAATCCGGAATCAAACACCTTCTTGGCGGTGTAGTTGGGGCTATGATGTCCCCCAGTAGGTCCAGAATGGCAAGCTTTGAGAATGTCAATAGCTTCCTGACCATACACACATCGCCTGATGACTTGATCCGCGCAAATTTTAAACAAGTAGGGGTCGTCCCAGAAGTAATGTTTCACATCTTTAAAGAATTTGTTTTTCTGTTGGGACGACATCCCTTTCACTATGAAGTTACCCGCATGGTAATTTGCAAAGTCAGCAAACCATGGGGTAGAAGAGTCTCCACGAAAAGAAACCACATTGAGTGTTTCGAGAGGAAATGTTTCATTTATTTCCTTTTTCTCAAACACATCTTGGTGAGGGTTTTCTAGACGGGAAAGATGATCAGCAGCAAGGTTCTCAGCTCCTTTTTTATCACGTATAATGATATCAAATTCTTGCAGGAGGAGAACCCAACGGAGCAATCTCGGCTTTGCATCTTGTTTTGCAAAGAGATATTTGAGAGCCGAGTGATCCGTATACACCACGCATTTGGTCAATATAAGGTATGGCCGAAATTTCTCAAATGCATACACCACAGCCAATAATTCTTTTTCTGTAGTGGTGTAATGGGTTTGAGCTTCAGTCATAGTCTTACTTGCGTAGTGGATAGGCTGAAAATGCTTGGTTTTTCGTTGCCCCAAGACTGCACCGATAGCAAAATCACTTGCATCGCACATGAGCTCAAAGGGTAAATCCCAGTCGGGGGCAACTAGAATGGGTGCTTCCGTAAGCTTTTTCTTTAATGTTTCAAAAGCTTCGATACACTCAGGAGAGAAGATAAAAGGAGCTTCTTTTTCAAGAATATGGGTCATAGGTCGAGCGATTTTAGAAAAATCTTGTATGAATCTGCGATAAAACCCGGCATGACCAAGAAAACTCCTAATACCTTTGACGGTAGTAGGATGAGGCAGTTTAGCAATAACATCAACTTTTGCTCTATCTACCTCAATCCCGTTTTTTGAAATCTTATGGCCAAGGACTATGCCTTCTTTGACCATAAAGTGGCTCTTCTCCCAATTTAGACAAAGATTGGTGTCTTCACACCTTTTGAGCATTTTATCTAAATGGGAGAGACATGTCTGAAATGAGTCCCCAATGACCGAGAAGTCATCCATAAACACCTCCATTGTTTCCCCGATCATGTCGTGGAATATGGCCATCATACATCGTTGGAACGTGCCAGGAGCGTTACATAAGCCAAAAGGCATACGTCTGTAGGCAAAAGTTCCGTATGGGCAGGTGAATGTGGTCTTCTCTTGATCCTGTGGATCAATGGGGATCTGAAAGTAACCCGAGAAACCATCAAGGAAACAATAGTACTCATTCCCTGCTAATCTCTCAAGCATTTGGTCCATGAAGGGTAGAGGAAAATGGTCTTTACGGGTGGCTTCGTTTAACTTGCGATAGTCAATACACACACGCCATCCCGTAACCAATTGATGAGTGTGTAAATACTCATCAGTTTTGTACAAAATAAACTGCAAATTCATCTGAAAACACTCAGAAACACATCTAAATGATCAAAATATCACAAATCAGTGTTTTATGTGTTTCAAATTCAAAAATATCAAAATCAGATGAAAAACATATCAATTTTGCAAAAATTGCAGTTTCAGTCCCCCAAGTTTCATAAATTGTCAAAAATAGTCCCTGAGCCATAATTTCAAAAGCAAAAGTCACCAAAGGTCCTTTTAAAATCAAAAGTTGTCAAAATAAGTCCTTTGGTGAAAAATATACAAAGTTTGAGAAATTTACAACTTTGGTCCCTCAAGTTTCAAAATTGGCAGAAATGGTCCCTGGAAAATGAGAAAAAGGCAACATTGGTCCTTGTACTTTCTGAGAGTGTCACTTTTGGTCCCTTGAAACAAGTTTGAGATGTTGGCAGCTTAAGTCCCTACACTTTCAGAATTGACACCTTTAGTCCTTGAAGTTTAAAACCATTTCACTAATTTTGGACCCTTTACCACCTTTGACCCCCTGCCATTTGAATTGTGAACCCCCCCTATTATTAATACTTGCCTGAGGTCAAATGGTCAAACAAACAGGGCGCCAAAGTCTTCCCCATTCTTACCTGCTTTGCCTGCAACTTAGCTAAGCCCATCCCCCCTCCTCTAATTTCACTAAACCATGTCCCCCACTCCACAACTACCTTCCAAGCTTCATTTAATGCTCCCCCAACCCCTCACTCAACCTCAAATGGCAGAAATGAAAATTGGCGCCAAAAACCATTTTGAATGGTTGAGATTAATTTGAGCAATCCAAGGGCAGGGATTTGTTGGGATTTCAACAGAGAAGAAAGAGAAAGACTTTGGGTTATAAAAGAGAAGCAATTGGAGCAAGTAGAAGAGTCTTGTAATTTTTATTTTATTTCTTAGGTCGTTTTTATGTTGAACCTTTCAAATTAGTATAAAACTTGTAATGTTTTGCTTAAGTGTATTAACTTTAAGTGTTTGAATGTATTAAAACTGATTCCAAGTATTAATTTCAGTTTAATGTTATTATCTTCATTTCATGTCTACTGTTGAAAAATTCCAAGTTTAAATTTTGTTTACAAGTTTCAAAAAGCTCATGTCTCAGTGTTAATTGGCTTATATAAGCTTAACATAGCTTTTTACAAGCTCCACTTCAAGTTTACACTCATTTTGACATTTGGTCAACAAAAGTCAAACAAGGTCAAACTGGCAATGGAAATGGTCAAAGGGATGATGCAGGCTTGGAAATGGGTTGAAATGGAAAGCAATGGGTTTATCAAATTAGGTTAGAGGTTCAGTAGTTCAGTTTCTAGCCATAGTGGCTTTGGACCCTTTGTAAGTGATTTTTCAAGTCTTAATGCTTAACCTGTTTTTGTAGTCATAATTTGTTAAAACATATTCAAATAGTAGTACTTAGGTTAATCAGAAATAGATTGATCATTGAAACCAGTTGGTGCAACAGTTAGCCTCCATAAAAGTGCTTATCTGCTTATAAAGGGGTGTTTGGATTTGTAGCTTAGTGTAAGTTTGAGGTTTGTTTTGGCTTAGAAACCAGTTGGTACATGTTTACTAAGTATTTTTGAGCACTTACCTGTCTTACTTATGTGTTTGTAATTCACAAAAGTCAAAAAACCATTTCATTTGAATCCAACAGTTAACTGTTGGATTTTTAAAAGAGAAAATCATCATTTGGTGTTTAAAAGTCATTAACAAAGGTTGTTAAAGCTTCATAACATCATTTAACAACAACATCAGTCATAAAATTGTGTTCAAATCTCAAGATAGTCAACTTTGCTTCTATTTCAAAAAGTCAAAAATGTCAAAAAAGGGTGGATTTATGCAGATAGTGCAGCTGATCCACAGGTTCCATTAAAGCTTTTCAAGGTTTGAATTTTTGGTTACAAGTAGTTCTCTTGGTTGTCTTTAAGACTTGATATCTGTTTTTGCTTTAAGCCCCTTGGATAAGCTTGTGCAGAGGCTCAAAGTAAGCCTCAGTTGCCCTGCACCACTCAGTATACACTGAGTGGTTTTTCAGTTTTTGTGCAGCTTGCACAGGATTCATTTTGGCTTGTTAGAAGCTGGTATTTTGGTTACAAGTAGTCACCCAGGTCTAGTTGAGATTTCAATAATTGGATTTTAGCTTAGAGCTTATTTGGTTGCTTATTTCTAGTCTGCAAGTGAGCACCATTTTCTGTTTTTTAGCTTAAATTCAAAATCATCAAAACTGTGAAATCTTGTTAATCAGTGTTTGTAGCTTGTTGATTTGAATCTAATTTGGTCACTTTTAGTTAATCATAGCTTCTGTTCTAGTGTGGTAGCTCATTTTAATCATTTGGCTTATTTAGTGCTTATTTCAACAAGCACTATCACATCAGTTGCTTATTTCTCTACACAAGTACCTGTTTTTCTATTTTTCATAGCTTCTTAATATTATTTTAGAATTTTCCTGAAATTTTCAGATTTTTCTCAGCTGTTTTGCTATTTTTCCTATTTTTAATTAGTTTTTAATACTTTTTAAATAGCATTTAACACAAAAAATTAGAAAAAGGTTCAGAAAAATAATTTTTCAATTTTCTTAGGCTTAGATAAATATAAAAAGTAAAAAAAGTAATTTTCTAGATTTTTCATAGCTTATTTGGTAATTTTTAGTAATTTAATTAGTTTTTACTAGTTTAAAATCCTAGAAAATAGAAAAATAGTCACAAAAATACAAAAATAGTTTTGAAAAGTCTATTTTGATATTTTAGACTTTTCCAAGTGTTAATCTTATTTTTCTAGCTTAATTTCATATTTTCTTATATTTTAGGTAATTAATTAATAGTTAAAAATAGTTTTTAATTAGATAATTAGTTTTAAAAATAATTTTATTTTTCTAAATATTTTCTTATATCATTAGGATTGTAAAAACATCATTTTCATATTTTTAGGGTTAATATTGGTTTAGTTTCACTTTTTATTTTGAACGTTACGTAGTTTTTAATTTAAACTTACGTTTTAGGTTTTAAACGTTCATCACTTTAAATATAGTGATAGCGTTTATTTAATAGGTTTTATCTTTTTAATTTTCTTTAATTTGCATTTAAGGCGTTTTTAATTTGTTGGCTTTTCTGTAGTTATAATATCATTCAGAATCCTTTATCATTCAAATTTCTCGATCACTAGACGTTGATTTATCCATTGCATAGCTCGCTGGGACATAACGACCCGGGGAGACTCTATACTCCTCTGATCTTAATTGCATCAGTGTTTGAGCAGTTTTTAGTCTTTTAGACTTGACTGTTTAGCGCGACCAAATTTTGGCGCCGCTGCCGGGGAGCTGTGCTAATCTATCTCCCGTTTTAGCAGATTAGTTGTTTGAATCCTCACTCATTGTTTATATCATCCATCTTTGTATATATATATATCCATATTTTCTTCTAAAAAATCCAAAAACCCAAAAACAGCCAAAAACGTATAAAACACAAAAATATTTTTCTTTTGTTTCTATATATGTATCAAAAATAAAAATACAAAAAGAATCGTCGTTTTCTCTAATAATTAACAACTTAAAAGATTACCACCGAAAACCAAGGCAGTGCACTACCTAACTGGGGGTGCGACCATAATAAGTTCCCGAACTAAAGATATAAAACTTGCCTTTGTGTCCATTGTGATTGGTGTACCTTTTTTAAAGAAGCCATTCATCTTGGATTATTGGTTAAGTTCACTGTTGTTTTGCCTCGATTTTGTGTTAATTGATTTTGTTGTGATATCGACGTTTCAGAACCAGAAACCCATAAAGATTCTTCTCACCCTGATTTTTACATACCGTCTTCATAATTCTCATTCTCATCTGAAAGATTTTCATAATTCCATTTCTCTCCTTAACTCTGAGTTTCCTTAGAGTTAACTCTAGTGTATGCGCACTCGCTCTTCTAGATCTGTAAGCCCATTTCGTGAGCTTGTCAAGATTCCAAGAAGGCGTGTTCGCAGACGTTCTGCTCCATCAGTCGGATCTGAGATCCGGACTGTTCACACTACTCCCGCTGTCATGGCGGATGAAATTCCTATGTGTGAGCTTCTCCAGGCACCCATCGACGGGTATGGAGATGCTATCGTTGTGCCAGCCATCGTGGCTGAAAATTTTGAACTCAAGACCGGGTTACTGAATCTTGTAACCTCAAATCAGTTCTACGGTTTTGAGCGGGATGATCCTCATGCTCATATAAGATGGTTTAACAAGATTGCATCTACCATCAAGTATAAGAATGTCCCTTCCGAAGCTGTCAAGCTTCTTCTGTTCCCGTTTTCTCTTGAGGGGCAAGCCCGGATTTGGCTTGAAAAGCAACCCCCTCAGTCTATAGAGACATGGGAAGATCTGGTGAAGAAATTTGTGAATGAATTCTATCCACCTTCCAAGACCACGAGTCTTAAAAATGAAATCATCAAGTTCACTCAGAAGTTTGATGAATCCTTCAGTGAATCGTGGGATCGTTTCAAGGAATTGCTTCGCAAATGTCCTCACCACGGTTTCTCCGAGTTGATGCAACTCGACACTTTCTACAATGGAGTGAGTCAATCTGACCAAGATTCTCTCAATTCCTCCGCGGGAGGAAATTTCCTTAGCAAAACTGTCAAAGAAGCTTTAGCGATTATCGAAAACAAGTCTAAAGTCCGCACTGCACGAAGCAAGCCGGTTGTTTCCCAAGTCAGTGTTGGACCTTCTTCTTCTTCATCGCCCGTGAGTCAGTCTAGCACCGATGCTAAGATTGATAAACTCACGGAAGCTATTCAGGCTTTGGTTCTTTCCAACCAGAAGAAAGTCTCTTTTCCACAAACTTCACCTCCTGCTGAAGTTAAGAAAGTGGAAGTCTGTGTTACCTGTGGTGGCCCCCATGCTTATTATAACTGTATGGCCACCGATGGTAACCCCTTTGAAGCTAATGCTGTGGGCGGGATGTCTAATCAAGGAGGCAATCAATATCGTGCTCCTATAGACCCGAACCACCGTCCTAACCACTACTCTGGACCTCCTGGTTTCAATCAAAACCAAAACCGTAATCAGAATCAAAACAGACCAAACCAAGGTTTTCAAAACCAAGGTCATTTCAATCAAAACAACGGTTTTCAAAATCAGAATCAAAATTTCCAACATCAAGGAAATTACAATAGAAACCCAGGTCAGGGAAATTTCAACCAAGGGTATTATCATGGCAATAATCCAGGGAATTTTCAGAATCAAGGCCCTAATCCTAACAATAGAGGCCAGAATTTTCCTGTGCAAACTCCAGCTCATCCCGTCATTACCCCTCCAGGACCATCATCTGATGAGTTGTTAAAACAATTCATGAAATCCCAAGAGGAAATGAATCGGTTGTTGGTCAGCCAAATTTCTGACATCAAGAAGTCTTTAAATGATCGACCCTCGGGCTCAGGTACTCTACCTAGCAATACGATCGCTAATCCGAGGGGCGATGCAAAGGCGATCACAACCCGAAGTGGTGCTTCATATGCTGGACCCGCTGTTCCTACTACCCCTTCTTCCTCTCTCCCCAAGGTAGTGGAAAGCGAACCTCCAAAACACAATGGACCTACGACTCCAATGCCCCCTCCTCCTGTGGCATTTAGTCAAGTTACCAAGGAAACAACGGACAAGGTGCATTATTCAAGTCCACGAAGTACCGCACACGTCCAACCTTCGGTAGTCCAACCTCAAGTGGTCCAGCAACCCAAGTCAAATCAAGGAGTTGTTTTTGAACCTCCTGTAGCTCCTGTTGAGAATCAGAAATCCAAAACTTCTATTCCTTACCCCTCACGGTTACATGAGCAAAAGCTCCGCGAGAAAGCTAGTCATCAGATGGAAAAATTCTTTCAGATTTTCCAAGAACTTCACTTTGACATAAGCTTCGCGGATGCCATCATGTTAATGCCAAAATTTGCATCTACTCTGAAACATATGCTGAGCAACAAAGAAAAGCTGTTTGAAATGGCTAAGACTCCTTTGAATGAGAATTGCTCAGCAGTGTTGTTGAAAAAGCTTCCCGAGAAGCTTGGAGATCCCGGAAAATTTCTTCTTCCTTGTGTTTTTCCTGGGATGATTGAATGCTTTGCCCTTGCCGATCTTGGTGCAAGCATCAATCTGATGCCGTACTCAGTGTGGAAGAGTCTGTCTCTTCCGGAACTTATTCCTACCTGCATGACTCTTGAGCTTGCAGATCGATCTATCTCGCGTCCTCTTGGCATCGCCGAGGATGTATTTGTCAAAGTAGGAAAGTTCCACTTCCCAGCTGACTTTGTGGTCGTTGATTTCGATGCTGATCCTCGAGTTCCCCTCATTGTTGGGCGGGGATTTTTGAGGACCGGACGTGCTCTTATAGATGTATTTGAGCAAGAGATCACTCTCCGTGTGGGTAATGAAGCTGTTACCTTTAACCTCGATCAGACTTCGAGGTACTCCTCAAATTATGATACTGAATCAATTAATCGAGTCGATTTAATTGACATTGCTTCAGAGGAGTACTCTCAAGAGTTTCTTGGTTATCTTCATAATTCTGTGGGTGGAAATTCCAATCCCACCACATCTTCTCAACCTATCATTGCCGACTCTTCCCCCTCTCTTACTCCGTTTGAGGGAGGTGACTTCCTTCTGGAAGAGATCGATGAATTTCTGGCTACTGATGAATCAATTCCGCCTGGGATTGATGGTGTGTATGATTCGGAGGGGGATATTCTCTATCTTGAGCAATTGCTTAATGAAGATCCATTACCTTCACTCCCTCCGAAAGAAATCACGACTGAGGAAATCAAATCAGTGCAAACTTCTACTGATGAATTTCCCGAGGTTGAACTTAAGGACCTACCTCCTCATCTCGAGTATGCATTCTTGGAGGGTGATGATAAATTACCCGTCATAATTGCTAAAGACTTGACTGAGGAGGAGAAAACTGCTCTCATAAAGGTCTTAAAGTCACACAAGCAAGCAATTGCTTGGAAACTCTCCGATATTAAGGGTATCAACCCTGAGTTTTGTACTCACAAAATCTTAATGGAGGATGACTTCAAGCCAGCAGTCCAAAGTCAGAGAAGGGTGAATCCTAAGATTCACGAGGTTATCAAACAAGAGGTTCTCAAACTTCTTGATGCCGGCCTGATTTACCCGATCTCTGATAGTCCTTGGGTTAGCCCGATTCATTGCGTTCCAAAAAAGGGTGGCATTACTGTTGTCACGAATGAAGAAAACGAGTTGATTCCGACTCGATTGGTTACGGGATGGCGTGTGTGTATTGACTATCGGAAGTTAAACGAAGCCACCCGTAAAGACCATTTTCCTCTACCCTTCATGGACCAGATGCTCGAGAGATTAGCAGGGAACGAGTACTATTGTTTCCTTGATGGTTTCTCGGGTTATTTTCAGATCCCCATTGATCCGCTGGATCAAGAAAAAACCACATTCACCTGCCCATACGGGACGTTTGCCTACAGACGTATGCCTTTTGGCTTATGCAATGCTCCTGGCACGTTCCAACGTTGTATGATGGCCATTTTCCACGACATGATCGGGGAAACTATGGAGGTGTTTATGGATGACTTCTCGGTCATTGGGGACTCATTTCATACATGTCTCTCCCACTTAGACAAAATGCTTAAAAGGTGTGAAGACACCAATCTATGTCTAAACTGGGAGAAGAGCCACTTTATGGTCAAAGAGGGCATAGTCCTCGGCCATAAGATTTCTAAGAATGGGATTGAGGTTGATAGAGCAAAAGTTGATGTCATTGCTAAATTACCTCATCCCACTACTGTCAAAGGTGTTAGGAGTTTTCTAGGTCATGCCGGGTTTTATCGTAGATTCATTCAAGATTTCTCTAAAATCGCTCGGCCAATGACCCATCTTCTCGAAAAAGATGCTCCTTTCATCTTCTCTCCCGAGTGCATCGAAGCTTTTGAAACACTTAAGAAAAAGCTTACGGAAGCACCCATTCTAGTTGCCCCCGACTGGGACTTACCCTTCGAGCTCATGTGCGATGCAAGTGATTTTGCAATCGGTGCAGTCTTGGGGCAACGCAAAACCAAACATTTCCAGCCGATCCACTACGCAAGCAAAACTATGACTGAAGCTCAGACTCATTACACCACCACGGAAAAAGAATTATTAGCTGTGGTGTATGCGTTTGAGAAGTTTCGGCCATATCTTATCTTGACCAAATGCGTGGTGTATACGGATCACTCGGCACTCAAATATCTCTTTGCAAAACAAGATGCAAAGCCGAGATTGCTCCGTTGGGTTCTCCTCCTACAAGAATTTGATATAATCATTCGTGATAAAAAAGGAGCTGAGAACCTGGCTGCTGATCATCTCTCCCGATTAGAGAACCCTCACCAAAATGTGTTTGAGAAAAAGGAAATCAATGAAACTTTTCCTCTCGAAACACTCAACATGGTTTCTTTTCGTGGAGACTCTTCTACCCCATGGTTTGCCGACTTTGCAAATTACCATGCGGGTAACTTTGTGGTGAAAGGGATGTCGTCCCAACAGAAAAATAAATTCTTTAAAGATGTGAAACATTATTTCTGGGACGACCCCTACTTGTTTAAAATCTGTGCGGATCAAGTCATCCGGCGATGTGTATATGGTCAGGAAGCCGTTGACATTCTCAAGGCTTGCCATTCTGGACCTACTGGGGGACATCATAGCCCCAACTACACCGCCAAGAAGGTGTTTGATTCGGGATTCTATTGGCCCACGATCTATAAGGATGCCCATGAATTCGTCAAAACCTGTGACGCTTGTCAACGTCACGGGAATATCTCACAAAGGAATGAAATGCCGCAAAACGCCATTCAAGTGTGTGAGATTTTTGACATCTGGGGCATTGACTTTATGGGGCCATTTCCTTCTTCTCACGGAAATAAGTACATACTCGTGGCCGTTGACTACTTGTCAAAATGGGTTGAAGCTAAGGCTTTACCCACCAACGATGCCCGAGTTGTGGTAAAATTCTTGAAATCTCTCTTTGCTAGGTTTGGAACTCCACGAGCCATCATCAGTGATCGTGGTACGCATTTCTGCAATGACCAATTTGCAAGAGTCATGCAAAAGTATGGTGTAACTCACCGTACCTCTACTGCGTACCACCCACAAACAAGTGGGCAAGTGGAAGTTTCTAACCGGGGGATTAAAAGAATCTTGGAGAGGACGGTTGGCGAAAACCGTGCCTCTTGGGCGGATAAGTTAGATGACGCACTCTGGGCCTTCCGTACAGCCTACAAAACACCCATCGGGTGCACTCCATACAAGCTGGTGTACGGGAAGGCATGTCATCTTCCAGTTGAGCTCGAGCACAAGGCATACTGGGCCTTGAAGCATGCTAACTTTGACATTCAGACAGCGGGTGATCATAGGAAAGTTCAAATGAATGAACTAAATGAACTCCGTGATCAAGCTTACGAGAACTCTTTGATCTATAAACATAAGACAAAGAAGATTCATGACTCAAAAATCAAAAACCGCGTTTTCAACGTTGGTGATAGAGTCCTTCTTTTTAACTCAAGATTGAAGATTTTCTCGGGAAAGCTCAAGTCCCGTTGGTCTGGTCCATTTACTATCGCTAAGGTTTATCCTTATGGTACCATTGAGTTATCTCAACCCGATGGTCCTAATTTTAAAGTGAATGGTCATCGAGTGAAGCATTACTTTGGAGAGGACATTCCAAACATGGTTGTCCCAGATTTACAAACTTTCCCCATGAACCAATGAATGCGGGGATCGAGTCAAGCTAGCGACTCGGTAATCAAAAACAGTAGCATGCCATATGGGTTTTCACCCATATTTCTGTCTTCTCACCTCTTTCTACCACCCTAGTGTGGGGGGGTTGCCCACATGTTTCAAAAAAAAAAAAAAAAAAAAAAAAAAAAAAAAAAAAAAAAAAAAAATCCTTCTTTCTAAATAATGGCCGTAGTATTTCCCTTTTACGTTCTTTGTTTCGGCATAACCGCCGGTACTTTGAATATTGAGGGCAATATTCATTTCTAAGTGTGGGGGGGATTCTCACGAATTTTATCATGTAATTATACCGCCTAATCCCCCCGTTTTTGGCCAAAATTTTTTTTTTGGAGTAAGTGTTCTACACTTTCTCATCAGGTTATCAGTCCGCCATGTCTGTAAGACAAAAGGATTGGCTAATCCAGGAGCAAACGGCTCTTGGTAAAGATTTCTCAAATCCGTTTATATGGCTTGCAATTTGCCCAAAATTGTATGGTTCTTCAGCTCCCCATCATCCTCAAAAGATAATGAGTTGGCTAGCCCGCAAGATTATGGCTTGTGGTAAAGGCAGTGGAAAAACCATAATTGGTAATCGACTCACCAAAGATAATTCTGATAATTTATCTAAGAGTTGGCTAGTCCAGAAGGGTACGGCTTCTGGTAAAGACAAAATCAAATCCGTTGAAAGCTGGTGGTTTGCTCAAAATCACATGGTTATCGGTGTACCATGGTTCTTACTTGAACTGAAACATTTGGCTACTCCAGAAGTAATGGCTTTTGGTAAAGAGTTTCAAATCCATTATGTTTTCTCAAATCATTGCTAGGGACTAGCAATATCTCAGTGTGGGGGATTGATGAGTGTGTAAATACTCATCAGTTTTGTACAAAATAAACTGCAAATTCATCTGAAAACACTCAGAAACACATCTAAATGATCAAAATATCACAAATCAGTGTTTTATGTGTTTCAAATTCAAAAATATCAAAATCAGATGAAAAACATATCAATTTTGCAAAAATTGCAGTTTCAGTCCCCCAAGTTTCATAAATTGTCAAAAATAGTCCCTGAGCCATAATTTCAAAAGCAAAAGTCACCAAAGGTCCTTTTAAAATCAAAAGTTGTCAAAATAAGTCCTTTGGTGAAAAATATACAAAGTTTGAGAAATTTACAACTTTGGTCCCTCAAGTTTCAAAATTGGCAGAAATGGTCCCTGGAAAATGAGAAAAAGGCAACATTGGTCCTTGTACTTTCTGAGAGTGTCACTTTTGGTCCCTTGAAACAAGTTTGAGATGTTGGCAGCTTAAGTCCCTACACTTTCAGAATTGACACCTTTAGTCCTTGAAGTTTAAAACCATTTCACTAATTTTGGACCCTTTACCACCTTTGACCCCCTGCCATTTGAATTGTGAACCCCCCCTATTATTAATACTTGCCTGAGGTCAAATGGTCAAATAAACAGGGCGCCAAAGTCTTCCCCATTCTTACCTGCTTTGCCTGCAACTTAGCTAAGCCCATCCCCCCTCCTCCAATTTCACTAAACCATGTCCCCCACTCCACAACTACCTTCCAAGCTTCATTTAATGCTCCCCCAACCCCTCACTCAACCTCAAATGGCAGAAATGAAAATTGGCGCCAAAAACCATTTTGAATGGTTGAGATTAATTTGAGCAATCCAAGGGCAGGGATTTGTTGGGATTTCAACAGAGAAGAAAGAGAAAGACTTTGGATTATAAAAGAGAAGCAATTGGAGCAAGTAGAAGAGTCTTGTAATTTTTATTTTATTTCTTAGGTCGTTTTTATGTTGAACCTTTCAAATTAGTATAAAACTTGTAATGTTTTGCTTAAGTGTATTAACTTTAAGTGTTTGAATGTATTAAAACTGATTCCAAGTATTAATTTCAGTTTAATGTTATTATCTTCATTTCATGTCTACTGTTGAAAAATTCCAAGTTTAAATTTTGTTTACAAGTTTCAAAAAGCTCATGTCTCAGTGTTAATTAGCTTATATAAGCTTAACATAGCTTTTTACAAGCTCCACTTCAAGTTTACACTCATTTTGACATTTGGTCAACAAAAGTCAAACAAGGTCAAACTGGCAATGGAAATGGTCAAAGGGATGATGCAGGCTTGGAAATGGGTTGAAATGGAAAGCAATGGGTTTATCAAATTAGGTTAGAGGTTCAGTAGTTCAGTTTCTAGCCATAGTGGCTTTGGACCCTTTGTAAGTGATTTTTCAAGTCTTAATGCTTAACCTGTTTTTGTAGTCATAATTTGTTAAAACATATTCAAATAGTAGTACTTAGGTTAATCAGAAATAGATTGATCATTGAAACCAGTTGGTGCAACAGTTAGCCTCCATAAAAGTGCTTATCTGCTTATAAAGGGGTGTTTGGATTTGTAGCTTAGTGTAAGTTTGAGGTTTGTTTTGGCTTAGAAACCAGTTGGTACATGTTTACTAAGTATTTTTGAGCACTTACCTGTCTTACTTATGTGTTTGTAATTCACAAAAGTCAAAAAACCATTTCATTTGAATCCAACAGTTAACTGTTGGATTTTTAAAAGAGAAAATCATCATTTGGTGTTTAAAAGTCATTAACAAAGGTTGTTAAAGCTTCATAACATCATTTAACAACAACATCAGTCATAAAATTGTGTTCAAATCTCAAGATAGTCAACTTTGCTTCTATTTCAAAAAGTCAAAAATGTCAAAAAAGGGTGGATTTATGCAGATAGTGCAGCTGATCCACAGGTTCCATTAAAGCTTTTCAAGGTTTGAATTTTTGGTTACAAGTAGTTCTCTTGGTTGTCTTTAAGACTTGATATCTGTTTTTGC
Organism: Chrysanthemum seticuspe; assembly: GCA_019973895.1. Lineage (NCBI taxonomy): Eukaryota > Viridiplantae > Streptophyta > Magnoliopsida > Asterales > Asteraceae > Chrysanthemum > Chrysanthemum seticuspe. The sequence goes on from BPTQ01000009.1 coordinate 225,224,555, forward strand.
TTTAAGCCCCTTGGATAAGCTTGTGCAGAGGCTCAAAGTAAGCCTCAGTTGCCCTGCACCACTCAGTATACACTGAGTGGTTTTTCAGTTTTTGTGCAGCTTGCACAGGATTCATTTTGGCTTGTTAGAAGCTGGTATTTTGGTTACAAGTAGTCACCCAGGTCTAGTTGAGATTTCAATAATTGGATTTTAGCTTAGAGCTTATTTGGTTGCTTATTTCTAGTCTGCAAGTGAGCACCATTTTCTGTTTTTTAGCTTAAATTCAAAATCATCAAAACTGTGAAATCTTGTTAATCAGTGTTTGTAGCTTGTTGATTTGAATCTAATTTGGTCACTTTTAGTTAATCATAGCTTCTGTTCTAGTGTGGTAGCTCATTTTAATCATTTGGCTTATTTAGTGCTTATTTCAACAAGCACTATCACATCAGTTGCTTATTTCTCTACACAAGTACCTGTTTTTCTATTTTTCATAGCTTCTGAATATTATTTTAGAATTTTCCTGAAATTTTCAGATTTTTCTCAGCTGTTTTGCTATTTTTCCTATTTTTAATTAGTTTTTAATACTTTTTAAATAGCATTTAACACAAAAAATTAGAAAAAGGTTCAGAAAAATAATTTTTCAATTTTCTTAGGCTTAGATAAATATAAAAAGTAAAAAAAGTAATTTTCTAGATTTTTCATAGCTTATTTGGTAATTTTTAGTAATTTAATTAGTTTTTACTAGTTTAAAATCCTAGAAAATAGAAAAATAGTCACAAAAATACAAAAATAGTTTTGAAAAGTCTATTTTGATATTTTAGACTTTTCCAAGTGTTAATCTTATTTTTCTAGCTTAATTTCATATTTTCTTATATTTTAGGTAATTAATTAATAGTTAAAAATAGTTTTTAATTAGATAATTAGTTTTAAAAATAATTTTATTTTTCTAAATATTTTCTTATATCATTAGGATTGTAAAAACATCATTTTCATATTTTTAGGGTTAATATTGGTTTAGTTTCACTTTTTATTTTGAACGTTACGTAGTTTTTAATTTAAACTTACGTTTTAGGTTTTAAACGTTCATCACTTTAAATATAGTGATAGCGTTTATTTAATAGGTTTTATCTTTTTAATTTTCTTTAATTTGCATTTAAGGCGTTTTTAATTTGTTGGCTTTTCTGTAGTTATAATATCATTCAGAATCCTTTATCATTCAAATTTCTCGATCACTAGACGTTGATTTATCCATTGCATAGCTCGCTGGGACATAACGACCCGGGGAGACTCTATACTCCTCTGATCTTAATTGCATCAGTGTTTGAGCAGTTTTTAGTCTTTTAGACTTGACTGTTTAGCGCGGATCACCAATCGAGTTGGAATTAACTCGTTTTCTTCATTCGTGACAACAGTTATGCCACCCTTTTTTGGAACACAGTGAATTGGGCTAACCCAAGGACTATCTGAGATTGGGTAAATCAATCCTGCATCAAGAAGTTTGATAACCTCCTGTTTGATAACATCATGGATTTTTGGATTCACCCTTCTCTGATGTTGAACTGCTGGCTTGAAGTCATCCTCCATTAATATTTTGTGAGTACAAAACTCAGGGTTGATACCCTTAATGTCGGAGAGTTTCCAAGCAATTGCTTGTTTGTGTGACTTCAAGATCTTTATGAGAGCAGCTTTTTCATCTTTACTCAAATCTCAAGCAATAATGACAGGCAATTTATCATCACCTTCAAGAAATGCATACTCAAGATGAGGTGGTAAGTCCTTAAGTTCGACTTCAGGAAATTCTTCAGTTTTCTCAACTGACTTGACTTCCTTGTTATGAAGCTCGACGGGAGGGAGTGGAGGAGAAGTGTCCTGATTTAACAACTTCTCAAGAATAAGAATATCTCCCTCCGGATTAATCTCATGGTGATTAATCTCTTCTGGAATTGCATCACTAGTGTGAGGGGTTGATGAGTGATCATCTTTAAGCAATTTCTCAATGAGAAGTATGTCCCCCTCGATGTCAATTGGAGCGTGATCAATTTCCCATGGAACAGAATCACTAGCCAAGTATGCTTCAATCTCTTCCAAGATGAAGTCGCTTCCCTCAAACGGAGTGAGAGAAGGAGTAGAATTGGCTATGATAGGTTGAGAAGATGTGGTGGGATCCCTACTCACAGAAGTATGAGAATAACCAAGAACTTCTTGAGAGTACTCTTCAGAAGCAACATCAATGATATCGATTCGGTTAACCGACTCAGAATCATAGTTTGCGGAGTACCTCGAAGTTTGATCAAGGTTAAAGGTGACAGCTTCATTACCAACACGTAATGTGATTTCTTGCTCAAATACATCAATGAGAGCACGGCCCGTTCTCAGGAATCCTCTTCCAACAATGAGAGGAACCCGTGGATCAGCATCGAAATCAACAACTACAAAGTCAGCTGGAAAATGGAACTTTCCTACTTTCACAAATACGTCCTCGGCAATTCCAAGAGGACGGGATATCGTACGATCTGCAAGCTCGAGAGTCATGCATGTAGGAGTAAGGTCCGGAAGAGAAAGTTTCTTCCATACTGAATGAGGCATCAGGTTTATGCTTGCACCAAGATCGGCTAAGGCAAAGCATTCAACCATTCCTGGAAATACACAAGGTAAGAGAAATTTTCCAGGATCTCCAAGCTTTTCAGGAAGCTTCTTCAAGATAACTGCAGAGCAGTTCTCGTTCAGAGGAGTTTTAGCCATTTCAAACAGCTTTTCCTTGTTGCTTAACATGTGTTTGAGAGTTGATGCAAACTTGGGCATCAACATGATAGCATCCGCAAAGCTTATGTCAAAATGTAGTTCTTGGAAAATTTGAAAAAATTTGTCCATTTGATGACTGGCTTTTTCGCGGAGCTTTTGCTCGTTCAAACGTGATGGGTAAGGAATAGAAGATTTGGATTTGGTATTTTCAATGGGAGCTACAGGAGGTTCAAAAACAACTCCTGGATTGGATTTGGGTTTCGGGACAACCTGAGGATGGACATTGCTGGTACTTCCGTTATTAGTAGGAAGTTCCTTGTCCTTTGTCGCCTCAGGTTCACTTTCCACTACCTTCGGGAGAGAAGAAGAAGAGGTAGTAGGAATAGCGGGTCCATCATATGAAGTACCACTTCTGGTTGTGATCGCCTTTGCATCGCCCCTCGGATTAGCGATCGTGTTGCTAGGTAAAGTACCTGAGCCCGAGGGTCGATCATTTAAAGACTTCTTTAATTCAGCAATCTGACTGACCAACAACCTGTTTGTCTCCTCTTGAGTCTTCATGAATTGCTTTAAAAGCTCATCAGATGTTGATACAGGAGGAGGTGGAGGGATAATTTGAGGCCGTATGTTCTGATTATAGCCAGAATTCCCTTGATTAGGATTCATATTTCCCTGAAATTGATTCCCTCGATTGAAAGTGTTGTGATTAAGGTTTCCTTGATGTTGGAAACCTTGATTGGGTCCGGGATAGAAATTACCTTGGTTTTGATAACCTTGGTTCATTCTAGGTTGGTTCTGATTCCGGTTAGGATTCTGGTTAAAACCGGGTGGTGCCTGATAAGTATTAGCTCGGTAGTTTGGTTCATTTTGAGGACGGTATTGATTACCTCCTTGATTTGAAGTACCGGCTATAGCATTGGCTTCAAAAGGACTACCATCGGTGGCAGTACAATTGTAGTATGCATGAGGACCACCACAAGTAACACAAACTTCAACTTTCTTCACTTCACCATATGATGGTGTCTGTGTGAAAGTGACTTTCTTTTGGTTAGCAAGAACCAAAGCCTGAACAATATCTGTGAGTTTGTCAATCTTAGCATCGGTGCTAGATGTACTCATGGGAGATGAAGTAGAAGGTCCAGCATTAGACTGAGTCTGATATGTCTTTGTGCGGAAAGGGCGGACCTGGGACTTGTTTTCAATGATTTGCAAGGCTTCTTTTGTGGTCTTGCTCAAGAAATTACCTCCCGCGGAGGCATTTAAAGAGTCTTGATTAGTCTGGTTCAGACCATTGTAGAAAGTATCCATTTGCATTAACTCGGAAAAACCATGATGCGGACACTTACGGAGCAATTCTTTGTAACGATCCCATGCCTCCCCGAATGATTCATCAAATCTTTGAGAGAATTTCATTATCTCATTCTTAAGACTTGTAGTTCGGGATGGAGGATAGAATTCGTTAACAAACTTTGTGACTAGATCTTCCCATGTCTCAATGGAACGAGGGGGTTGTTTCTCAAGCCAATTCCGGGCTTGTCCTCTAGAGAAAATGGGAACAGAAGAAGCTTGATGGCTTCATGTGGGACATTCTTGTACTTGATGGTAGATGCAATCTTGTTAAACCATCGAATGTGTGCATGAGGATCATCCCGCTCAAAACCATAGAATTGGCTTTGGGTCACCAGATTAAGTAACCCGGTTTTGAGCTCAAAAGTATCAGCCACGATGGCTGGGACAACAATAGCATCTCCGTAACCCTCGATGGGTGCTTGGAGAAGCTCATTCATCGGCTTGTCTTCTGCCATTACGGCAGGTGGTGGTGGTGGTAGACGTTCTTCAGTCACGGCTGAAGGAGCAGAACGTCCTCTACGTCTACGAGGAATATTTGCAAGCTCAGAAAGTGGACTTGTAGAACTGGAAGAACGAGTGCGCATGCACTAAGTATAAAAATCAGTTTTCAAAACAAATGCGAGGCAAAACGACAAGTGAACTTAACCAATAATCACAAATGAAATGGCTTCTTTTAAAAAGGTACACCAAATCACAAGGACACAAAGGCAAGTTTTAAATCTGTTGTTCGGGAACTTATTATGGTCACACCCCCAGTTAGTAGGTGTACTGCCTTGATTTGCGGTGGTTGATTTTTATGTATATATTAAGTACCACTGAAAAGACGTAGGTATAGATTTGTGCTGATGGTTTAAAAACTTTTGGACAATATTTTTGGTATCGTCTCGTTTAACCAAATCGTATTTCTTTAAGAATCACCTTAAAAGAAACACAAGCTAGAAAACGTTACGATTGTTTTGTTGTTTTATATTTTGTTTGGTGTTTTTAACACTTTAGGAAAAGTGTTAATGAACTTTTTGATTTTGTTATAACTTTACAAAAAAAACTGTTTTTACAAAAGGTGGTATATGTGCAAGTACGGGTCTGAAAAATGTTTAGAACACGCTTACAGCCTCCCCGGCAGCGGCGCCAAAATTTGATTGGTGCAAAACCGTCAAGTTTTCTCACGCAAGCTAGCCACTTGTGAATGACCAACCGTAAGAAACTTAAAACAGCTCAATGCAATGAAGATCAGAGGAATACAGTGGATTCCCGGGTCATTAAGTCCCACGGAGGATGACTGGTGTTTAACACAATCAGATGTCGAATAATCACTAAGGATAGTGATCAGTAAGGATTTTGAGTTATTTATACCTAAAGAAAAGATTAATAAATTACAGCGACTTAAATGCAAATTAAAGGAAATTAAAAAGTTAAAATATATTAAATAAACGCTATCACTATTTTTACAATGATGTTTTTGTGATTTTTCTTTTATAAACTTAAATTAAAAACTACGTGACGTACAAAAGAAAATGTGAAACTGAAGCAATATTAATCCTAAAAATATGAAAATGACATTTTTATAAACCTAATGATAAAAGAAATTTTATAGAAAAAGAAAATTATTTTTATAACTATTAAATTAATTATTATTAATTAAAAACTAATTTTAACTATTTAATAATAACCTAAATTACAAGAAAATAGGAAATAAAGCTAGAAAAATAAAATTATGACTTGGAAAAATCTAAAATAACAAAAGAGAATTTTCAAAACTATTTTTATATTTTTCTGATTATTTTTCTATTTTTTATGAATTTTAAACTATTTAAAACTAATTAAATTACTTAAAAATACAAATTAGACTATGAAAAATCTGGAAAAATAATTTTTTTACTTTTTATATTTATCTTAACCTAAGAAAAATGAAAAATTATTTTTTTGAACTTTTTCTGATTTAATTGCAATAAAAGCTAATTAAAATGACTAAAAAACTGTTTTTAATTAAGAAAAATAGCAAACAGAACTAGAAAAATGTGAAAAATTCAGGAAAATCCTAAAATAATATTGTGAATCTAAGAAAAATAGAAAAACAGTAGGTTATGTGCAAGAAAATGAAACTGCAGTTATAAGTCCTTATTAATAAGCACTTTGAATAAGCACAAGTTACAAACTGAGAACCAAACTTTCACAGAAGCTCTAATAAGCTATAAGTACTTTAAAACAACAAATTACAAATGACCTAGACCTCTGAATTGCAACTGCTTGTGATTTGATTGATTTGAGTTTATGTGCAAAAACAGATTTAGGGGTCAACTTGCAGTTTAATAATAAGCTACTAAATAAGCTAGAAATCAAAAAACAGAAGTTGGAACCTGACCTAGACCTGGCTAACTACTTATGAACCAAAAATCAGCCCTGGGTGAGCTCTGATGAGCTTGGTACAAGCCTAGCAATAAGCTGAGAAAACTCAGCTTTGACTGAGTTTGTGAACAGGGCACATAAGCCCTGTTTGATAAGCTTTTTTGAAGGCTTTAGAAAATTACCAAAAATCTAACAAAATGATAACAAGTAACTTAACCAGTTTAAGTTTTAAAAACAAAAAGTCTCACTTGATTTGGACCAATAATGAACCTGTGAAAAATCCCTCTAGTTGGGTAAAAACTGGTATTTTCAAGTTTTGACTATTGATACAATTTTGAAAAGTTGACTTATGTGAGATTTGCAACCAATTGTTGGACTGATAATGATGTTATATAATGAAATGAAGCTACTGCAAGCAATGTTTCTCAATTTCAAACACTAAACAAGCTTTTGATTTCCAAAAATCTCAACAGATCAGTACTTAAGACAGATTCACATGAAGTTTGACTTTTATGGTTTGCAGGCACAAAATTATGACTGATATGAGTGTATTAGAGCTACACAAGCATAAACCAACATGCATCTACCCCTGAATATACCTCTAAGACAGATTAAGCTATAAATCCAAACACACCTTTTATTACTGATTTGCAAATGAGAACTGAACTAAACACTGAATTGCTATTTTTAATGATCAAACTGAGTTTCATTAACCTAAATACCACTAATCAAACAGGTTTTAACTAATTAAAATGACCAAAGATTTAAATATGAGCACAATGTGTAAACTGAGTAAGAAAAATGGAAAGTAACTCACAACTGTCCAGCTTATGATTGCAGCTTAAACCAGACCAAAACTATGCTATTCTAACTAAATCCAACCCCAATCCACTCTGCATCAGCCCATAAACCATTTCCATGACCAAATGAGCTTCAGTTGACTTTTGTTGACTAACCATGAGAATTGCTTGAAACTGCATTCCAAGCTTACAAAAAGCTATAATAAGCTTATGTAAGCTTGTTTAAACTAAGAAATAAGCTATTTGAAGCTTGGGTATGAGATTTTGAAATGGAAATTTCCAACAGTAAGCATAAAATATGAAATGTGAATAAAAACTTGAATTGCTGCTTGATAATAGTTTGAATACACTTAGATGACTTAATTTGATATATTGAAACAAAATATTACAACTTAAAGCTTAATTAAAAACATAATCATGAAATACGACATACATGTGAAAATAAAAATTAACTACTTTTTTCTCTCTTGCATCTCTTCCTCTTTTTATACTTCAAAATGGCTTACACGTGTCCTCTGATCAAATCCCGTCAATATTTGGAGCCATTGGATGGCTAGAGCCATTTTTGGCCGTTTGATCATTTTGGCGGGAAAAGCCATTTGACCTGTGGGCTCTGATTTTAGCTACTAGGGGGGGTGGCATTTATTGTGGTGGGAAAGGTAGGTAGTGGTGATGATGAGGGGGAGAAAGGTGATGGGAGAGGGGACTGTGTGTTGCAGTCAAGTTGGGGAAGATAAATAGGAGGTGGCGGCAAAGGGGAGTTTGACTTTGGTTTGACCTGGCAGTCCAAAAAGAGAAAAGACAGGGAGGTCACAATTGTAAGTGGCAGGGGTCAAAAGGATTTTGACAAGGTTTGGTTTTAGCTACAAGGACCAAAACTGAATTTCTTGATATTTGAGGGACCAATTCTGCCATTTTTCCAAAGTTCTCACAAGGGTCACGTTTGACAAGCTTTAATAGTACAAGTACCATTTTTGACATTTTCAAATTCTCAAAGGACCATTTTTGCCAAATTTCAAAGTTTAGGGACTTAAGTTGTAAATTTGTAATTTTAAATCTCAAGGACCAATTTTGACAACTTAAGAATCCCTAAGGATTTAAAATGATATTTTTCTTTATTTAGATTTACCAGGGACTGTTTTTGACAACTTTTGAAACTTGGGGGACTAAAACTGCCAATTATGCAAACTTTATACGTTTTTCACCATATTTTGATATTTTTGCATTTAAAACACATAAAACACTTATTTGTGATATTTTTATCATTTTGATGCATTTCTGAGTGTTTTCAGATGTTTTTGCAGTTTAATTGGTACAAAAATGATGAGTATTTAGACACTCATCAGTTGCACTAAACTAGTTTACGCTACTGACTAACTAATTAACTACATAAAAACGTAAATAACGACAAGTCTACGAGCTAACTTATGCTAGATAATAGTTGGGGTGACCGACTCTTCAATAATGGAGTTTTCTAATTCCTAACATAATCGTTTTGATTTAATTGTGCACGCTGCTCGCTCATATGTGCTAAACGCTTTCGAATCTTGAAGCACATATTGAGGGGGAGCAAATAAACTATCGAGGTACGAAAGCTTTTTAAAGTGATTTATAAAGTACCTTGATTGAGTTTTCAAATGGTTTTCTTAATGGCTTTTGTGATCGTGGTTGTGCTTCAATAGAACTCTTGCCTCTATGTGATAAAAATGATTTCAAATATTCTATGCACATGAGGGGGAGAATTTTACCAAAGAAATTCAAATGGCTTTTTCTAAAGAAATTGTGATCAAGAAATTATTTCAAAGAACTCTTGCCTCCATGTGCCAAACAATTTTAAATCATATGCACATGTTGAGGGGGAGCATTTCTAAAATGATCAAAACTATTAAGGTACAAAATGATTTGATCTCGTATCACAAGTACCTTGATTGTTTTTCCAAATGATTTTTCGATTGGTTTCATGAAGGAAAGAACAATACCAAAAGACCGACCACTTTACTTTATGCATGGTGTTATAAGGATGGTTAGGTTAGGTATTCGTTCCCATGATCCGCCAGAACCGGACGGATCTACCCAGGGACAATCCACTAGATAGTGTAGAGTCCTTAGGTATGATGAAAAAAGGAGAAAAATGAGAAATGGGAATGTTGGGAATTAAGGAAAACTACTGATTCTGCCGAAGCATAAACTACTGATTCTGCCGAAGCTTCTGTCGAAGAGATTCTGCCGAAGAAGAAAGGAATCTGCCGAAGTAATACTTCAGCAGAAGTGTTAAAGCAGACATTGTGTTGCTGCTGAAAGTGGGAACCACGTAGGAGAGATAAGCTCAGTTTAGAGTAAAAGTCAGCGCCGTATGTATAGGTTGGCGCCGTATTATGTAGAGCTTACTCAGAATAAACACGATGATTAACAAAACAATATGATTAGTTGCATGCTTGTCTAGATGCATGCTTAGTCTAGTTTAGTAGTAGAAGCGTAAATTGTCAACGCTCCTTTAGGGTTTCTTGCCTATATAAGAAACCATGTTAGTTTGTAATAGATGAAGCACAAAGGACACGATAGTTCTCTTCGTCATCCTGCGTGGTCATCGTCATCATCAATCGTTTGCATCAATCCATCCTCCCATGTTGGTCCTTAGCATCTTCGTCGTGCTGGTCATGCATATCCAACCAGCCAGTTAGACTAACAAGGGACCTTGATAGACAGATTCTGATACCACTTGTTATAAACAGAGACCTTGATAGATCTTAAGCACTCGGAGATCGTTAGTGTTGCCTATGTAATCACAAGCAAACTAATAGAAGATCTCTACAACTTGGTATTGTAGCGGAAAATAAATACAAGTTATAATAACTAAGAACACTTTTGATCCTCTATGGATCTTTGATTATAGAAACTCTATGTTTCGGATAGAATACAAGACTTGAGAAACTTGAGAAAAGCTTATCTATTACAAACTAACATGGTTTCTTATATAGGCAAGAAACCCTAAAGGAGCGTTGACAATTTACGCTTCTACTACTAAACTAGACTAAGCATGCATCTAGACAAGCATGCAACTAATCATATTGTTTTGTTAATCATCGTGTTTATTCTGAGTAAGCTCTACATAATACGGCGCCAACCTATACATACGGCGCTGACTTTTACTCTAAACTGAGCTTATCTCTCCTACGTGGTTCCCACTTTCAGCAGCAACACAATGTCTGCTTTAACACTTCTGCTGAAGTATTACTTCGGCAGATTCCTTTCTTCTTCGGCAGAATCTCTTCGACAGAAGCTTCGGCAGAATCAGTAGTTTATGCTTCGGCAGAATCAGTAGTTTTCCTTAATTCCCAACAATCCTTAATATCCAACCAGCCAGTTCTCTTCGTCGTGCTCTGATACCACTTGTTATAAACAGAGACCTTGATAGATCTTAAGCACTCGGAGATCGTTAGTGTTGCCTATGTAATCACAAGCAAACTAATAGAAGATCTCTACAACTTGGTATTGTAGCGGAAAATAAATACAAGTTATAATAACTAAGAACACTTTTGATCCTCTATGGATCTTTGATTATAGAAACTCTATGTTTCGGATAGAATACAAGACTTGAGAAACTTGAGAAAAGCTTATCTATTACAAACTAACATGGTTTCTTATATAGGCAAGAAACCCTAAAGGAGCGTTGACAATTTACGCTTCTACTACTAAACTAGACTAAGCATGCATCTAGACAAGCATGCAACTAATCATATTGTTTTGTTAATCATCGTGTTTATTCTGAGTAAGCTCTACATAATACGGCGCCAACCTATACATACGGCGCTGACTTTTACTCTAAACTGAGCTTATCTCTCCTACGTGGTTCCCACTTTCAGCAGCAACACAATGTCTGCTTTAACACTTCTGCTGAAGTATTACTTCGGCAGATTCCTTTCTTCTTCGGCAGAATCTCTTCGACAGAAGCTTCGGCAGAATCAGTAGTTTATGCTTCGGCAGAGTTGCTGCTGAAAGTGGGAACCACGTAGGAGAGATAAGCTCAGTTTAGAGTAAAAGTCAGCGCCGTATGTATAGGTTGGCGCCGTATTATGTAGAGCTTACTCAGAATAAACACGATGATTAACAAAACAATATGATTAGTTGCATGCTTGTCTAGATGCATGCTTAGTCTAGTTTAGTAGTAGAAGCGTAAATTGTCAACGCTCCTTTAGGGTTTCTTGCCTATATAAGAAACCATGTTAGTTTGTAATAGATAAGCTTTTCTCAAGTTTCTCAAGTCTTGTATTCTATCCGAAACATAGAGTTTCTATAATCAAAGATCCATATAGGATCAAAAGTGTTCTTAGTTATTATAACTTGTATTTATTTTCCGCTACAATACCAAGTTGTAGAGATCTTCTATTAGTTTGCTTGTGATTAGACCAAATTATCAATGGAGGACCAAGAACAATGGTGGATCCTCTAAAACTTCATGCCCTAAACCTGTGATCCACAAGGCAGGTTCAAGTCAGTAATGACTTGAGCCTCCTCTGAATACTAACTGTTTGTATATATTTTTTGTTGTTTGTAGGATCATCCCCTTAAGCATAAGAATATTGGTATTGTTGATAGTGGTTGTTCCAGAAGCATGTCTGGGAACAGAGATATGATGCACAATTTTGTCCCTATAGAAGGAGGAGGCAATGTAACTTTTGGAGGAAGTGATGGGAGTATCACAGGGAAAGGCACCATAAAAACACCTCATCTAGATTTTGAAAATGTGTACTATGTTAAGGAACTTCAGCATTTCAACTTGTTCTCTGTCTCACAAATTTGTGACACTAAGAACAAAGTTCTCTTCACTGAGAATGAATGTCTTGTGCTGTCTAAAGACTTCAAACTCCCAGAAGAAACTTCAATTCTGCTGAAGGTTCCTCGAACTCACAACTTATACACATTCAACCTTAATGAAGTTCAACCAGGTGGTGATCTCACTTGTTTGGTGGCTAAAGCATCTCTTGATGAGTCCACTAAATGGCATAGAAGAATGGCGCATGTGAATTTCAAGACCATTAACAAACTCTCTAAAATGGGTCTTGTTGAAGGTCTTCCCTCCAAAGTTTTCACAAATGATCACAATTGTGTCGCTTGCAACAAAGGAAAACAACACAGAGCTTCTTACAAAGTTATCAATGCTATGAGCATCATTACTGAACCTCTTCAGTTGCTTCACATGGATCTGTTTGGTCCAACTCAAGTCAGAAGCATTGATCATAAGTTCTTCTGTTTGGTAATCACTGATGGCTATAGCAGATTTTGTTGGGTTTTCTTTCTCAGAACCAAAGATGAAACATCTCAAGTGCTGACTGAATTCATCACTCTTGTTGAAAATCAGTTGAACAAAAAGGTCAAGGGTATTCGGTGTGATAACGGGACAGAGTTCAAAAATGCTATTCTTATAGAACTCTGTGGGTCAAAAGGCATAAAAAGGGACTATAGTAATCCAAGAACCCCACAACAAAATGGGGTGGCTGAAAGAAAGAATATGACCTTAATAGAGGCTGCTAGATCCATGCTTGCAGACTCTAAACTGCCCACTATGTTCTGGACTGAAGCTGTTGGCACTGCCTGCTATGTGCTAAACAGGGTGTCCATTACCAGACCACAACTCAAAACCCCATATGAACTTCTCTTTGGAAAGGTTCCTGTCATTCACTACCTAAAACCTTTTGGTTGTCAAGTGACCATTCTGAACACCAGTGATCCATTGGGAAAGTTTGATGAGAAGGCTGATGATGGTTATATTGTGGGTTATTCAGCTCATAGTAAGGCCTACAGGGTGTACAATTTGCAAGCCAAGAAGATAGAGGAGACACTGAACCTGAGATTTTTGGAAGATAAGCATAATGTTCAAGGACAGGGTCATACTTGGTCTTTTGACCTTGACTACTTAACTGATTCCTTGGGTTACACTAGATACTTGGCTAATCAAAATGCAGGTTCTCAAGAATCTCCAACTAACCATGCAGGTCCCTTTGATGATGACTCTGAAAATGAGTTTGAAGACGATGAGCAACCCATACTTGTGCCTTCTTTCTCCCCTAACAATATTGCAGGTACCACCTCCAAGGATACTGCTGATTCGAGTGATGAAGATGACTCTCATTATGCTGAGGACCTTGCTAGGCTTCAGACTCAAGAATTTGCTGCCAAGCTTGAAGCAGAGAAACTGAAAGAAGGGGTAGCTAATGAAGGAGTCAGCAGAAACAACGTGTCTGCTGAAGTTGATTCTGTCACACCTTCCATCCCCAAATCTGCTGAAGGCTATGCTGTTCCTTCTCAAGTATCTTCAGACTTTGGTGAACCCTATACACGCTTTCCAAAACCTTCAGATCTTGGAAATCATCAACCCAAAGCTGGCATCTTCACCTCACCTTCTTATGATGCTGAATTTGAACCAACCATCACTAATCTTGATTCATCCATTGAAGTCAACCCCACTGCTACTCAGAGGATCAACATTGCTCATCCTCAATCCAACATCATAGGTGATCTTCTGGCACCTGTTAGAACTCGAAGGGCTATCACAAGTCCTCAATTTGGACAGATTGCTTTTCTCTCCTATGTCTCCAACCAACAGAGAGACAATCACACAGACTTCAAACATTGTCTGTTTGCTTGTTTTCTCTCTCAAGTGGAACCAACCAGTGTATCTCAAGCTCTTAATGATTCAAGTTGGCTAGAAGCAATGCAAGAAGAGATGCAACAATTTCACAATCAGCAAGTTTGGATCCTGGTTCCACTACCTGATGGCAAATATGCCATTGGGACCAAGTGGGTTCTGAAGAATAAGAGAGATGCTCGGGGTGTTGTGATCAAAAACAAAGCAAGATTGGTAGCTCAAGGCTTCAGACAAGAGGAAGGGATTGATTATGATGAAGTGTTTGCACCTGTTGCCAGAGTTGAAGCAATTCGCATTTTCTTGGCATATGCTTCATACATGGGTTTCATGGTGTATCAGATGGATGTCAAGGGTGCTTTTCTGTATGGTGAGATTGAAGAGGAAGTTTATGTCTCTCAACCCAAGGGATTTGAAGACCCAGATCACCCAAATCATGTTTATAAGGTTGTTAAAGCTCTCTATGGCTTACATCAGGCACCCAGAGCTTGGTATGCTCGGCTTTCATCATTCCTGCTGAAGCATGGCTATCGGAGAGGTGCTATTGATAAAACTCTGTTCCTCAAGAAGAATTACTCCGACATCATTTTGGTGCAAGTGTATGTGGACGACATTATATTTGGTTCCACAAACGAAGCTTGGTGCAGGGAATTTGAGGAACTGATGAAGGGTGAATTTCAAATGAGTGCTATGGGAGAACTTACTTTCTTTTTGGGTCTCCAAGTTCAGCAGAAACAAGATGGCATCTTTATCAGTCAAGATAAGTATGTAAGGGACATTTTGAAGAAGTTTGGTATGGAAGGTGTTAGGACTGCCACAACACCTTATGAAGCTCCAAAGGCTAAAGCGAATAATGAACCAGATCTACCTGTGAATGTTCATCTGTACAGGTCCATGATTGGTTCATTGATGTATTTGACAGCTTCAAGACCTGATATTACATTTGCTGTGAGTGTTTGTTCTCGACATCAAGTCACTCCACTTGCTTCCCATCTCAATGCTGTCAAGAAGATCTTTAAGTACCTCAAAGGCCAACCTCTTTTAGGCCTTTGGTACCCAAAAGAATCTCCTTTCAAGTTGGAAGCATATAGTGACAGTGATTATGCTGGTGCAAATCTGGATAGAAGATCCACAACTGGAGGCTGCCAATTTCTAGGCAAGAGGCTGATTTCTTGGCAATGCAAGAAACAAACCATTGTGGCCACCTCAACTACTGAAGCAGAGTACGTTGCTGCTGCAAATTGCTGTGGACAAGTCCTTTGGATTCAGAACCAATTGCTGGACTATGGGTACAACTTTATGAACACTACAATTCATATAGATAATCAAAGTACCATCTGCATAGTCAAAAATCCAGTTTTTCACAGTCGAACGAAACATATTGAAATCAGGCACCACTTTATAAGAGATGCTTATGAAAAACATTTGATAAAAGTGGCTAAAATCCATACTGATGATAATGTGGCAGACCTATTAACAAAAGCGTTTGATGGACCAAGGTTTCAACACCTCGTGGTCAATATTGGAATGCTAAACCCTTAACTGCATAGTTTAAGGGGAGGCATAGGCCTCAGGGGAGGCATATGCCTCAGGGGAGGATTTGTGCAAACTCTGCATTTTTTTGTATATTAGTTTGGTTTCTAACACTAACTTCTAATATTTCTCTAGTTTGTTTGTTTTTGTTGTTGTGTATGTTTTAGTGTCATTTTTTGCAGTTGTCTGTACTGCATTTTGTCTGTTCCATATCTGGATTGCCTTATCTACATCCCATGATCTAGATCAAATTCATCAAGAGTGGCTCATTAGTACATGGTCAGATAGCTGAAAGAGTGTTGCTTGTTTCTTCTGATAACAAATACTGAAGCATACAATTTGAATCTACTGAAGATAATACTGAAAGAAAAGACATTGAAGTCAAATTGTTCATTCATTCATTCAAGAAACAGTTTACAGCTTACAGCTTACATAAAGTCAACTTCTATTTTGCATCCTCAAGATACGAGCTGTACACTTAAGCTAAGCCTAATCTAGTGTATATCTTTCATTCCGAAATCTAATGGAATGCTGGATATGCGTTAAATGCTGGCTTTGCTTTTGTAGGTCTTGCGTAACCACCCATTCAGTCTAACTGGCTGGTTGGATATGCATGACCAGCACGACGAAGATGCTAAGGACCAACATGGGAGGATGGATTGATGCAAACGATTGATGATGACGATGACCACGCAGGATGACGAAGAGAACTATCGTGTCCTTTGTGCTTCATCTATTCATTTCAACCAAAATGCAATCGATCCACCCTCCTTAAGCCCTTCTACTATACGATGTGTGTTCATGCACCAAAAGATGGCGCAGTGAGACCAAGAACCACCTCTCTATCTTTGGGGAGTGGCGGATTCCTGGCACGAGGTCTTTGTTGAGACCGAGGTGCTGGAGGTTGGGAGTAAGAAGTTCCCTCCTTATAGGAGTCATCAGAATCATCAGCAGATTCACTTGGATTCACTACACTGTCATCTTCTGAAGAAGGAAGAAAGGGCGATTTATTTGGTCTTGGATAGGGTTGAGGAAAGTAATGGAACCATGGGTTTGATTCACCACTTGATGATGATGAAGATGAGGAAGTGAGATCTATGATCTCAGGTTTGGTATTCATGGTGCAATTGGGTTAATTGAGGTTATTTTACTCCTAGGGTTTGTGGTAAATATTTGGGGATCTTGGTGAAAAGATGAGTTACATTGGGATCATTTTATAGACGGATTCAAGATTCAATGAGTTTAATGCAAGTGGGTGGCACAGTAATTCTAGAAACTTACCAAAGATATTCTTATCTTTAATGCATTCTGCTGATGCCATAACTTCAGCAGATTGATCTTGTGTTTCTGCCGAAGTGTTATTTTGAGTTGGGTCAAAGATGCAATACACGTCAGCAAAAGTCAACCAAACGGTCCATTTTTCTTTGACTATAATTTGGGCAAAAACACTTCATCCACCATCACTCGCTTCAGAATAAACAAATTCCCTCTCATTCCACTTTCACAAACACTCACCATTTCAAGAATCTTAACCCTTAACACTCATATTCCTCATGGCTCTTGAATTTAAACATGATCACAACAAAGTTGCATTTCTGGGTAATGGCAAAGGTTATGAATTGTACGAACCAATGGTGGAATTTCTGAAAAGGTCCAAAATTCGTTATGCTCTAACTCACTCTCCAAATGAGATATATGAATCTCTGATTACTCAATTTTGGGCAACTGCTGAGAAGAGGAGTGAGACAGAGATTAGGGCTGTGATTGATGAAACAGAGTACACTGTGACCGAGGACCTAATCAGGAGGAAGCTTCACCTGGAAGATGCTGATGGAGTATTTTACTCTAATCAGGAAGATGTGCTGAATGGGCTAAGGGCTATTGGCTATCGTGGTACTAGAACTGATATGTGGCTAAAGAAGGAACTTTGCCCGAAGTGGAGGTTCCTGGTTCACACACTGCTCCAGTGCATAAGCAACAAGACTGGAGGATGGGACCAGTTCTCTACCAAACTGGGATATGGTATTGTGTGTCTTTCTCAAGGGGTAACTTTCAATTTTTCTAAGTATATTTTCGAAAACATGGTTGAAAATATTCAAAAGACAAAGGGAAAATTTTTAATGTACCCAAGGTTTTTACAAATTATATTAGACACCTCTACCCAAGTCCAAGCTTTTTATCCTATAGGTGCTTTAACTGCTAAACTGTTTGCTACTATGAGAACCAACTTTCAGGGGGAACATCAGCCCTTGCTAGCAGCCATGTTGCCTCAAGGTAATGAGGCTGCTGATGAGGAGAATGTGACTCATAATCCTCCTTCCTCACCTATTGCTACTGATGGTAATCCATTGGTTAACATTGATGAGGGCCCATCTTCTACTGTTGAAGCAACTCATGTTGCTCCAGACCAACCACCATGTCCCAGCCCTTCACCCACACTTGATACTCATGTTGAGTCAGATCTTAATAGACCACCCACACCAAGTCCTGTGAGGGATCCTCTCGATGAAGATCTTCCTCACACTGAGCATGACCATGATTCTACTGAAAGGTCCAGTGAGGCTCCCCTTACCACAGAGCAATCTGCTGGTGGAGCTGAGGACCCCATTACACTCTCATCTGTGTATGCTCTTGTCAACAGGTATGCTGCAGAGGTTAAGAATCTGAAAAAGGAGCTTGCAGAGACCAAGTCTTCTCTTGGAAGTAAAATTGAAGAACTGCAGAATCAGGTTAAGGTCTTAGAGCACGAACTAAAAGGGTCTTCCAAAAGGAAACTTGTGGTTTCTTCTGATGAAGAACAAGAAGTTCCTCCCTTTGGATCTCTGGACATGTTGGCAGAAGTTTCTCTCAATGACCCTTCATCAGTAGCTGCCACTTCATCAAAGAAGAAGAAACATGTTCTGTACACTAGAAGAAAGAGATCTGATCTTCATAAGGTTTCTTCTGAAGCTTTAGAGGAACCTGAGGTTGATAAGGCTGCATCTGCTGATATGCAAATGGAGGATGCATCTCCAGACCTTGGTCAATCTTCATCTGTTCAAGAACCATCAGGTCCTTCACCTTCAGCAGATCTTCCTGATGTTGTTGTCTTGACCACTCCAGTAGAAATTCCTATAGTTGATCTAACTATAGAAGAGTGTGCTAAGCAGCCTGATGATAAAGGAAAAAATGTCATCACTGAAGATGAGCTTGGTCCTAACCTGGTGACTGAGGAGGAAAGACTAGGTCAAGCAAGTAGATTGGCAGAGTTTGAGATGTCAAAGGAAAGTGTGGCATTGGCTAAACAACTTGAAACAAAGGAATTCTCATCTCTAACTCCTGAGAGAAGAAAAGAACTAGATGAACTGAGGGTTAAAATGCCTGCTGAACACTGGGATATTCTAACTCAGCAAGTCATTTCAAAACCTTCTCTGGCTCAAAGTATATTAGGTGAAGATTTCCTCAGTGACAATTATGTGGAGAGAATGATGGCTCAGGGAAGACAAAGGAGGCAAGAAGCAATTGCACAAAAGAGGGCCATCCAAGCTCAGAAGGCCAAAAACAAACCTCCCACTAAAGATGAAATAAGAAGGGTGGTGAAAAACCAATACTCACTGTCCAACTCTGGCCTAACAATGAAACAAGTCAAGGCTTTTCCTGATCATGTCCTGTATCGCAAATATAACCAAATCATGGAGGAAAGATCATTATCTTTAGCAAAATCTCTCAAGAGGATTTCAGAAAATGAAGCTGCTCCAGAAGCCAAAAGACTCAAGGCTGATGATGCTCCAACCAAGGAATCCTCTCCAGTCATTCCTGCTGAAGCAACTTCTGAAGTTGCCTCCTCTACAACCAGGGGTCAATCTGCTGAAACATCTTCCATTCCTCCTGAAGCACCTGAAGCATCAGCTCCCTCTCCCTCAGTGGCACATGTTGTCACACTGGTAGATTCTGAAGTAAAGGAAGCTGATCTCACAGAAACTAAAACAGAGAGGGCGATAAAGATATTCCACAGGATGAAAGCACTTCGCACTTCAACCAAGTCTCCATCTGCTGATACAAGTCCTACTACCAATGCAGAAGATGAAAATGCTCCCTCTAGGGATATCTATCAGCCTGGGAGAAGGCAGAAGAGAATGGCCAAAATATCTCCTTTGGATCTTGAAGCTGATGACTCAACTTTCATTGTAGAAGGGTCTGCTGCTGATTTTCCTGATGGAAACTCAGATGGGGTGATAGAGTGGAATTTAAAGAATGATGAGATGAATGTTCTTCTTCGAAGGAACTCCATTTTAATGGAATTCACCTTTCTAAAAGAAATTCTACACTTGATCGACAGGGCAGACTTAATTTCTCTGTTTACTCAAGTTACCACCCATTACTGCAACAAGGAACCACAAGGTTCTGGGATGTTTTTACCAGGAGATCTTCAAGTTCTGTTGAACTCCCACATTCCCAACAGCAAAGCATCTTCCATTTGGGAAAATTCACATCGGTGGAAGCTTATATCTTGGAGATTCTATCCTCTCCCTCGAGTGCATGTCCTTGAGACTAAGGGTGGAATCACTGTGTGCATGTTGTCTGAAAGAAAGTACCCTCTGCCTAAAAGACTTATGGAAAAGATGCTGAGCCAGAAATTGGAAATTCCTCCAGATCCAGTGGGAAATGAAAGGCACTCTGCCTTAGCTCTGGTGGGATTGATCAAAACTCAACTTCAACAACTGCAATAGGCCTCTTCTTCATCCATATCAGGACACTTGGTACTCTCTGCACTACCCTGTTTTGTTCATTTTAGTTTGCTTTGTTTATGTTATTTGTCTATTTTTGTCTAAATATTTTTAAAGTAAACGCTTTCATAAAAAGAAAACTCACAAAAACATCATTTTAAAAATAGTGATAGCGTTTATTTAATAAAAATTAGGTCTTTAAATTTTCTTTTCAACTGATTATTAAGCTTTTTCAGTATTATAAACCTTTTCTTAGTTAAAAAAAAAAAAAAAAAAAAAAAAAAAAAAAAAAAAAAAAAAAAAAAAAACTAACCTTTATGCAGGATTTTTTTTTTCAATTCTAATGGTCTTTAACTCACCAGATGTACCTTGTGTATGTCAAAGAGTTGGCTAGTCCAAAGGGTACAGCTTTGGTAAAGACACATCAAATCTGTTGATAGCTGTAATGGTTTGCTCAAAATCATAGGGTCTGCAACCACCCATGCTTCACTGCTGAGGGTTGTATGGTCATCAATTCACCATGGTCTATTCCTTTTTGGAATCCAAGAATTGGCTAGCCCACATGAATATGGCATGTGGTAAAGGCATCTGACTCCATATTTGGTGCTCAATTCACCAATTCTAAGAATTGACTAGTCCTGAGCAAACGGCTACAGGTAAAGACAAGCCAAATCCGTTTATATGGTTGCTGGTTTGCCAATAAATCAGATGGTTATCAATGTACCATAGTTTTCGAACTCAAACATGTGGCTACTCCAGTAGTAATGGCTATTGGTAAAGAGACATCAAATCCATTAATTTCAATGATTCACCTCTCACAGGAGTTAACACACCTGGAAGTGATGAGAATAGTATTGAACTTATCCGTTTTGATGTACATGATGTCATATGTTGCTGCAAAGACCTGGTGCTCTACAGATTAATTCATCATAGCGATGTTCTTCTTCTGAATCTTTGCTGCTGATCCTCAAGATTCTGGCCATCCATAGCTCTGAAGTGTTTAAGATATGGGAAGGATCTTGCCTGGAAATTATTCGTAAACTGGTACAATCCTCAACAACCTTATCGATCTATCAAGGAAACTGGAACTTAACCTCGTCAAATTCCAGTTTAGGGGAGGATTGTTGGGAATTAAGGAAAACTACTGATTCTGCCGAAGCATAAACTACTGATTCTGCTGAAGCTTCTGTCGAAGAGATTCTGCCGAAGAAGAAAGGAATCTGCCGAAGTAATACTTCAGCAGAAGTGTTAAAGCAGACATTGTGTTGCTGCTGAAAGTGGGAACCACGTAGGAGAGATAAGCTCAGTTTAGAGTAAAAGTCAGCGCCGTATGTATAGGTTGGCGCCGTATTATGTAGAGCTTACTCAGAATAAACACGATGATTAACAAAACAATATGATTAGTTGCATGCTTGTCTAGATGCATGCTTAGTCTAGTTTAGTAGTAGAAGCGTAAATTGTCAACGCTCCTTTAGGGTTTCTTGCCTATATAAGAAACCATGTTAGTTTGTAATAGATAAGCTTTTCTCAAGTTTCTCAAGTCTTGTATTCTATCCGAAACATAGAGTTTCTATAATCAAAGATCCATAAAGGATCAAAAGTGTTCTTAGTTATTATAACTTGTATTTATTTTCCGCTACAATACCAAGTTGTAGAGATCTTCTATTAGTTTGCTTGTGATTACATAGGCAACACTAACGATCTCCGAGTGCTTAAGATCTATCAAGGTCTCTGTTTATAACAGGGAAGAGTGCGAACTGAGACAGAGCTAGTACTGGAATAAACCCAACAAGGTTCTAGTTATGAAGTCTCGGTAAGCACTGAAGGGGTTGAAGAATGAAAAAGAAATGAATATGAAAAGGGTGAAAAGAAATAGCCCTCCAATAATTCAACCTTAGGGCAGTAACCGGGTTCAATACATATGATACTGGTGGTTACTAAGGTAACACTGGTATTGAAGACAAGACGTCATGGACCCAGTGACGCACTGCACTAAACTTCCCAAACTACTCAAGTTCCTCTTCAAAGGGCTTGTTTCATTCTCACGGGGAACCAACATTATCTATCGACTTTCTCTTAGAGATTGTTGATATTGAAAAAGGAGACCCTCTCCCTAGTCTCCGACACAGGAACCAAATGTGCACTATTGAGTCTAGAGCCATGAGATCATCCACAATATCTCGTTAGGACACTAAATTCATGAAGACTTGCTGTTTCACACAATGTGGAAAGTAAGTATATATTAAGAGTCCTACGCATTATCCTTGTGGTATTGCCAGAACATCTGAGTGGTATGTAAAAGTATTCACGATGAAGATGGAAATCCTTCTAGAGCCAACATCAAACAAGCTCTTGGTGGGTGACATGTGAGATCTTCTCGTAAGATTAAACTTGTGACAACTGGATAGAAACAATGGGGCGACTCAGTCTTGAATCAACCTTGGTCCAGGAATGGAATTGACGAATACTTTTGGAAAAACCGTTCGATGTGCAAATCTTCTTTTCTCTAGCACGTCGAATGTGTACTTATGTTTTCAAAATTCAAAAAGTATCTCTGATTGAAAAATACTTTTAGAAAAACCGTTCGATATGCGAATCTCTTCTTTTCACTAGCACGTCGAATGTGTACTCATTCTCTAATACAAAAAGTATTTTGTTTGAAAATTGATCTTTCTCATAAAACCTTCGTTGTATTGCAAAACTCTTTCTTCAAGCAATACGCGATTGTTTTCAATTCATTTTTCATCAATCAGTGAATCTCAATTCGCTGGTTCACTCACTCCGTGTTGTCTTCTTTGAGACGTTCCGGTTTGAGAACAGCTAGAACAGCTGCGAAACCCTGTCAAGGAGATTCTTTGGAATTATACCTAATCACAGGTAGTACTTGTACTGATCAACGGGGAACCGTGGGCCGTGTACCTCAATTCGACGAAAGTGGTCAAAGACACTTTCGTGTGTTTTATTGCTAACTGTTGTTTGCAGGTACATTTGGACGGTTGCAGCTGATCAGAATTGAGGAGTCAATCCAAAGCCGCATGCTCACAACATCCACACTTAATTGAATAAATCATGACTGGTGCATATCTACAGAACCTGGCTCTGATATTTCTATACTATGCTTCTGCTACGCTGCTGCAAATATCATGAGTCAGTAAAGCTTCCGCTATTCTGATGAAAGATGTCATGATCCAGAAAGTGTGAGCATGTCGGTCCGAAATTCACAACTTCACATGATGGCAACACAATAAAGGGTGATCCAGAGATTTACTGTGGCTGATGATCTCAATGAAAGCTCGAAGATCATCAAAGATGTGGATCAGACCAAAGACCTCCACTAAAAGTACAAATCTATGCGGACTTTGAAGAATCGCTGCTAAAGCACAAAGATTGCGGAAATGAAGAATTCAAGTCTACGAGCTCAAGACTGAAGTTAAAATAGAATGCTAGGATTCGAAATGTAAATCATGGGGTGACCTCCCTTATGGGGAGATTGTTAGGAATTAGAAAATTCCATAGTGAAGTGTCGGTCACCCCAAGTATTATCTAGCATAAGTTAGCTCGTAGACATATCGTTATTTACGTTATTTAGCAGTTTATTAGTTAGTTTGTAGCGTAGTATAGTTTAGTGTAACACCGTGGAGGAAGGACGGGTCTTTACCCACAGTATGCCTGATCCACAGGCCGATAGGAGGTCGTATTTCATGTAACTATAAATACCCCTTCCATCCATGGAAGGGGTGGTGCTTTTCAATCTAATATTCCATAGTTTAAAACCAAGTCTCTAGCTTGAACACCCAACTCTCTAACTTTCTCTCTCTAATGGCAAACATGTATTTTGATCTTCCAAGACCACCCGAATCATCAAACACAATAATATTTACGATCCTACAAACTGTTTCTGGAGAAGTTATTCATATGCTTGTAGAAGGTGATTATCCTCAACTGAATAAGTATCCAGGAGTTATTGCTCAGATGATGAAGCCTGGTATTATCAAGATGTTGTTGCCCTATGATGGTCAAGCTTACAATTTGTTGCTGAAGTATGAGAAAATTCTTAAATCTAGTAAGTGTTTGGCTACATCCTCCAATTCAGATGTTTTGAGCTTAAAGGAAACTTGAGAATTCTATTTGAATGTATCAAGTTTAGGGGAGGATTGTTGGGTTTTTGGTTCCTTGGATCATGAATTATTCTAAGTGTTGGAACCACGGACAGTCTTGATGAAACCACGGACAGAAGAATGGAACCACTGCTGAAGACAAACCGCGGCTAATAGTATTGTTTAACCACGGATAATGTAATGTAATCACTGCTAGTCTTGTATAGTCGGTTTAGTATTATGTATTAGATAAATATGGAAAAGATATTTATCTTGTAGGTTACGTATTGTATAATGTAAAGGACTCCTTAGCCTATAAAAGGAGGTTCTAGGTTAGATTAGATATACGTATGTTTTATATCTAAGGTCGATACACTTCAAGGTTGTAAAACCCTAATACTGGTTAGAGTATTCGTATTAATAATAATATTGAGGTGTTGAATGTTCATTGTTCTTCTTCTTAAGATTAAGTATTAAATTCCGCGTGATACTTAATAAGTCTTTGTTTAAGTCAGTTTCTATATTAGATCGTTTGCTCAACTGGGATCAACATCCCGAAAGAGCACTTTTCTTTATTTACGAGTCTTTAAGTTAGACTCAGAGTCGCGGGGCTTTAGGCAGGGGCGAAGAACTCATCTCTCGAAAGCTTGCTAACATCTTGCCCATAATAAATTTTTGCACAGTGTCCATTTACCTTGAAATATACTCCTTCCTTGTTATGAACCTCAATAGTCCCATATGGGAACACCTTACTTACTGTGTAGGGGCCAACCCAACGAGACCTCATTTTTCCAGGGAATAATTTGAGTCTTGAGTTAAAAACGAGAACCTCCTGCCCTACTTCAAATTTTTTATCCTTAATTCGCTTATCATGCCATCTTTTGGTCCTGTCTTTGTATGCCTTGGCATGATCGTATGCTTCGTCTCGTAATTCAGCTAAGCGATTTATTTGGGAAAATCGGTGTTCCTTGATCACATCAGCCTCTAAATTAGCATTCTTTAGAGCCCAATATGCTTTATGTTCCAATTCTACGGGAAGATGACACGCTTTTCCGTAAACAATCTTAAAAGGGGTGCTTCCAATAGGAGTTTTGAAAGCTGTTCTAAATGCCCATAAAGCTTCGTCGAGTTTGTCAGACCAATCTTTTCTGTTATTGTTGACGGATTTTTCTAAAATTCGCTTGAGTGCCCTATTGGTGTTTTCAGTTTGCCCATTAGTTTGTGGGTGATAAGGTGTAGACATTCGGTGGAGCACCCTATATCTGCTGAGAACTTTCTCCATAATAGCATTACAAAAGTCCGTCCCTCGATCACTTATGATGGTCTTAGGGATCCCAAACCTGGAGAACAATCTTTTCAAAAAATGAATGACACTCCTAGCATCACATGTTTGCAGAGCTTCAGCTTCGACCCACTTTGAAACGTAATCGACAGCTACAAGGATATAACTTTTATTCTTTGATGGGGTGAAGGGTCCCATAAAATTGATTCCCCAAACATCAAAAACCTCACATACCATAATGTTGTTGAGTGGCATCTGATTTCGAGAAGAGATGTTTCCTGCCCTCTGGCAAGTCTCACAATCCCTTACGTGTTTTGCTGCATCTTTGAAAATGCTAGGCCAAAAGAATCCGGCCTCATAAACCTTCCGAGCAGTATTATTGGCCCCATAGTGTCCTCCCGCAGGTCCGTTGTGACAATGTTCCAGAATCTGCTTTTGCTCATTTCCAAATACACATCTCCGAATAATACCATCTGGGTATGATTTAAAGTGGAAAGGATCATCCCAGAAGTAATATTTAAGATCCGAGAAGAACTTTTTATTTTGATCATAAGTTTTGTTGCTCAGTAATACTGTAGCCGCGAGGTAATTGGCGAAATTTGCGTACCATGGTTCGGAACTGGAATCTTTAATTCTTACCGCCATGAGATGCTCATCGGGGAAGGAGTCCCGAATAGATTCTTTGTCAAGTTCTTCAAGCTCCGGGTTTTCGAATCGTGAGAGGTGATCAGCAGCTAAGTTTTCTGCCCCTTTCTTATCCTTGATTTCAATTTTAAATTATTGTAACAGTAGCACCCATCTTATCAATCTTGGCTTGGCATCCTGTTTATTGAATAAGTACTTCAAAGCAGAATGGTCAGTGTAGACAACAGTCTTTGACATTACTAAATAAGATCTGAACTTATCAAAGGCGTAAACCACAGCCAGGAGTTCCTTTTCGGTGGTTGTGTAATGCTCTTGTGCCTCGTTTAAGGTTTCACTAGCGTAATAAATGGGTTTAAATTTTTTATCCACCCTTTGTCCTAAGACAGCTCCCACAGCATAGTCACTAGCATCGCACATAAGTTCAAAATCGTTGCCCCAATCAGGAGCAATAATAGCAGGGGCAGTAGTCAACTTTTCTTTTAAAATATCAAAAGCTTTCTTGAAATCGTCATTAAAATCAAATTTTGCATCTTTCATGAGGAGTTGGGTCATAGGTTTGGCAGTTTTGGAAAAGTCTTTTATAAATCTTCTATAAAACCCAGCGTGCCCAAGAAAACTCCTAATTCCTTTTAGATTGGTTGGATAAGGAAGTCGAGAAATAACTTCAACCTTAGCTTTATCAACTTCGATCCCTGTTTGGGAAATCTTATGCCCCAAAACAATCCCTTCTCTTACCATAAAATGACACTTCTCCCAGTTAAGGACAAGGTTGGTTTCTTCACATCTGGCAAGCATTTTAGATAAATTATTAAGACAAGATGAAAAAGAGTTACCGAAAACCGAGAAGTCTTCCATGGAGACTTCCATAAAATCTTGACACATATTTGAGAATATTGCAGTCATGCATCGTTGGAATGTGGCGGGAGCGTTGCATAGTCCGAAAGGCATCCTTCGGTAGGCGAATGTTCCGTATGGGCAGGTGAAGGTAGTCTTTTCTTGATCCTCAGGGGCGATCGGAATTTGAAAGTATCCCGAAAATCCATCAAGAAAACAATAATACTCATGTCCAGAGAGTCTTTCTAGCATCTGATCGATAAATGGAAGGGGGAAGTGGTCCTTTCGTGTTGCGTCATTTAATTTCCTGTAATCGATGCATACCCTCCAGACCGTCCTAGTAGGTATCAGCTCATTATCTTCATTAGTGGCTACTGTCATTCCTCCTTTCTTAGGCACAACATGAATAGGACTAACCCAAGGACTATCGAAAATAGCGTAAATTAGACCTGCATTCAGAAGTTTAATGATTTCGTCTTTTACCACGTCTTGGACTTTTGGGTTTAATCTCCTCTGTGGCAGAACTACAGGTTTAAAATCATCTTCCATTAGTATCTTGTGAGAGCAGTATGAAGGGTTGATCCCTTTTATGTCAGAGACTTTCCATGTAATTGCCCCTTGTGCTTGCTCAAAACCTGCAATAGCGACTCCTTTTCTCCGTCAGATAACAAAGAAGAAATCACAATAGGAAAATTACGATCCCCATCAATGAATGCATATTCTAAATGCGGAGGGAGCTCCTTGAGTTTGGGGGTAGTATCAGCTTCTTCCGGGGAATTTGCTGAACATAGCGTTTGATTGTTCACAGCCAGTTCTTCCGTTTCGCTTTCTCCATCGCTAGATACCCCCTCATTATCTTCGAATTTCAATGATTTCAAAGGGTCGGGCAGAAAACATTCCTGGGCATGTTTCTGAGCGTTAGCTTCGATAAGGTCGAGATCATTAAGGTTGTCGTCAGTGAAAGAAGCATATCTCATTGATTTTTCAAGATCGAAGGTAATCTTGTTATTTCCAATTTCCAACGAAATCTTCTTGTTAAAAACATCAATCATAGCGTGTGCGGTGGCAAGAAAGGGTCTCCAAAGCAAAATTGGGATTTCATCGTTATCCATTTCAAGGACCACGAAGTCAACCGGGAAGACAAATTTATCGATCTTAACCAGAACATTTTCAGCGATTCCCTTAGGATATTGAGTTTTTTTATTAGCTAGCTCAATGCACATTCTAGTAGGTTTCAGGTCCCCCAATTCCAGACGCGAATAGAGAGAGAATGACATAAGACTTATACTTGCCCCAAGATCGGCAAGGGTTTGTCGAACATAATTCCCCCGATTGTGCAAGGTAAGGTGAAACTCCCTGGATCTTCTTCTTTAAGAGGCATATCTTTTAGAAGGGCGGCTATGCACCTTTGATTTAAATTTATTTGCGTCCTATCAGAAAGTATTCTATGGGTTAGGAGATCCTTCATGAATTTAGCATATTTGGGCATTTGCTCAAGAGCTTCAACGAGAGGAATATTAATGCTGAGTTGTTGTAACTTTTCCATGAATTTTTGAAACAACATTAGTTCTTGTTCCTTTTTAATCCTTCCCAGAAATGGTATTGGAGGAACGTAGTGACGGACCTTCTCGACAGTTGGTTGAGCCCCCTCGGTTTCATTGTTGTTGTCTTGAGGCGTTTCTTCAATCAGATCATTCGAGTTTGAAGGGTAGGCTGGTTCCTTATAGTTTAATCCACTTCTGGTTGTAATAGCATGTGCTAGATCTCGAGGATTTGGTTCAGTTGTGCTAGGTATTTCTCCTTCATCTCTCATTCTGATAGATTCTGCGAGCTTTCCGACTTGATTTTCAAGTCTTCTTATAGCAGCTGCTTGTGTTCTCAGCACATGGTCGTAATCTCGCTTGATATTCCATACCAATTTTTCGCTCTCTTCTTGTTTTCTGCTGGATTCCTTAACAAGCTTTTTCACAGCCTTTTCGAGATCCGTTACTCTCCCATCAATGGGTTTATCGAACTTGTGTTTAACCATTTTGACTTCTTCAGTAAGGGATTGCATATCTACTTCAAATTCCTCCAGATTCTTTATTACCGATTGTAGCTCGATAGGGTCTTCATTCCAATCTTCATTCCAAGATGAAGAGTGGAGAGCTACTTCTTCAACTCTTGTCCAACCTTTATCAGCAGTCATTAACGGGATATGTTCTTTTGAGTCTAATAATTGCCGAGTTTTTATGTTCAACCCATTGTAAAATATTTGCAGTTGCTCGTGCTTATTGAGTTTATGCTCGGGGCACTTTAGGATGGCTTCATTGAATCTTTCCCAAGCTGTAAACAGTGGTTCATCGTTGAACTGGCTAAACCTCCTAATTTCATCAACTTGCCGGAGTATTTTTGCAGGGGTTAAGAAAAGCCTTCTTAAATGCACTCCACGTTGTGATAGATCCAGATGGTAGTTTCTTTAACCAATCTCTAGCTCTTCCTTTTAGGGTGAAAGGAAATGCTCTCATCATAACATGATCTCTGGAGACCCCAGGCGCGTGGAATAAATCGGCGATATCACATACTTTTGCTATGTGCTCGTGTGCTTCTTCATCTTTGGTTCCATAAAAGCAGCATCTTTTTCGAATTTTACATTTTATTCAAGAGCCGGAATGGTGATTCCAAGTTTACTTTTAGAGGTGGTGAGATAATCATTCATAGTGAGAGACATAATATCAGAATAAAACTAAAGACTTAATAAAAATCCTAATATAACTCCCCGGCAGCAGCGCCAAAAACTTGATGCAGGTTTTACTGACCAGGTTTTAATATTTATATAGTCTCGTTATACCTATGGTCTACCCTAGTGCATTAACGGGCAGTGTACCCGGTCGTGTGTAGTGTAGTATTCGGTAAAACCGAGGTCGTCCCAAGAGCTATGTGTGTTGGATTATTACTAGGTCTAGGTGTCACAGATTTTAATAATGATTTCTATAAGGAATTACTTAATTAACTACTAAAGCAGATAAAAGGCAAAATATAAATCAATGGAGGAGAGTGGTGCTAACCTAGTAAATCCTCCTAACTAGTAATGTCTACGTCTACTTACTTCTAATTACTTCAGGTGGGGTCAAATTCGAGAGGACAACATTTGGTAAATTCGCCCTAACCTATCAGCAAAGATGCCACCACTGGAGAAGTCAGGTGTCCCCTCATAAGTCCAGTTGTTCCTGGTACCCTAAGCCAAGTCATTAAGTACCGCTACATGTTAGAATTATAATAGCGAGTGCCCGGGCGTTAGCTACTTAAACACTCACCCCCTAATTCTTAAGTTCATCCAAACGGTAGGTGATTAGTTGGTCAAATCGCACAAGTAGAAAGGGTTGTCAGTTTGTCATATCTTACCCTTTCCATCTCATTTTCTACTCACTTAGGGTCAGTTGGTCATATCTCCTAAGCAACTAGAATCTACCGCCATTAAAAACTACCAAAACAAGGGTAGCTACTAATAAACTATGCATGCATACACTTAGAAATAATTATACGGAAGTAAAGTAAACGCAAACAAAACAATTAAGGAATCATAACTAGGCCAGCACCAAGAGGTGCTTAGCCGCTCATATTAACCATACAAATCAATTCAATATTTAAAGTTATGAAATACATGAATCGAAAGTAAAGAAAAGATAAAATGCTAATGCTTATCGTAGAGGAGTGATTTCTCCCTTGGAGAGAGCTCCGTATGCTCCTCTAGACCTGCCTTTGGCTTCTTCCCACGTTCTTTGGTTGTGGTGTGTGTAATGGGATGATTTGAAATGCTGGAAATCGTGGGGTATTTATAGGCCAGATCTGGGTTACGGCGTAACTAATATAAGAGTTACGCCGTAATCTTCAATTCCTTCGTATTTTACACTAGATCTGCTGCTTGCGTAACCTTATAAGTGGTTACGCCGTATCTTCAATATTACTTGGTTACGCCGTAGTTGGTGGAATAGTTACGGCGTAGTTATTAGCGGCGTGGAACCTCATTTGACCTAATAAGTTATGTCGTAGTCTTTGGGGAGAGTTACGCCATAACCTACTGATGAGTTGGTTTTCTGAGTCACGCTTTAGTTACGGCGTAATGTGAGAGATGAGTTACGTCGTAACTTCTTCAAAGTCAGCATACTATGATAAATCTTTGATATTTCTCCAATTCCGCGTCTCTTTAGCTTCAATGCTCGTAATTTACCTGAAAATGGAAAACAATGGAAAACAAGCGTAAATCCATATAAATGATATAAATTACAAGCATTATCGGGGGAAATTGACACTTAATATTCAGGACTATTTGATGTTATCAAGAACAAATGATGTTACATAGTTTCAAGATAAAGTTCAATCATGAAAGAAAAAATATTAGGATGAGAATAGGGATTTAAAACCCCATGGATGAACGGCGTAATTTACTCTTTATTTAATGTGTGGAAAACTAGAAGGGGGGTTGAATAGTTTTACCAATTAAAACTTCCTTTTAATCTATTTAGATCGATTTATGTCAATCTATTTGGATGTGTGTGTTGGATGTTGATAAACAAGCATATAAATGTAAGTAATGAAAAGATAAGAGTAAGAAGCACAAAACCACAACACGAGTATTTATAGTGGTTCGGCTGCAAGGACACCTTCCTTGCCCTACTCCACTCCCCGAGTCACCTACTCGAGAGTTCGTAATCACTACACCAATCTCCTTATGGCGGAGAAGCCTTCACAACGTCGCCTACCCTTTTTCCGGTGCTAGGCTAACCACCGGGTTCTTTCACTCCAAGGTGAACCACACCTACACAACGTCGCCTACCCTTTATAAGGTACTAGGCTAAGTACCTAGTTCTTTCACTCCAAGGTGAACAACACCTTCACAACGTCGCCTACCCTTTATTAGGTACTAGGCTAAGAACCTAGTTCATTGCAATGGAGGAACTACTACCACACTACACCAACGACTAATCCCAAAGGAGATCTACTCCTTTACAACATCATCAAGGATATCAATATCCTTGGATCTAATACTAGTCTATCTTGTACATCGAAACACACCATATCGAATGTACATCTAAGGCACCTTTCACTAATGCCTTTGACTAGATCTACAAGACACCTTTCACTAATGTCTTGTGTCTTCACTTCTAAGCACCTTTCACTAATGCTTCTAGTCTTGACTTCTAAGCACCTTTCACTAATGCTTCTTGTCTTGACTTCTAAGCACCTACCACAAGTGCTTATGCTATAGACGATAGATACCCTTCACTAATATATTCGTCTTGACACTTAAGACATCTTTCACTAATGTCTTCAACACTACACTTCTTTGAAGAAAGAAAGAAATCATCAACAAGAAGACTTCAGTAGCCTTGATGATGAGGAAGCATGGCAACTCATGGACTTGAGCTTGCTCGACTTCAAAGGTGGTGATCTTGCCTTTAAGAGGAACCTAAAAGATCACACAAAAACAAAACTACAAACATAGATCTCTTAGATCTGTGGTTAGTGAGTTTTTAACTCAGGGAGAAAGTGTGTTAGAAAGTGGTGAGAAATAATGAAGAAATGGCTCACTATTTATAGAGGAAAAATCCTACTGTTCCCCGGATCCCACGGATCCCTACCACAAGGGATCCGGCTAGCACAAAGCTAGGGATCTGTGGAACGCTCCTCTTTGCCCATGGGTATTTTGGTTATGGGTCATGGGTTGAACCATGGATCCTTGGCTAGATACAATGTATCTTTAAGTGCAATGCACTTAGTCACTTGGGTATGGGTTGATCCATGGGTTATGGGTATTATCCATATGTGATATAAGCATGATGTCATGCAATGGGTTATAGGTCAAGATCCATGGGTTATGGGCTTTGGGTTGTACCCAACTACATTCAATGTATTTGCCCAATGGGTTGTGATACTTAAGTTTCTACCCATTTATATTACCCAATATCCTACATACTAGTTATGTGTATATTTTATTCAAATATGTAAACACTAGTTGTTGTACATATGTATTACTAAATCGTAAAATCACTTATACTTGTTTTAGTGTTTTATGTGAAAATTTGAATATGTTAGAAACTATTAGTTCAAACCAGTTACGTATTTTATTTGTTTCGTTAATATGATTTTACGTTTGTTATCGACAAAACATTAAAAGATCGTAAAATATAAATAAACGTGTTTACAGCTTATAACAATCTCCCCCTTTTTGTTGATGACAAAACAGAAAATTATTTTAAGGAAAAGCTAAAATTCGTAAAAGTTTGAATTTGTAGTTTTTACTTTCTTCTCCCGCTTTTTGTCGAAACAAAAAGTGTTTGAAAGAAGGCAACACATTGTTTTTAAGAAAAACATGTGAAAGAAGTAAAAGTAAAAAGAGATAGAGAGCAAGTAACGGGAAAGGATCTCGTCTTTACTCCCCCTTGACGAGTCCATCCCTATGTAAGGGCGTCAAGTAAGTGATACTAATCTAGTTTGTTTGCAAAAGATTTCGTCTAAGAGACGAATGTGCTCCCCCTTGATGATTGCAATTATGCAAGGGGATGTCACGAAATGTAAACCTAGTATTGCAAGTAATTTGCAATGTATTGCTTTGACATAAAGCTCCCCCTAGCTTTGGGATGTCAAAGTCTTCATGTGTAAATTGAATAACTACAAAACAAAGGTTAGAAAGCAAGTATGATTCACAATTTCCTGCAAATGTGGTCCAAGTTAGTAGAAAATAGCTTTCTGTCTCACGGATCCCGCGGTTCCCTCCTAGTAGGGATCCGTCTAGGCAATTCTGAGGGATCCGTTTTAGCTGTTTAATTTCAGCAAAGGTGATATAACAAGTAATGTTATCACAAAAATGAGATATGAATACAAGGTAGTCATATGCCCAGAAAAATAACAAGTAGCATGTAATTTCCATTTAATAAAACTAGAGTTATGATATATATGACTCTAAAAACTAAGA
Organism: Chrysanthemum seticuspe; assembly: GCA_019973895.1. Taxonomy (NCBI): domain Eukaryota; kingdom Viridiplantae; phylum Streptophyta; class Magnoliopsida; order Asterales; family Asteraceae; genus Chrysanthemum; species Chrysanthemum seticuspe. The sequence goes on from BPTQ01000009.1 coordinate 225,258,467, forward strand.
AAATAAGAAAATACATGACTAGGAATTTCTAAACCAACTATCGCTTGATGCTAGGACACCATTAAAAATCTTCTAGCTCAAGTTTTGTTTAGGTTTGATCTCGTCGAAACGTTCGAGGAGATGATAGAACATGAAACGTTGGTCTTCTCGTACTTCATGTATCAAACTTTCAACATGTTGACAATGATAGCAATCTTTGTCATGGCTAGGTAGTGGTGGTGGAAGAAATGAAATGGCTAGATGCGAAGGATCAAGTGACGCGGCTTGCAGAGCTTCAAACGATGGAGGGACTGGTGGAGGTGCATTTGAGAATGACTCAACCAAGAATGATGGTGGTGGTAGAGAAATGTCAACTTCCATATGGTCGGGTGGTTGACTTTGATGATTTCTCATAATCCAAATGGGATTATATGATGGAAACGGCGAAAAGGAAGCCGGAGCAAGTGTTGACTCAACACCTTGATTTTGAACCATTATTCCTCCTAATGAGGAGAATGTTGTCGGCGGAAGCGGATGAGACGGCCTAGGAGGCAAGTCCTCTAAATTGTAGAGGTGTGGTGATGATAGTGGGGATGTAAATGAAATAGCTCTAGGAACCAATGGTGATGGTTTAGTGGAGATAATATTGTTTGGCCTAGGAGGTATGGCGGTGTTTGGCATTGGTAGTTTTGTGGGTACTATCCTTTTAGGAATTGGTTTGATTGGATGAGGAAGGATCCTATCATTTGTTGGCTTGACCGGAGATGATTCGGTTGAAGAGATCTCGTGTATAACACGAGCCTTTTTCATGGGTGGTTCTTTGGTGGATAAGTTACTACTTAGGGTTTTCCTCATGATGAGATGATTTCAAGAGGTTGCAAGAGCTGAAAGTTAGGATGAGAGTGATGACTATGGAGGTCCTAACAAAGTGGTTTATAAACAAAGAGATTTGGCAAGTGCATTTAAGCCTTAAGCCACTAGGATTCATTGGAATGTGATGATTAACATGCACAAGAGTTAACTTCAGAGGTTGCACTGATCTAGGAAATCATTTAAGATGAGATGGAGTGTTTGAGTTAGGAAGATGAGTTGAAATGATTGTTTTAGCAAGATTTGACATAAACTGTCATCCGGATCCCACGGTTCCTTCCTCAGAGGGATCCGTCTAGGCTAATCCTAGGGATCCGGCTTTCAGCAGTTATGAAATAGTGGAAATGATGTTTCTAAGATCTAAGACCTATATCATCTTGAGTGTTTCAGTCCTCCTAAGTGTTTTAAATGAAGGGGTGCTTAAGTACTTGAAGGTAATGAGTGATGTAGCTAATGATTGTCTTTTATGGAAGGATTTGGAACTTTCAAAGAGTACCAATGGATGAGCAAGGATGACACTAAAGATGAGAGTGTCAATTGAAGCTAAATGATCCTAGAGATCAGGTTGTGACTTAGGATAGTGTTTTGGAAAATATCCTAGAAGCTTTTGAGATAGGAAAACTAGATTTTGATCAACTTTGATCAATTTTGAGGTGAGGATGATTTATGATCAATTTTGCCATAATCGAAAGATTTCTAAGACTAGATGTGAGGGATCAAGTAGAAAATGAAGTGTGAGTTTAAGAGCGGAAGAGTAATGGATTAAAAACGAAATGGTATATCTACAAGCGTCTTATAGTGTGATCTAGGTGAGTTATGTATAAGTAGGAAAGATCAACCTATCTTGATAAGGACTTAATTTGACTTAAGACACTATGTTTAGCTTAGTGTGAGGTGTTCTAAGAATATGTTTGAAATATAATGCTTGCAATTGCATTTTCTGTTTGCCGGATCCCACGGTTCCCTAAGTGTAGGGATCCGTCTAGTACAACATTTGGGATCCGTCCATCTGCTAGACAAAACCTTTACTAAAGGTATGCAATGATCTTGACAATGCATTATATTCCAAGATTAGTTAAAAAAAAAAAAAGGGTTCTAATACTTAGATATCATATGTAAGATGTTTTATTTCATGAAGGAAATAGGATTACATTGATAAAGCACGAATAGAAAAGGATTGATCCTATTTGAAATACTACTAAGTTCCTTGAGTGTTTTCGCTAGATGGATCATCAAATGGTTGATGAGTGTTGGCGGATTCAGGAATGAAGAACGTCTTCATGAGAGATATGTTTAGCGGTTCCATCATCTTGTTCACAAGTACATACAACGGACTTTGAAATTGAGGATGGAAGTGCATAACATTATGATAGAGGCGTGTCAAGAACATTCCATAAGGGATGAGTTTATTCTTGGAGCCTTGAAGATTTGCAATTCGCCTTGCGAAGAAGTAGGCGAGATTATATGGTTGTTGTGTTAGCAAACAGTACAACATGTGAGCACAACAAGCGGGAAGAATTTCTCGATTTCCCCTAAGGCTCCAAACATTTTCACGTAGGATGAGTGCAAGAGACTTGTACTCTTCTCGGATATCCCTTGTAAAGATAATGTTTGGATCGGAGTAATATGGTCGAGGTTTGCATATTATGCGATTTAAATCTTCCGGAGAGGGTATGTGTGAACAATATAGACTGTTTTCTTCACGAAAGTTGAAGAGAGAATCAAGAGACCAATCTTCGGTGAAAGCACATTGTCCATGATTTGGAATCCGGAGGATGTGAGCAAAATGCCCAAGGGTTAGAGTGAACTTTTGGTTTTTGATATAAAACCAAAGAGATAAAGAGCGATCCTTGTTACGAACGAGTTCGACTTGACGGAAGAATTCCATTATGAACCTTGGACATATCTTCTCGTTGATTTCAAGAAGACATTCTAGTCCTATGGCTCGGAAGGAGGTATTGATACCTTCTTCGAATTGTAGAGAGGTGTCTACAATACGTCCTTCGTGGAAGTGACGATTTTCAAGATTATTGAACCCACAGACATGATTGCCAGGTGTGTTGGGTTCGAGAGAGATGTTCGGAGTGTAGACGCTAGTGAGTGAAAAATCAAACTCATATTCATGCGTCATAGTTGAACCTATAGAAATGATAAGTTAATAAAAAAAATGTGTGTGGTCAACCTATGATAATCTAATGTTTTTACTAGATTTTTATTAACAATGGTTTTTAACACTTTAACTTACTCAAGGTTTTGACTTTCTAGTGGATTATTACATTTAGAAAGATAGTGGTTTTTAATCTTGCATGAAGACTGTTTTCCAGTAGAACGGATCCCACGGTTCTTTTACAAAAGGGATCCGGCTAGTATATTTTCCGGGATCCGTTGATCTGTAGTAACAGAAACAGATTTGATAAAAACATAGGTTTTACAGTTTATACCACGAAATATGTTTTATCCTACATTTTCTTTTAGCATGCATACATGACTCCTAATGTATCACGAAAGAATATAAAACATATAAATCAAAATAAGTGATAAACACATTATGATAAAAAATAACCTAGATAAACTAGATTATTAATAATATTGCATTTCAATACTAAGGATGATACAAAGGATTGGGTATATGATCCCAATGTAGATTAACAACACAAAGTAAATGTCTCCATATGTGAACTTCATCATAGGGAACACAAGTGCAATGAGTATTAGGGCGATGAGCACGAGTTCGATGTAAACCATGTTGATGACGAATCTTCTTGGTTTCGATTGAGGAAGATGAAGTTTTTTGAATAAGAGGAAATTTTTGAAATTGGAGGATTTGAAAAAGTGAGGGTTTGGTAGAGTGGTCGACGGTGGGGTTATTTATAGGGAAGGAGGAATTTTTGAAATTCGTGTTTTGTTTTATTATTGGATTAAAAGAAACAAAAACATAAGTTTTATATACCACGACTTTAGATGAGAAATAAAACACGTATGTGAGAAAAAGGCTTCCTAATGAAGCTTCATGTAAAACATGTATAAGCACAAAAGATAATCATATAAATACCTAAATAGGCATACTTAATTATCAAGCAAAATAAAAAGAAAATCATACCTCTAGCGCACTTAGGAATGTCTTTATAAATGACACAACAAATGTCACTTAGACGATTCCCGCTCCTTTGCGATTAAGATACCTTCTTAAGGAAGGTATTCTTTTTACCAAGCGACTCCTACGGCTTGGTGGGTATGAGCTTTGACTAATCAATATGACAAGGAAGATTAGTGCAATTAAATGAATAAGTAAATAAAAAATGTTGTTATCAAATCAACATCCAAACATATAGTTTTAAAAGACATGGTGTTTGTTTTTATGAAAAACCTTCTTTGTAGTTTTCAATTAACCATGGATCGTAGCAAGTTTTTAAAGTACAATATACTTCAACAAACTTGGTAACGAAGCTCTGATGCCAATTGTGGAAAACTAGAAGGGGGGTTGAATAGTTTTACCAATTAAAACTAACTTTTAATCTATTTAGATCGACTTATGTCAATCTATTTGGATGTGTGTGTTGGATGTTGATAAACAAGCATATAAAGGTAAGTAATGAAAAGATAAGAGTAAGAAGCACAAAACCACAACACGAGTATTTATAGTGGTTCGGCTACAAGGACACCTTCCTTGCCCTACTCCACTCCCCGAGTCACCTACTCGAGAGTTCGTAATCACTACACCAATCTCCTTATGGCGAAGAAGCCTTCACAACGTCGCCTACCCTTTTTCCGGTGCTAGGCTAACCACCGGGTTCTTTCACTCCAAGGTGAACCACACCTACACAACGTCGCCTACCCTTTATAAGGTACTAGGCTAAGTACCTAGTTCTTTCACTCCAAGGTGAACTGCACCTTCACAACGTCGCCTACCCTTTATTAGGTACTAGGCTAAGCACCTAGTTCCATTGCAATGGAGGAACTACTACCACACTACACCAACGACTAATCCCAAAGGAGATCTACTCCTTTACAACATCATCAAGGATATCAATATCCTTGGATCTAATACTAGTCTATCTTGTACATCGAAACACACCATATCGAATGTACATCTAAGGCACCTTTCACTAATGCCTTTGACTAGATCTACAAGACACCTTTCACTAATGTCTTGTGTCTTCACTTCTAAGCACCTTTCACTAATGCTTCTAGTCTTGACTTCTAAGCACCTTTCACTAATGCTTCTTGTCTTGACTTCTAAGCACCTACCACAAGTGCTTATGCTATAGACGATAGATACCCTTCACTAATATCTTCGTCTTGACACTTGAGACATCTTTCACTAATGTCTTCAACACTACACTTCTTTGAAGAAAGAAAGAAATAATCAACAAGAAGACTTCAGTAGCCTTGATGATAAGGAAGCATGGCAACTCATGGACTTGAGCTTGCTCGACTTCAAAGGTGGTGATCTTGCCTTTAAGAGGAACCTAAAAGATCACAAAAACACAAAACTACAAACATAGATCTCTTGGATCTGTGGTTAGTGAGTTTTTAACTCAGGGAGAAAGTGTGTTAGAAAGGGGTGAGAAATAATGAAGAAATGGCTCACTATTTATAGAGGAAAAATCCTACTGTTCCCCGGATCCCACGGATCCCTACCACAAGGGATCCGGCTAGCACAAAGCTAGGGATCCGTGGAACGCTCCTCTTTGCCCATGGGTATTTTGGTTATGGGTCATGGGTATTTTGGTTATGGGTCATGGGTCATGGGTTGAACCATGGATTTTTGGCTAGATAAAATGTATCTTTAAGTGCAATGCACTTAGTCACTTGGGTATGGGTTGATCCATGGGTTATGGGTATTATCCATATGTGATATAAGCATGATGTCATGCAATGGGTTATGGGTCAAGATCCATGGGTTATGGGCTTTGGGTTGTACCCAACTACATTCAATGTATTTGCCCAATGGGTTGTGATACTTAAGTTTCTACCCATTTATATTACTCAATATACTACATACTAGTTATGTGTATATTTTATTCAAATATGTAAACACTAGTTGTTGTACATATGTATTACTAAATCATAAAATCACTTATACTTGTTTTAGTGTTTTATGTGAAAATGCATCAAACCAGTTACGTATTTTATTTGTTTCGTTAATATGATTTTACGTTTGTTATCGACAAAACATTAGAAGATCGTAAAATATAAATAAACGTTTTTACAGCTTATTTGTATTAACAATCTCCCCCTTTTTGTTGATGACAAAACATAAAATTATTTTAAGGAAAAGCTAAAATTCGTAAAAGTTTGAATTTGTAGTTTTTACTTTCTTCTCCCCCTTTTTGTCGAAACAAAAAGTGTTTGAAGGAAGGCAACACATTGTTTTTAAGAAAAACATGTGAAAGAAGTAAAAGTAAAAAGAGATAGAGAGCAAGTAACGGGAAAGGATCTCGTCTTTACTCCCCCTTGACGAGTCCGTCCCTATGTAAGGGCGTCAAGTAAGTGATACTAATCTAGTTTGTTTGCAAATAAGTTTGCAAACGATTTCGTCTAAGAGACGAATGTGCTCCCCCTTGATGATTGCAATTATGCAAGGGGATGTCACGAAATGTAAACCTAGTATTGCAAGTAATTTGCAATGTATTGCTTTGACATAAAACTCCCCCTAGCTTTGGGATGTCAAAGTCTTCATGTGTAAATTGAATAACTACAAAACAAAGGTTAGAAAGCAAGTATGATTCACAATTTCCTGCAAATGTGGTCCAAGTTAGTAGAAAATAGCTTTCTGCCTCACGGATCACGCGGTTCCCTCCTAGTAGGGATCCGTCTAGGCAATTCTGAGGGATCCGTTTTAGCTGTTTAATTTCAGCAAAGGTGATATAACAAGTAATGTTATCACAAAAATGATATATGAATACAAGGTAGTCATATGCCCAGAAAAATAACAAGTAGCATGTAATTTCCATTTAATAAAACTAGAGTTATGATATATATGACTCTAAAAACTAAGAAAATAAGAAAATACATGACTAGGAATTTCTAAACCAACTATCGCTTGATGCTAGGACACCACTAAAAATCTTCTAGTTCAAGTTTTGTTTAGGTTTGATCTCGTCGAAACGTTCGAGGAGATGATAGAACATGAAACATTGGTCTTCTCGTACTTCATGTATCAAACTTTCAACATGTTGACAATGATAGCAATCTTTGTCATGGCTAGGTAGTGGTGGTGGAAGAAATGAAATGGCTTGATGCGAAGGATCAAGTGAAGCGGCTTGCGAAGCTTCAAACGATGGAGGGATTGGTGGAGGTGCATTTGAGAATGACTCAACCAAGAATGATGGTGGTGGTAGAGAAGTGTCAACTTCCATATGGTCGGGTGGTTGACTTTGATGATTTCTCATAATCCAAATGGGATTATATGATGGAAACGGCGAAAAGGAAGCCGGAGCAAGTGTTAATTAATTTTCTAATCTACTATGATTGCCTAAAAAACTCGTGTTTCAGTTAGCTATCTAGAGTTGTTTGGCAATAATGAGTGGAAAACTGGAAATGTTAGAGAAATTTGTATCTCAGACTCTTCAAAGTAATAGTTGTGTTGTTGGAGGTTAATATTGAAAAGAGGTAAATGACGTATAAAGATATATGCAACTTATTTTTAATCAAATGATTACTCGCGAATAGCAGATGACGGTGTATAAATTTGTGTGTTTATTTGTTTTTATGTCTATATAAGTGTAGTTGAAGTGAGAATGAAGAAAATTAATAGTTTTAATGATAATTTAGTATTGAAATATAACATGTTACATTGAATTTTTTTAACTAAAATGTATTTTACTATAACTACATTACTTATTTTTAAGTTTTAAGCAAATTTGTTTTCTCTTTATATGTATTATAGATGTTCACAATTAAGAAATTTAAACATTTTATGTTAATATTTTACTTTTTAAACCTTTAGCCATTACTTTGCCATGTAAATTTATTTACATTTTTATATATTGATAATAATATCAAGATGGGAAGTGATATGCACATCACGAAAAGTTACGTGTACATCACAATTATGCATACATGGTAGTATTGTATTATATGCATCACTAATGTGATTTTGTGGTGTACACATCACTTTTGGTGATGTGCATATTACTTCAACTATCAAGATAAGGCTCAAATTGACTTTTATGTTCACCACTTTTTGTTAAAACATACTCCTTCGTCCCAAAATTATTATCCACAGACAAAAAAAATACAAAGTTTAAATTATTTTTTCTTCTCTTTTAAGTTTATAATAATAACCTCAAATGAAGGTAACATGGTAACTTTTTTTTTTTTTTTTTTTTTTTGAACGGCAGAAATATATTATAGAACTAGCAAAAGCTAGAAAAACGACATTACATATGAGTTATTTAAACAATAGGATTTCTTAACCAATCTGCACAACTAATCTTAGACTTTGGATTTCTAGAGGAAATCCGCAAGAAAGATTGAGAAACAATGGAATCCCAAAGCATCGCTTTTTTCGGAGGAGTATTAGAAAAAATCGAGTGATTTCTAAAACTCCAAATAAACCACATAAGGGTCCCTTCCACGCCTTCAAGAGAATCCTTTCCCATGTTTGAGAACTGCAACATGCCAATCCAATCAAACCATTCGAAAATATTATCACAAATAGGAATGTCGAGATCCCACCATCTAGCCAATTTAGCCCACAAATCCAACGCCATTTCACAGGAGAAAAATATGTGGTTAATCGTTTCAATGTCCACCTGACAAATAGGACATAGAATCGAGCCAACGTCAATACCTCTTCTGTCAAGATTTGCCCTAGACGGGAGCTTGTTAAGCACCAATCTCCAAATAAAAATATTGACTTTAATTGGAATGTGGCGAATCCAACGAGTAGCATTAGGAGTCGTGTCTAAAGTTTTGGAGTCAACCAAATACCGAACAGATGCAACAGAGAACCCAGAAGAATCCAACGACCAGAGCCAAGAATCTCCTTCATCAGAAAGCATGAAATTTTGGATCTTAGCATCTAAATCAGAAAATTGAACCATCTCAATACCCCCTCGCGGTTGACGCCTGAGAACAGAGCTCACATCCTGGAAAGGAATTCGGTCCTTAAATAAACTATGTCTATCCGTATCCAACAAATAAATACGAGGAAACAGGGTTTTTAGGGGTTGTTCACCACACCAAACATCCTCCCAAAATCTGGTAGTAGCACCATTACCAATTTTACGAGTACAGTAGGAAAGTAAATCAATACCTTTAAGCTTAACACGCTTAATGAAAGAAAGAATACCTCCCCAAGTGCTGTAGCTAAGGCGATGAGAAGAAGTATCATTAATGCTGCCATGAGGCCCATGTATAGATTTGATAACCCTCACCCAAAGAGCGGAAGGGCTGGAAAGAAACCTCCAAATCCATTTGAACAAAAGCCCGATATTGAGCCCGAAAATACTCCCAATGCCAAGGCCTCCAAAATCTTTGCTAGCTAAACATTGGTTCCATCGCACTCATGACATTTTCCTCTCATCAGTTTCACCTCCTAAAAAGAACTGATTACGCATAGACTCAAGCTTCTTAACAATGGTAGAGGGCATAGGATAGATCGACATGTAATAGGTTGGAAGGTGACCAAGCACAGATTTGATTAAAGAAACCCGACCACCAACCGATAACAAACGAGCTTTCCAAAGAGCGAGCTTGGAGGTAAATGTTTGCATAATAGCGTTCCAGTTAGAACATATAGCCATGTTACATCCAACAGAAACTCCTAGATATTTCATTGGAAAGCTAGAAGCCCCACATCCAATAGATAAAGCCATGTTAGTAACGACTGCATCAGAAACACAAACTTGATTTATATTCCTTGTCTATTTATGGAAGTGGACAATTAATTTAGGACAACCGAAAAAAAATGTAGAAATAAATATAGAACGAAGGGAGTAATAATTTTGTATTTTAGTTGTAACTCGATGTAATTCGGATACCTTTTTATACTATTTGGTCAAGATAATTATCATTCAAAGTATTGTATTAATGTAACTTGAATTTCCGAAACCATGCTAATTTCAAAGACGACTGTTAGGAGATTTTAAGTTAAGAACTTATAAATCTAAAAGCTCAAAAATAATCAAAGTTAATGATATAACCTCAAACTCCTATAATTTCCGACCATGATCTTTAAACCCAAATCAGATGTTTCACAGGGTGTGGTTGGGGATTTCTGGCATTTTCTGTCTCACATACTTACACGCTCAATGTGTGTGTGTCTCTGCTAAAGGACAAAATCAACATCCTAAGATTGCGATTTCACTCGCTTCTCGCGCAGGGTCAAGACAAAACTTTGATTTACCTCCTTTTTTTTTATAAATACTTTTTCATGTTAACTTTTATTTACAATAATTCCTTTTAATAATAGATAAATTTATACATAAATAGCTTAACTAAAACACTTTCTAACCCGGCTTGAAAGTTGAAACCAAGATTACAGTTGTTTAACTTTATATTGTCTTTGCATGGGTCTGAAGTTGAAACAATAATAACTAGAGTTGTAAACGAATTAAACGTTCAGTGAACATTTCATAAAATGTTCGGTAAAAGGTTCGTTTATATTCGTTTATTTATTAAATGAACGAACATAAATAACATTTCACGTTCGTTTAGTTAAATGAACGAACATGAACAAAAGTCGCGTCCGTTCATTTATTTTTGTGAACGTTCGATTATACGTCCGTTTATTTTCATTTATTTATTTACGTTCGTATATCATATATTTTAATTGTAGAATCATAAAATTTGTTTGTTAAAACAAAACAACACTTATAAAACAATATTATGGACAATTTAATAAAGTTTATGTTTGTTTGTCTATGTCTATTTATGTTCGATCGTTTATGTTCGTTTAGCGTTCGTTAGGTGTATTAATGAACGAACATAAACGAACATGAACAAGAAAATTTGTCTGTTTAAACGTTCATGTCCGTTTATTTGTCCGATTAAAATTAAACGAACGAACATAAACAAGACTCTGTTAGTGATCGTCCGGTTCGTTTACAACATAACACATTGGACCATTACCATGAGTTCATGACAGTTAAAGAAATGTTTAGTTACATGTTTTCTGTTGTTTATATTATCTTTTTGGTAGAAATAGAATAACTCTAAACAACCATTAACTTACTAATTTTAAGAAATAATGACTAATAAAATGCTAACAAATAAAGGCTCGTTTTAAAGACTATATATTCTGAGTCGTTAAAACGAGCCTTTATTTGTGTCCCTGTTTATATACTTCACGAGTCAATCAAGTAGGTTTGGTTTTGATTCTGGTTGTGAAAGGTAGAACACTACATTATTCCTCTCATGTACAGTCTTAAACGTTTTCGCATAAGATTATTTCAAGCATAGAAATTATTTATGTTTTGAGGTCAGAAATTGGAATCGATATATTTCATCTTGTATTTAAAATGTCACCAGAATAATCTTTTGTCATCAATGACAAGTAAATGCTAGACAATTCTCTATCAATCCTTTATTACATAGATTTTTAAAAATACATGTTTTTCATCAACCAAAGATTTAATATCCACTGAAATACAACATAAAATGAACCAGATTTGTCTGACAAACTAGTAAACCGGTTTTTACGGTTTAGTGGAATACGTATAAACTTTACTGTAGCAAATCAAGCTGACTTGTATTATATTTTGTAGACAAAAGAAAATCGATCAATTTTATGCAAAGTTATGACAAAATATAGAGCATGAGGTCAAAATTTTCAGAGATATTGACCATTCACAATCAAAGTTTATACACATTGGGCTTATCAAATCCAGTAAAATTTTCTCACATAATAACCTTTCTCGCAAGAACTTCTTTTGTGTTTGGATATATCCCAATTTACATAAAAACAGCAATATTTTGTTTGGTTCATTTTTATGATATGATTCTTGTAGGTTAGCCTAGTTGTAGTTTAGCTAATAAGAGGTCATGGTAAAGTAAAATATGGAGTTCTTCTCAGGTTAAAAAAAAATTATGTTGTCATTCTTGATGAGCGTGGATTACTTTCTATGGTTCTTTCATACACAACTTCAAGTTTACGAGAGTCAAATCGCCTAGTATTACATTCCATTGTTTTCAGGCTGGTCAGACGTGTGAGCCAGTCAGCGTTGCCTGTTTTCAACGTTTTGAAAGATTAAATTTTACTTCATGGCAATGAATTATTAGATGGATTAATTTAGTTGGCTCAAAGGCTAATGGACCCAACCTACAAGTCGGGTTTGGGCCAACTAACTTAATCCATCTAATATGAATAAGTTTTGCAAGTTTTAAGAGTCCAATTTAAGTGCATGCTTACAGCTTACCGCTGTGAGACAATTGACAAGTTTATGTTACGTACTGTAAAATGTAACTATTGAAAACCAAGTTGAATTATTCAAGTTGGGAGTGTGATTTGTTAAAAATAGACATTCTTAAATATTAAGCATGTGACCTTATTTACATCCTGTCATTTTTAAGGTATTCCAATATTTTAACTATTCTACAATAATTTACAAACAATAATTTTATCCAGAGTAATATACTGGTGTCGTGCACCCCAGAAGGTAACAGGCAGCACCTTGGAACTATACCATTGCTATTTTTGTTGATTTTCTGAAAGCAGGTACTAATAGGTACTAATTGCTTCAGTAGTGTTAGAATGGACATTCTTAGAAGCACTGTTTCGTTTTTTTACTTTTCGTAAAGATAAATACATTACTTTTATATGAAATATAATGGATTTGAGAAAAATAATTCTCTAATTTGTTTTAGTGTAAGCATAAAAGATTCTAAATTTAGCCATTTGTTTATAATTGATGACAAAACATTGATAAAAAGAGCTGTAATTCATAATACGGAGTAGTTCTTTTCATATTAAACTCGATGGCATGCACCTTAAATATATGGGAATATATTAGCTACAATTAATTGTAGCTAATTGGCTACAATTTTGTACTAATAATGTGGGTCCCTGATTATTTTTGTAGGTCCTGATTCTTTTACTGTGGGTCCAATGCTAGTGTATTTTTATTAAGGGATTGTAGCCAATTGGCTACAAAAATTGTAGCCAAGCTATCCCCTAAATATATATACGTTACCTTTTTATATGAAAGCATGCACCTTAGACATGATATCATTTTATTACATTAACCGAAAATATAATGTGGTGTTTCATTGAAGTTATTATTCGGGTTGGCCATCTCACATTGATAGGCAAGAATGGCTTAAGGTAGATGATCCATGAGGCAGTGCTTTCAATATATACAATGATAGAGAACGACAGAGCTGTCCCGGGTTGGAGAACACGAAGCTTCCTCTAAAGCCTAGTCGGATATTTTTTAGCATGAAAGATGAAGCTCGTTCAGTCGTTCCAAGGGAGGACTTTCATTCAATTCTACATATAAGCTAAAACTGAGTATGAAAGAGCCATTATGAAATGACCTTAACAGGGTTTATAAATGCACGAGTGTTGCCCTGGTTTTATATTGTAGTTTAAGAATATTTTAGTATTATTATTATAGTTGCTTATCGAAAAAAAATCCTACGACTTCCTTTTTCTGTTATCCTCATTTTACAGTAAAGTCCGGACTCCAGAAGCCCCTCATAGCCCAATGTTGGGAATGACTTCTCGTGATTCTTGGATCATAATATCTTGTTTTAATCCCCGACTCGAATGGAACCAAATAACTTTGTTCTTGCTTTGCCATTTTTAACTGAACCTCACTCTCATTTGCCGACTCAACAAGGATGTAATCATGCTATTTGTGCCAAAAGTAAGGAGTTAATCACTCGAAACATAACATCTACTTCCAAAATCAAAGATAAGTGGCTGAAAAATGGTAAGGAAAAGCAAAGATGTCCATCGGTGATTGGTTCGAAGATGATTGTTTTCGTGCTAACATTATTTTGCTAATATTCGCATCATAGGAAAAAGTTTGAGAATATATATCAACGATTCTGTCCTTTTTAATCATTGTGACTCGCATCAAGACTTTGTTCACAAGTTACGGTGAGCCACCATCCAAGCAGTGATTTCATGTTTCGATATCTATGTTTTATGAGCTTTGATACATGGACCTAACTAAAGAGGCCTAAAAGTAGACCTAATGCATAAATGAGTTGTACAGTACTGTTAATGTACAATTCATTTATGCATTAGGTCTCCTTTTAAGCCTCTTTAGTTAAGTCCATTTATCATTTTCCATCTTTTATTCATCAAGCTTCATGCTTCAAACTAGTTATTTAGGCCATAAGCAGTGGCGGAACCAGAAAATGAGGATGTGGGGGGCAAAAAAAATTTTTGACAACAAAATGCGGAAGAAAAAACTTCGATCGTAATGATAAATCGAGTATTTTTACTTTGAAATGAGGGATTTATAAGTCTTTAGAGTGTTGAATGTTGGGTTTTAGTATGTGAGTGGGGGGCAATTTGAGTTTTGGGTGGATGGCACTTTCAAAAAAAGGTCAAAATTATAAAAAAATTACACTAAAATCTCGACTTTTTCGGCTATCCATGGGGGTACTTGCCCCCATTCTTACTAACTAGATCCGCCCCTGGCCATAAGTTATTACATGTTAGTTTTCAATAGTCACGTCATTGGATTATTCATTAATATCTTCTCATTATGTAATCACTCAAATGCAATTCTCGTTTGAAAATTAGTCCATTAATTATAAGAGTGCTAGGTATCATAACAAGCCTCAACCTCATCGTCGCGCCACATCAGCGCCACATCAGCATCTCATTTTCCCACAACTAACCACAACAAACCCCCTCCTCACTCATAACAAACCTCAACCTCTTCATTTGGGCCCCACCACTACCACTTTATTTTTTTTATTCAATTTTCATTTCCAAATAAATTAAATTTATTTCATTCAAATTAAAACTACAATACATAACACAAAAAAAACGATAAAGCGATACGAAAAAAAAAAAAAAAAAAAAAAAAAAACGACACGGGTTAAAAAAATACAACACATACTAATAATAATAAGGAACCAAAACATTTTACTGGTCATTTTTTATAAAAGTTATAAATAACATTTTTTATAAATTTTTTTAAAAAAAACAACTAGTCCAACCCAATATTACAAAAACATACCACATTTTACCACCCCAATATTAGTCCAACCCAGCCCAAAAGAAGAAGAAAAAAAAAAAAAAAAAAAAAAAAAATTAAAGTGGGTCTTCTTCTTCATCTTGCCTGCGCGCGCACACACACATTAACACACACACACATAAAAATTTAACATATACGCATATTAACATGTATATATTGAAAAAAGAAGATAAAAGAAACAAATTATGTGTCAGTGATTTCTCTCGTCGTCCCGACGATTTTGGAAGCGACGGCGAGCCACGACGGGCGACGCCGGTGTGGCGGCGAGCCACGGCGAGACGCCACGTCGGCCACGGCGAGCGACGATTCTCCCCACACCTTCCACTCTAAGTATATATTAAATCACAAAGAAAACGTCGACGTTTTTGGCCCCGTGCTACAGTACAGCTACAGTGCTACAGTACTGGGCCGGTTGGGCCGGGTTGCTACAGTAAAAAAAACGGCCTGCTACAGTAAAAAAAATTATGTTACTATTTATTAGTGCACAATCACCTCGGCTAAAAAATTCGCCCGCCCGAAAAAAAAAAAAAAAAAAAAAAAAGGATTATATATTATATTACTTTTTATTAGTTCACAATCACCTCGGCTAAAAAATTCGCCCAAAAAAAAAAGATTATATTACTATTTATTAGTGCACAATCACCTCGGCTAAATAATTCGCCTGCCCGAAAAAAAAAAAAAAAAAAAAAAAAAAAAAATTATATATTATATTACTATTTATTAATGCACAATCACCTCGGCTAAAAAATTCGCCCGCCCGCAACGCGGCGGACCAACGCCAGTCTCGTAGATCATCATTTTGCAATAGAACCAAAAAAAAAAAAAAAAAAGCTATTATTGAATTAGTAATTAACTTGTAATAAATTTGTACAATTAAGGTTTATTACCACACTGCCGTTTTGTACATGCGTGATTAATTTAGGCAGAACATTCAAAACATGTGACAGAGCTTTTTATTCACATTACTTTTCAGTAAATCAATTTTTACCCAAGGGTGTTAATGTAGTAGACTCAAGTTTCCACTTATTCTTCTTTAGTGTCAACATGTATGATAAAGTGCAAGATCAACAGTAGGAGACTAGGGCTGCTATTTTTATGATTATATCCATTATAGTGGTGTCTTAGTTTTACAGGCTATTAATTTACTGTAACATATATTTAAATTGAAAAATGTTGGTAAAAAATAAAGATAATTAAGATTACACAATACCATCCAAAAACTTTGAATCTTATAGTAATAAAACAAAACCTCGAAGTTGGAACTTTTGCATTTCAAAAAAGGGTCAATTTCATATCTCCCCTCTTTTTTATTGAAAATTTCATATATACCCAAACATGCATAAAAAACATTGTACATTATGCATTCAATACTTGCATTTTGGGTATATATGAAATTTATCTTGAAAGTAGGGTGATATATGAAATTAATCCTTCAAAAAAACTCAACCTTCCTTTATTAAGTAATATTTTATTTATTTAATATTATTTTTATTTTAAAATATTTACTAAAAAAACTCAAATATTATGGATTTGGCAATAGTTAAAAAAACGTTATAGTGGTGTCTTAGTTTTACAAGCTATTAATTTACTGTAACATATAAACATAAAAGTTTAAGTGTCAAAAGTATAAAGAAAAAAACTTAGTAAAAAGTGGAAGTAATTTAAGTGTCAAAAGTATAAAGAAAAAAACTTAGTAAAAAGTGGAAGTAATTTAAAAATATTTGTATCTAATGTAAAGAAATAAAAAAGTCATCCGCACATACATACACCTTACAACCTATGTGTATATTTAAGATTGAAAGACTGCTTTCCACCTATTGCCCTACATTGACACACGAACAAAAAAAAAAAAAAAAAAAAAGGTCTACCTCTTATTAGTATAATTAAATAAATTATAAGATTTATACAATTTACAAATCTATATAAAATAAATAAATTAGTAATTGATTCTTAAAATAAATAACATGATATATAAAAATTCGTGCGTGCGCGATTATTATAAGTTGTACTTATAATAAGGTATAATGATTTGTCCACCACTAAAGTTACTTATAGGAGTTATTTTGTTGTTCGGCTAAATGATCGAGCTCAACTTTTATAACATATGAATTTATCAACTTGACTACGTACTTGAACTCATGAACTTAATATAATGGAAAACTCACAATCACAACAAGCTTTTACTACTCCCTCAGTTAAAACTAGCAATACTCGAAAAGTTTACTCAAATGATGATGTATACCGAATTAAACCAACTCAACGAAAAGAGGATGTTTGGTCTAATTTCGAATTGTGTATTATGAATGATATGTTGAAAAAGGCGCGTTGCAAGAAATGTGGGAGATTTTATAGCTCCTCGTCTAACACTACACTAAGGTCTCAGATGAACAATTGTAGTGCGGTTAGCCGAAATGATGCGTCACAAGGTAATATTGGTGCGGATGTTCAAGTTTTTATATATGATAATGATGCGCTTCGACTTGATTTTACGAAGTTTGTCATTCAAAAAGCGCTTCCATTCAACCACTTCGACAACAACAAGCTTACGGAGATCATCAAAACGAGGCTACAACCGCGGTATCAACAAGTAAGTCGTACTACTCTTAGAAGTGATGCTTTTAAATTATGGGAAATGGCTAAAAAAAAAGATATTATTAATGGTTTTCGTGAATATAAATATAGTGTTTCTATAACTACGGATGTTTGGACCGCACCACATGGTACGGCAAATTCTTATCTCGCCATTACGGCTCATTGGTTTAATCCCGAATCTTGGTTATTAGTGAAACGGACAATTGCTTTTAAACTATTTGGTTATCCTCATACGGGATCTAATTTAAGAAAAAATTTACTTGACACTTTAATTGAATATAATTTAGATGATAAAGTTTTTACGATTTCACTAGATAATGCATCCAATAATACTAGAGCTATGGAATTGTTAAAATTACATATAAAACCCGTTTTAGATGGTGCTTTTTTTTCATTCCCGTTGTGTTTCTCATATTATAAATTTATCCGTGCAAGCGGCATTAAAAATATGTGATAGTTTAAAAAGTAAATTTAGGGGTGTATTAGCAACTATATATAGTTCGAGCAACGAAAGACAAATGAACTATAGACGTTTTCGTAAACAATGTGGTGAAATACCCCTAGGACCTTGCTATGATAATAATACTAGGTGGAATTCTACTTGCATGATGTTTGAAAATATATTACGACAACGTGTGACTTTAAACGCTTTTAATGAAAGACTTGTTAATAGAAATAACTCCGTTTCGTTAGACGACTAAGATTAGATGCATCCATAAAAATAGATACATCTCCTTATTATTATTGTTTATAGGTAAGGACATATGTTTATGTTGTATTAGGTAGGATCAAATGAGAAATATAATTAAGACGAGAAAAATGAGAAAAAACCACCATCACAAATATTAGATGCATCCATAAAAATAGATACATCTCCTTATTATTATTTTATTATTATTTGAAATATATGACTAAAATTTTTTTCTCACTCTTCTCATTTAAATAATTCTTCTCACTAGATCAATACTCTATGTTGTATATGACAAAATATAAGTAAGTTTCCCTTACCAAATTGACAACTTAGCATGTCACTTTAGGCCCTATTTGGTGCAAAGTTATTTTAAAGCTTTTTGAGATAGTAGCAGAAAAAAAAATAATAATAATTAAAAAATTAAAAAAATAGCTTTGTATGTATGAGATACTAGATATTATCTCTCTAAAAAATAAATAAATAAATAAATAATAATAATAATAATAATAATAATAATAATAATAATAATAATAATAATAATAATAATAATAATAATAATAATAATAAAAAAAACCCTTCATTTGTGGAGCATTTTAAATTGTGTTAGAGCACACATTCGGGCAATATTTTGCCTCGCGCCTATCTCATAACGCCAACGAATAACTCGAGCCCGACACCTCTCTTCGCGCCATAGGAGTTGGCGTCGTCATGACCAGCCTACGCCATACGCTTTTTCCTTTTTTTGTTTTTTTTTTATTTGTGTTTTATTGAGTTATGTGTGAGCCAAAGGGTGTCCTATAACGCGAGTGATGGAAGAAGGGCGGTTTTTGGTTTAAATTATAGGTTTCAAGTTACAGGTAAAAATTGTTGAGGTACCATCACGTTTGCTATAACATGAAACGGTAACTTAAAGGCACCTAATGCTCTTAGAGCTTTCTAACTGAAATTTCCTTAAAAGTAACAGTCGCCCGAGTCTTAATCCTAGTCCTCCCTACTACAGTATATAACTTTGAAAGTAATGTCTGATAAATTGTTTCATGTTATAAAACTCGCTTTATATTTTTTTGACAAAAGACACATGCTAATGTTGGTGATTTTAATGTCATTAAGCATTTGTGTGTAATTAAGATTACCCGAGATTAAAAGGATTTCAAGTTAAGTTATAATATAAGTTATAATACAAGCTAGAAGATGCGAAGTACACACTTGTACTAATTAACTTGATTTCAGATACGTTGAATGAAATGTTGTAGCGACAGATTATTCGCCAATAGGGCGTTGCAACCATGGTTCTAAAAGGCTCGCAAAGGTATGAGGCTTGGTAATGCCGTAACGCCTTGCCGTCACGCCGCCTTATGCCCCGTCTTTTTGTAAACTAGATATATATGAAATATGATATAAATATATAAATATTCTCATATTTTGTGCCGCCTTATATCACGTCTTATAAACGCAAAAGCTTCGCCTTAGTCGCAAAGGCGTGAGGCTTGGTCATGCCGTCACATCACGCCTGCGCTATTTATAACCTTGGTTGCAACTGTTCAATACAGTAAATGTGATTATTCTCGATAGTAACAGAATTGTCACTAATGAAGTGTCATTGTATATTATACGGAAGTGGTTACTTTTCATCAAAATGTGTAACCATTCATGAAAGGTTGTGAATTTTCATCAAAAGTCATTTTGTGTAGTACAAATATATACCTTTTTTTGTTCTTTCGTTTAAGAGGAACAATCATTACAACACATGCAATATTCTCCATGTTTCTACACTCAACTTTGTGCTTGAAATTAGAGTGTGTTCGAATTTCGTGTAATTTAAGGAATTAAATAGAGTCGAGGTATTGTGATTTCATTTATAGCTATTATGTAAAAAATACTTTATAGAACTGAGATGAGTGAGAGAGAAAAAGAAGAAGGGTGGCAAGAGGTCGGCCACAAAAGAAGACAAAGGGACGGCAACAAAAGAAGGCATGAGGGTGAGAAGGGGAAGGAGGTTGTCAAGTTTTTCGTGTCCAACATCCCAGAAGGGTGTCGCCCTTGGGACTTAGCATCTTCATTGGAAGGTTTTGGAAATATAGCAGGGGTTTACATAGCGCGAAAGAGAAACGCCAAAGGTTTCAGGTTCGGTTTTGTAAGCTTCAAAGGAGTGAAGGATAACAGAGATCTTGAAAAGAAATTGAAAGGGGTGAAGGTGGGAAGATCGACACTGGACATCAATATAGCGAGGTATGCAACGGAAAATGAGAAGGCAGGGGATGGTAAGGTAAATCGCCCCTCTGGTAATACTCGGGTAAGTGGTGTCGGTGGCATTCAAGACGGGAGACCATTCGCTAGTGTTGTCAAAGGAGTTGTGGGTAAGGAGATGACAGGGAGGGAGATTCGTATCGACCCAACTATTAACGAAATGATCAGTTCCCATGATAAGGCTTTGGTGGCGAGGTGTGGGAGTTTCCCTACTCTCTCTAACCTTAGGGAGTTATTGGGTAACCTAGGTTCCACTGTTTCTAGCTTCCAATATCTTGGAGGGTTGTCAGTCCTCCTGATGTGCAACAGTGAAGAGAAGGTTGAGGAATTCTTTCGTAAAAAGGAGACATGGAGAGAGTGGTTTGATAAGGTGGACGTTTGGCGGGTTCAATCTTTCCCGTATGAACGGTTGGCGTGGGTTGGTATTTACGGGGTCCCGCTGCACTTAGCATCTCCATCGACGTATAACAAAATCGATGAAAGCTTTGGAAAGGTGGTTTCCCCATCCAGGTTAAAAATTGATTATTCCAATAGATCCGTTGAAGGCATTGGTATCCTTGTGGGTGATGGGAAAGATATTAAAGATGTTGTGTCCTTAACATGGAGGGACAAGAAGTATCAAGTGTGGATTGTGGAGAAGTTGATCGATTGGCATCCTAGCTGTGTGATTAACTTTACTGGTGGGTCGTCACCGGACGAGGCTGGCAATCTTAGTCCCGTGCTTTCCTCTGCGGAACCATACGAGATGGAAGAAGGTGAGGTGGAAAAAGAAGGTGGGGAGACGTTGCATGGGGAAGAGGGGATAGACGAAAGGTTTGTGCATGGGGAGAAGGATGAATTTATGAAGTCGGCGCACATGCAAAAGGAATTAAACTTTGAAGACAGAATTAAAGGTGTGGGGCAGACTAATTCATTCTCTTTTACTACTGAAGCACGTGGGGATAAGGAAAAGGTAGTGTATACTAAAGAGAATGAAGCCTGGTCTTACTTTAATATTGGGCTCTCTCCTAGGCCAAGAAAGAGGCCCATGGAATCCGACCCTTTTTCTTTAGATGTTATTTTGGGCCGAAAAGATAAAGAGTCCATTGATAAGGAGAGTGGGACTGAGGTAAATAGCCCGCTGATTAATACATCGTATACTGAAGTGGAGATATCTGGAAGTCTTGATCTCAATTCACCTCCCCCCGCTCCTATGATGAGCCCCCAACCAGTTGCTGTTAACCTTGGGAAAGGGCTTCAGTTTACCGGTAGTGAGCGCGAGAAAGTGGTAAGCAAAGCAGTGACAGAGACCTTGGAGATGGGCAAGTTAGTGGGTGTGGATCTATCCGCGGATCAAAACAGGATCAGAGGTGTTGTATTGGAGGAAGGTAATAATCCCGTTAATCAATGAATTACATGTCCATTAATATTAGAGGGACGGGGGGGGGGGGGGAATCTAGTTGGATTCGGAAATTAATTTCCAAAGAAAAGGTCTCTTTCTTAGCTATGCAAGAAACCCAAAGTGGTAGTTTAAACGAATCGGTGGTTAAGAAGTTCTGGGGGAAATCATTTTGTGAATTTGAAGTGGTGGAGCCAATTGGTAGGTCTGGGGGTATGGTGAGTATATGGGATCCTTCGGTTTTCAAGAAGAGGGATGTTTTCAAATGTAATAACTTCCTCATGGTTAGAGGAACGGTTAAAGGCTACAACGAGGTGGTGTCGATTATTAATATCTACGCGCCTCAAAACAGGAGAGACAAGTTAAGGGTTTGGGACGATTTAAAGGCTTTGTTAGATGGTAGTAATGGACTTTCGATCTTGATTGGAGATTTTAATGCGTTTAGGACTTGTGAGGAAAGAAAGGGGTCGAAGTTTAAGAAGAAGTGCGCGAGTGACTTCAATGAGTTTATTGGTTCTACGGATCTTCATGAATACCCGATGAAAGGAAGTAAGTTTACTTTCTTTAAGGAAGACGAGAGGGGAAAGAAATTTAGTAAAATAGATCGTTGTTTAGTAAATAGGGATTTTGTGGATAAATGGCCGGACGCTTGCTTTAGGTCGCTCCCCCGTTTATGGTCGGATCACAGTCCGATTATTTTGTCTATTTCGGATTCTAATTTCGGGCCAAAGCCTTTCCGTGTTTTCAACTCTTGGCTTGAGTATCCCGATTGTGGGTGATGAGTGTCTAAATACTCATCATTTTTGTACCAATTAAACTGCAAAAACATCTGAAAACACTCAGAAATACATCAAAATGATAAAAATATCACAAATAAGTGTTTTATGTGTTTTAAATGCAAAAATATCAAAATCTGGTGAAAAACGTATCAAGTTTGCATAATTGGCAGTTTTAGTCCCCCAAGTTTCAAAAGTTGTCAAAAACAGTCCCTGGTAAAACCAAATAAAGAGAAATATCATTTTAAAGTCCCTAGGGATTCTTAAGTTGTCAAAACTGGTCCTTGAGATTTAAATTTTCAAAATTACAACTTAGGTCCCTTAACTTTCAAAAATGACAAGTTAGGTCCCTAAACTTTCAAAGATTGTCAAGTTTGGCCCTTGGGTTATTAAATCAGAATGTGCATGATTGACCCCTGGAAAATCAGAAAATGGCAGGATTAGTCCTTCAAGATTGGAGAATTGCAAAAAGGTCCTTGTATTACTAAACCTACCAAATGGACCCTTTACCCATTTTTGACCCCTGCCTAAACCCTTGACCCTTTCATTTTGAACCCTTGGTCAAATATCCAGTCAAACCACAAAACCCGCCACTGGCTTATCTTCAACCTCCCACTTGCCTGCAACTGCAAACACTCACCCATCCCATCCACCTCTCACCTTATCACCTTATACCTTCCCCCTCATCATCACACCTACTCCACCCCCCCCCCTAGTTGCTAAATTCAGAACCCACAGATCAAATTGGCATTTCCCGCCAAAACCAATCCAAAGGCTAAAATGCAACCAAGCCATCCAATGGCTCCAATTAGTGCTGGGATATGATCAGAGGAGAGAGAAAAGACAAATGGGAGTATAAAGAAAGGAAGAAAGAGGCAAGAGAGGCAGTAGTTAGTTTTTTAAATTCCTTGTATGTCGTATTTTAATTTTATGTCTTTAATTAAGCTTTAAACTGTAATTTTTGGTTTCACTGTATCAAATTAAGTGGTTTAAGTGTATTCAAACTGATCTCAAGTGTCAATTTAAGTTTCATTTAAATTTCAAGTTTCATGGTTTACTGTTTCAAATTTAAATATCAAACTGCATTATCCAAGCTTCAACAAGCTTATTTTTAAGTTCAAATAAGCTCATTGAAGCTTCTTATAGCCTTTAGTGAGCTTATCAAGCAGGTGCAAGCAAGGTTTGGTTTTGGTCAACAAAAGTCAACTGTAAGTTCAAACAGGCATGGAGATGGTAACAGGGTGTTGCAGAGATGGATTTGGGTTGGATTTGATATAGAATAGTGGATTTGGGTTCTGTTTAAGCTGCACTAACAGGCTTGACATTTGTGAGCTTATTATCTCCTTTTCCTTTTGTATGCAGTTTTCATATTGTACTTCTATTTTTGTCATTAAATAGCTTAGACAAGTTTACTTAGTAGTAATTAGGATATTAGAGTTAGTTTAATTAATGGAATGAGTTAAATCAGTGGTTAGTATAGTTTAAATTTGCAAAACAGTTGTAAAAAGGGTGTTTGGATTAGCTGCATAAACTGTGATTGAGGTTTATTCAGTGAAAGGTTCTTGTTGTTTCAAGCTTGTTTAGCTCAAATGAACTCAACTCTGTCTTAAAACTGCACTTGTAAACAATAAAAGTCAAAATTGCACTTAATCTGTCCTAAATACTCAACTGTTGAAGTTTTGAAAAAACAAAATCTTGTTTTGTGTTTGGAAACCATAAGTATAGGTTGCAGTAGTTTCAATTCATCATATTACTTCATATTCAGTCCATGAATTAAGTTCAAAAGTCAAAGTTTCAAAATCTGTCAAAAGTCAAAAATATTTGCAAAAACCAGTTTTAAGCCCAACTAGAAAGATTTTTCACAGATTCATTATTGGGTCAATTCAAGTGAGACTTTTTGTTTTTAAAACTTCAACTGGTCAAGTTACTTATTAAGATTTTTGTTGAATTTTAGAAATTTTTCTTAAGCTCCATTTGAGCTTGTCAAACAGGGCTTAAGTGCCCTGTTCATAAACTCAGTCAAAGCTGAGTTTTCTCAGCTTATTGCAGAGCTTACCCAGAGCTCATAAGAGCTTGTCTTGGTCTGTAATTTGGTCTAGAAGCAGTTAGCCAGGTCTAGTTGAGGTTCCAACTTCTGTTTTTCAATTTTAGCTTATTGAGTAGCTGGTGCTTAAGCTCAAAGTAGTATGCTCAAATCTGTTTTTAAGCAATAAGATCAAATCATCATAATCTTAGCAATCTGAATTACAGAGGTTTAGAGCAGTTAATACTTGTTGCATTTTGGTTCTTTTAGCTTATTTAAGCTTCTGTTTCAGTTTGGTGGCCCTTGGTGCTCATTAGCTTATTCCAAGTGCTTATTTCTAAGCACTTGTGCCTACAGTTGCATTATCCTACACACAACCTACTGTTTTTCCATTTTTCCTAGATTCCTAATAATATTTTAGACTTTCCTTGAATTTTTCAGATTTTTCCAAGTCTGTTTGGTATTTTTCTCCATTTAAATTAGTTTTTAAGTCGTTTTAATTAGCTTTAAATACCATTAATTAAGAAAAGGTTCAAAAAAATAATTTTTCAATTTTCTTAAGTTTAGATAAATATAAAAAGCCAAAAAAATATTTTTCTAGATTTTTCTTAGTTAAATTTGTATTTTTAAGTAATTTAATTAGTTTTTAATAGTTTAAAATTCATAGAAAATAGAAAAATAATCAGAAAAATACAAAAATAGTTTTGAAAATTCTCTTTTGATATTTTAGATTTTTCCAAGTCATAATTTTATTTTTCTAGTTTTATTTCCTATTTTCTTGTATTTTAGGTTATTATTAAATAGTTAAAAGTAGTTTTTAATTAATAATAATTAGATAAATAGTTATAAAAATAATTTTCTTTTATCATTAGGTTTGTAAAAATATAATTTTCATATTTTTAGGATTAATATTGCTTCAGTTCATATTTTCTTGTATACGTCACGTAGTTTTAAATTAAGTTTTATAAAAACATAAAATCAAAAACATTATTTTAAATATAGTGATAGCATTTATTTAATATTTTTATCTTTTTAATTCTCTTTAATTTGCATTTAAGCCCTTGTGGTTTATGTACTTTTTCTGTAGTTATAATCATTCACAATCTCTGTATCCGTTCAAATCTTCTCGATCACTACACGTCTGATTATTCTCGCACGGTTCGTTGGGACTTAACGACCCGGGGAAACACTATACTCTCCTGATCTTCATTGCATTCGTGCTTGAACCGTTTTAAGTTTGTTACGGTCGGCCATTCACAAGTGGCCGGTTTGAGTGATAAAACTTGACGGTTCGGGAGCGAATCAAATTTTGGCGCCGCTGCCGGGGAGCTGTGCTAATTATCCTACGTTTAGCAGATTAGTGATTTGAATAATCACTCCTTGTTCATACCATCTATCTATATCTATATATATTTTTATAAAAATCCTGAAAACCCAAAAAGATTCTTCTTACCCCATTTTCACCAATTTCATAATTCCTTTCCTTAACTCTGAGATCTCTTAGAGTTAACTCTAGTGCATGCGCACTCGTTCTTCTAGATCATTGAGTCCTTTTCGTGATCTAGCAGAAATCCCTAGACGACGTTCTCGTAGACGTGCTGCCCAAATAGTCGAACCCAAGATTCGTACTATTTCAAACAACAATATGGCAGACGAACGAACTATGGCGGAAATGCTCCAAGCACCCACCGAGGGTTATGGAGATGCCATCATTCTACCAGTAATCAATTCTGATCACTTTGAATTGAAGACACATTTGATCCAACTTGTGTCTACAAATCAATTCCACGGGTTTGATCGAGAAGACCCGTATGCACACATCCGTTGGTTTAACAAGTTGACTTCAACTATCAATTTCAAGGATGTGCCACAAAAAGTCATCAAGTTGATGCTATTTCCATTCTCACTTGAGGGGACAGCCCGGATTTGGCTGGAAAAAGAACCCCCTCGATCCATCGAAACTTGGGAGGAACTTGTTCAAAAGTTTGTCAATCATTTCTTTCCTCCATCAAAGACGACTAATCTTAAAAATGAAATTTCTGGATTTCGTCAAAATTTCGATGAAAACTTTGGAGAGTCATGGGAGAGATTCAAGGATCTCCTCAGGAAATGCCCCCATCATGAATTCACGGAGCTTCAACAAGTTAATATCTTTTATAACGGGTTGAACGGTAACGATCAAGATTCTTTGAATGCAGCCGCCGGTGGCAATATCTTGAATCGTAAGCCTAAAGATGTGATTGAGATTTGCGAGCAAAAATCAAAAGTTCCTATTTCTCGCAACAAAGTCAATACTCCAAACACTCCTGCTTCTTCATCTAATAACTCTTCTGAGTTAGCTGCTCCGATAGCCGCTCTAACGGATGTCATCCGTTGTATGATGAAAGATGTGAAGGAAATCAAAAGCGAGATTCATAAGCCGGAACCAATCAAAGCCGTAAACAAGGTGTGTGAAACTTGTAGTGGTCCACATGCGTATTATGATTGTCAAGCAACCGATGCTTCCTTTTACCAAGCTCCCGTAGCTTCGGTAAACCACAATCAATACCGACCACAAGCTGATCCTCACTACCGTGCACCTAGCGGTATGACGCCACCTGGTTTTCCTCCTGTGCAAAACCATGGCAATCAAAATCGCTTTGTTCCTAATCAAGGACAAAACTTCAATAACTCTCAAAATTTCAATCAAAACAGGAACAATTTTAACCCACCATATCAAGCTCCAAATCAGCAAAGTTATCAACAACCTTCTCATGCTCCCCCACCAAATGACTTCATGAAAATTACTGAGTCAAGCATACGTTCAATGCAAACTCAGATCAATAACATGAGGGTTGAGCTAAAGAAGGAAATTGATACCATAATGTCTCGGCAGACAAATGAGTTGAAGAATATGATGAGCAGTTTCATGAACATGAATATGAACCAAGCTTCATCATCTTCTGGAGGACTCCCAAGCAATACAATTACTAATCCCAATGCCGAGTTGAAAGCCGTCACCACTCGTAGTGGTAAGACGCACAATGGACCTTCGACTCCAATGCCTCCTCCACCAGGAGCATTGAGTCAAGTTACCAAGGATACAACGGACAAGGTGCAATTCTCAAGCCCACGAAGTACCGCACACGTCCCACCTACGGTAGTCCAAGCTTTAAGTCCGGAACCCGAAGTTCCGAAGACAAATTCTGAGCCAGAAAACACTTCCATCCCGGCTCAAAAGTCTAGTCAGCTTCCTTACCCATCAAGAATGAATGATGAGAAGCTCAAAGACAAAAACAAAGAGCAAATGGAAAAAATTTTCCAAATCTTCAATGAGCTACAATTTGATATAAGCTTCGTTGATGCTCTCGTTCTAATGCCCAAATTTGCATCCACGCTTAAAGGCTTACTGACCAACAAAGATAAGCTATCTGAGATGGCTAAAACCCCTCTTAATGAGCAATGCTCAGCGGTCCTTCTCAAGAAGCTTCCCAAAAAGCTTGAGGACCCGGGCAGATTTTTAATCCCGTGTTCAATGCTCCGCCTTGGCCGATCTTGGCGCTAGCATTAACCTCATGCCACTCTCAGTATGGAAGAAACTGTCTCTTCCTAAACTTTCATCCACTTGTATGACACTCGAGCTAGCGGACCGTACCATAACTCGTCCACTTGGGATAGCCGAGGATGTTGTGATGAAAGTGGGAAAGTTTCACTTTCCTACAGACTTTGTTGTAGTAGACTTCGATGCAGATCCTAGAGCTCCCCTCATCTTAGGGAGAGCTTTCTTGAGAACGAGTCGTGCTCTGATTGATGTGTTTGATGAAGAGTTGACCATACGTGTTGACAACGAAGAACTCACGTTGAATATCAACCAAAACTCCAAGCCTCTATCCAAACAAAGTGTTGCCACAATTGATCAAAAATCTGAAAGATTCAATGCAACACTCTCAAATTTCACGGTTAAGAGGAGTTTTCAAAAACGTGCTGAGTTAAAGGCTTTGAAAATCAACCCTGGTTCAAACAAATGGTTTGAAAGTTGTACCAGGGAAGTCAAGAGTATTCTTGATGACGATGATCTTGGATCGGAGACTTCATCGGAAGTGGTGGAAATTGCTAGCTCTAAGAGCACACCACTTGTCCCACCTCCGGAATCAGTTTGTCGCATCGAGTTTGTTAACTCTGTGAATGAAACCAAACTCTCTTCAGTTTCATCTGAATTGGATGATGATGTTTGTGATCAAATGGGAGACATTCTTCCCATTGATGAATTGCTCAAAAATGATCCATCATCTCCTAGTCTTATTATTCCCGACTCTTCCATCCCTTCTCTCATTCCCGATGAGGAAGATGACAATTTTTGGAATGAAGTCGATGCCTTTCTTAGTGATGAGTCAATTCCAACAGGAATTGATAATACTTACTTTGATTCGGAGGGGGACATCCTTTTTCTAGAAAATCTGTTGATTGAAGAACCGTTTCCCACCCTCCCTCCCGGACATCTTATTGACAATCACCATATAAGCTTCAAGTTTAAGCTTAAAAGTGTCAAAAATGGTGATTTGCTTCTTTCTGATGAGGAATGGACTTGCATTCTCATGCATATCTTTGTTCCATTCTTCACAGATGGTGTGGTTGCTCTTTCCCTTTTCTCTTTCGGGAATGAGGACACCATCTTTGACCCCGGTATCATCCCTTATAGTTTCTACTATTAACAATACCGCGGTTGTGTCTCGTCGGTGTGGAACTTTCTGATGTTCATATGTTTGTTAACACTGTGAACGAAAGTCCGATTGAGATTGGTTGTCCACGTCACTTTCCCCATGAACAAATGAATTCGGGGTCGAGTCAAGCTAGCGACTCGGTAATCAAAAACAGTAGCTAAACATGGGTTTTTAACCCGTGTGTTCCACCCTAGTGTGGGGGAGTTGCCCCCCGCTGTTGTATATAAGAGTTTCAAAAAAAAAAAAAAAAAAAAAAAAAAAAAAAAATCCTTGCTAAAATAATGACCGTAGTATTTCCCTTTTACGTTCTATGTTTCGGCATAACCGCCGGTACTTTGAATATTGGGGGCAATATTCAATCTTAGTGTGGGGGGGAATTCTCACGAATTTTATCATGTAATTATACCACCTAATTCCCCCATTTTTGGCCAAAATTTTTTTTTGGAGTAAGTGTTTTTGCACTTACTCAACTTATGGTTATCAGTCCACCTTGTCTAATAAACAAAAGGATTGGCTAATCCAGGAGCAAACGGATCTTGGTAAAGATATCTCAAATCCGTTGACGGCTTGCAATTTGCCCAAAATTGTATGGTATTCAGCTCACCATATCCTTAAAAGTGAAGAGTTGGCTAGCCCGCAAGTTTATGGCTTGTGGTAAAGGCAGTGGAAAAACCATAATTGGTAATCAGCTCACCAAAGATAATATTGATAATTTATCTAAGAGTTGGCTAGTCCAGAAGCAAACGGCTTCTGGTAAAGACAAATCAAATCCGTTGAAAGCTGGTGATTTGCTCAAAATCATTTGGTTATCGGTGTACCAAGGTTCTTACTTGAACTGAAACATTTGGCTACTCCAGAAGTAATGGCTTTTGGTAAAGAGATTGAAATCCATTAATTTTTCTCAAAACATTGCTAGGGACTAGCAATATCTTAGTGTGGGGGATTGATGAGTGTCTAAATACTCATCATTTTTGTACCAATTAAACTGCAAAAACATCTGAAAACACTCAGAAATACATCAAAATGATAAAAATATCACAAATAAGTGTTTTATGTGTTTTAAATGCAAAAATATCAAAATCTGGTGAAAAACGTATCAAGTTTGCATAATTGGCAGTTTTAGTCCCCCAAGTTTCAAAAGTTGTCAAAAACAGTCCCTGGTAAAACCAACTAAAGAGAAATATCATTTTAAAGTCCCTAGGGATTCTTAAGTTGTCAAAACTGGTCCTTGAGATTTAAATTTTCAAAATTACAACTTAGGTCCCTTAACTTTCAAAAATGACAAGTTAGGTCCCTAAACTTTCAAAGATTGTCAAGTTTGGCCCTTGGGTTATTAAATCAGAATGTGCATGATTGACCCCTGGAAAATCAGAAAATGGCAGGATTAGTCCTTCAAGATTGGAGAATTGCAAAAAGGTCCTTGTATTACTAAACCTACCAAATGGACCCTTTACCCATTTTTGACCCCTGCCTAAACCCTTGACCCTTTCATTTTGAACCCTTGGTCAAATATCCAGTCAAACCACAAAACCCGCCACTGGCTTATCTTCAACCTCCCACTTGCCTGCAACTGCAAACACTCACCCATCCCATCCACCTCTCACCTTATCACCTTATACCTTCCCCCTCATCATCACACCTACTCCACCCCCCCCCCCCTAGTTGCTAAATTCAAAACCCACAGATCAAATTGGCATTTCCCGCCAAAACCAATCCAAAGGCTAAAATGCAACCAAGCCATCCAATGGCTCCAATTAGTGCTGGGATATGATCAGAGGAGAGAGAAAAGACAAATGGGAGTATAAAGAGAGGAAGAAAGAGGCAAGAGAGGCAGTAGTTAGTTTTTTAAATTCCTTGTATGTCGTATTTTAATTTTATGTCTTTAATTAAGCTTTAAACTGTAATTTTTGGTTTCACTGTATCAAATTAAGTGGTTTAAGTGTATTCAAACTGATCTCAAGTGTCAATTTAAGTTTCATTTAAATTTCAAGTTTCATGGTTTACTGTTTCAAATTTAAATATCAAACTGCATTATCCAAGCTTCAACAAGCTTATTTTTAAGTTCAAATAAGCTCATTGAAGCTTCTTATAGCTTTTAGTGAGCTTATCAAGCAGGTGCAAGCAAGGTTTGGTTTTGGTCAACAAAAGTCAACTGTAAGTTCAAACAGGCATAGAGATGGTAACAGGGTGTTGCAGAGATGGATTTGGGTTGGATTTGATATAGAATAGTGGATTTGGGTTCTGTTTAAGCTGCACTAACAGGCTTGACATTTGTGAGCTTATTATCTCCTTTTCCTTTTGTATGCAGTTTTCATATTGTACTTCTATTTTTGTCATTAAATAGCTTAGACAAGTTTACTTAGTAGTAATTAGGATATTAGAGTTAGTTTAATTAATGGAATGAGTTAAATCAGTGGTTAGTATAGTTTAAATTTGCAAAACAGTTGTAAAAAGGGTGTTTGGATTAGCTGCATAAACTGTGATTGAGGTTTATTCAGTGAAAGGTTCTTGTTGTTTCAAGCTTGTTTAGCTCAAATGAACTCAACTATGTCTTAAAACTGCACTTGTAAACAATAAAAGTCAAAATTGCACTTAATCTGTCCTAAATACTCAACTATTGAAGTTTTGAAAAAACAAAATCTTGTTTTGTGTTTGGAAACCATAAGTATAGGTTGCAGTAGTTTCAATTCATCATATTACTTCATCTTCAGTCCATGAATTAAGTTCAAAAGTCACAAAAGTCAAAGTTTCAAAATCTGTCAAAAGTCAAAAATATTTGCAAAAACCAGTTTTAAGCCCAACTAGAAAGATTTTTCACAGATTCATTATTGGGTCAATTCAAGTGAGACTTTTTGTTTTTAAAACTTCAACTGGTCAAGTTACTTATTAATATTTTTGTTGAATTTTAGAAATTTTTCTTAAGCTCCATTTGAGCTTGTCAAACAGGGCTTAAGTGCCCTGTTCATAAACTCAGTCAAAGCTGAGTTTTCTCAGCTTATTGCAGAGCTTACCCAGAGCTCATAAGAGCTTGTCTTGGTCTGTAATTTGGTCTAGAAGCAGTTAGCCAGGTCTAGTTGAGGTTCCAACTTCTGTTTTTCAATTTTAGCTTATTGAGTAGCTGGTGCTTAAGCTCAAAGTAGTATGCTCAAATATGTTTTTAAGCAATAAGATCAAATCATCATAATCTTAGCAATCTGAATTACAGAGGTTTAGAGCAGTTAATACTTGTTTCATTTTGGTTCTTTTAGCTTATTTAAGCTTCTGTTTCAGTTTGGTGGCCCTTGGTGCTCATTAGCTTATTCCAAGTGCTTATTTCTAAGCACTTGTGCCTACAGTTGCATTATCCTACACACAACCTACTGTTTTTCCATTTTTCCTAGATTCCTAATAATATTTTAGACTTTCCTTGAATTTTTTAGATTTTTCCAAGTCTGTTTGGTATTTTTCTCCATTTAAATTAGTTTTTAAGTCTTTTTAATTAGCTTTAAATACCATTAATTAAGAAAAGGTTCAAAAAAATAATTTTTCAATTTTTTTAAGTTTAGATAAATATAAAAAGCCAAAAAAATATTTTTCTAGATTTTTCTTAGTTAAATTTGTATTTTTAAGTAATTTAATTAGTTTTTAATAGTTTAAAATTCATAGAAAATAGAAAAATAATCAGAAAAATACAAAAATAGTTTTGAAAATTCTCTTTTGATATTTTAGATTTTTCCATGTCATAATTTTATTTTTCTAGTTTTATTTCCTATTTTCTTGTATTTTAGGTTATTATTAAATAGTTAAAAGTAGTTTTTAATTAATAATAATTAGATAAATAGTTATAAAAATAATTTTATTTTTCTAAAAATTTTCTTTTATCATTAGGTTTGTAAAAATATAATTTTCATATTTTTAGGATTAATATTGCTTCAGTTCATATTTTCTTGTATACGTCACGTAGTTTTAAATTAAGTTTTATAAAAACATAAAATCAAAAACATTATTTTAAATATAGTGATAGCGTTTATTTAATATTTTTATCTTTTTAATTCTCTTTAATTTGCATTTAAGCCCTTGTGGTTTATGTACTTTTTCTGTAGTTATAATCATTCACAATCTCTGTATCCGTTCAAATCTTCTCGATCACTACACGTCTGATTATTCTCGCACGGTTCGTTGGGACTTAACGACCCGGGGAAACACTATACTCTCCTGATCTTCATTGCATTCGTGCTTGAACCGTTTTAAGTTTGTTACGGTCGGCCATTCACAAGTGGCCGGTTTGAGTGATAAAACTTGACGGTTCGGGAGCGAATCAGTGGGGAAGTGGTTTCTAAAGCCTTGAACGAATTCACCTTTAATGGTGATCCGGATGTGAGATTGGTTAGGAAATTCAAATGGTTGCGGCAAAAATTAAAAGAATGGCGAGACGAATTGGTTCAAAAAGAAAGTGAATAGTTGGATTTATGTAGGAAAGAATTGGAGTTGCTTGATATAGCTATGGAATCCGAGGATCTCCTGGAAGACGAAGAGTGGGCGAGAAACGAATGCAGGAGGAGAATCGATGAAATAGAGGCTCGTAAATCCAAAGACTTAAAACAGCGGTCTAGGAACAAATGGGCTACGGAAGGGGATGGGAACAATCGTTTTTTCCATGGTCTGATAAATAATAGGAGAGTTAGCAACGCTATTCATGGTCTGATGATTGGTGACGAATGGGTGGATAAACCAAAGGTGATTAAGAGGCATGTGTACAACTTCTTTAAGGAGAAATTCAGTGAGGATTGGATGGAGAGACCGCATTTGGACTGTGATATTGATAAGAGACTTTCAGATGAGGAGGATAATTCCCTGGTCATAAGATTCACAAAGGAGGAAATCAAAAGGGCTGTCTTCGAGTGTGGGGAAGACCGGGCCCCTGGCCCGGATGGTATTTCCTTTAAATATATCAAAAAGTTCTGGAATTTTTTCGAGAAGGACTTTAGTGATCTTTGTGACTTTTTCTTTGAAGGCAGGGGTTTAAACAGAGGGTGTAATGCGGCTTTCATCACCTTGATTCCCAAAGTCAAGGACCCGGGTCACCTTAATGAGTATAGACCCATTACTCTGGTGGGGGTCACGAGCAAAATTATCTCGAGAGTCTTGGCCAGTAGACTCAAAAAGGTGTTAAGCCCGTTGATTTCTATTAACCAGTCGGCTTTCTTGAGTGACCGGCTTATATTGGATAGCTCTTTGATTCTAAACGAGGTTATTTCATGGGCTAAAAAAAACCAGAGAAAGATGTTCATATTCAAGGTCGATTTCAATAAGGCCTATGATAATGTCAATTGGAGATTCCTTATGTCGGTGATGGCTCAGATGGGCTTCCCCGACTTATGGTGCAGGTGGATCTATGGAATCCTCTCTTTGGCCAGATCTTCGGTGCTTGTAAATGGTTCCCCCACTTTTGAATTTCAGTGTCGTAAGGGCATGAGACAGGGGGACCCAATCTCGCCTTTCCTGTTTTTGATTGTCATGGAAACCTTATCATGTATGATGAAGAAGGCGGATAGGAGTGGGTCGTTTCGTGGGGTTTCCTTGCCTAACGGGGGTCCGGAATTCTCTCACCTTCTATATGCTGACGATTGCACCTTCCTGGGAGAATGGTCCGAGCATAATGTTAAAAAGGTTAATCTAATTCTTCGGTGTTTTTACATTTGTTCAGGTCTTAGAATAAATTTGAATAAATCTCACCTCTTTGGAGTGGGGGTTGAAGACTCGGAGGTCTCTAGAGTTGCTAGTTGCATGTCCTGCTTATCGGGGGTCACCCCATTTGATTGCTTGGGAATCCGTGTCGGGGGTAGGATGAATCGAGTGGCGAGCTGGGATTTTCTATTCTATATCTTTAGAGCTAGACTTTCGAGTTGGAAAGCTTATAGTTTGTCGATTGGGGGGAGACTTATTTTAATCAAAGTTGTATTAGAAAATCTCCCGACTTATTACCTATCTTTGTTCAAGGCCCCGATCAAGGTTCTAAATGGCCTTGAAAGTATTATTAAGAAGTTTTTATGGGGAGGGTCGACGGAGGTCAAGAAGATTCATTGGGTAGCTTGGGATCGGGTCGCCTCCCCGGTCAATGTAGGTGTATGTAAACTTTTGGACATTAATACCGCCCTGCTCTCTAAGTGGGTGTGGCGCTATAGGAACGAGCCAAACAGTTTGTGGAGACAGGTTGTGGACGCTATCCATGGGACGAAGAGGTGTTGGTCTTCTCTCCCCGTTTGCAACGCTATTCCGGGGGGGTGGAAGTCAATTGTCAACACGATATCTAAGGTTAGTGTCGCGAATGTTAACCTCAATCAGTTATTTAAAGGAGAAGTGGGAAACGGGAGAGATATTAGATTTTGGCTCAACCCTTGGATTTGTGATATGCCTTTGAAAGATGTCTTTCTGATATCTTTTAAACACGATAGAGCTAAGAGGTGTATGGTGAGTGATAAGTATAATTCGGTCCTTGATTGTTTTGATGATATTTGGGGGATGTCGAACGATTTTCTGTCTGGTCTCGAAGCTGAGGAAAGACGGAAGCTTAGAGGTCTATTGGAAGGTCGGTCTTTATGCAATCGGATGGATAGATGGAGCTAGATGGGTAGGGGTTCTAAAGGTTATAGTGTAAAAGCTGTTAAAGAATTCCTTTCTAGTGAGACAGATTACAGCAACATATTTGTTTTTAAGTGGTCTAAGTGGGTGACTAGGAAGTGTAATATCTTGATGTGGAGGGTGGGGTTGTGTCGGCTGCCCACCTCAGATCAACTTAGGCTTCGGAACTGTGCGGTTGGCAGTTCGTTGTGTAGCTTATGCAGGTCCGAAGAGGAGTCTGTGGATCACATTTTCAGCTCGTGTGAGGTCGCTTTGGATGTTTGGAATAGGGTGGAGAAATGGTGCAAATTACCGCCCCTGTTCTTGTTTTCTCTGCTCGATATTTTCAGCCTTCATGAAGCTGGGGGCCTGAATAGGAGGAAGAGTGACATCCTGAAAGGAGTTGTGTTCTCGACATGCTGGTGCCTTTGGATTGCGAGGAATAAGAACCGGTTTGATAACTCTAAACTCGACAGCCGGAAAATCTTTCAAGATATTAAATCTATTAGTTTCTTATGGTTTAGTAATAGATCTAATATTTGTAATATAGAATGGAAGGATTGGTACTCTTTTAATCTCTTGTAATCAGGGTGTTTCCTGCCCGTTGCGCTCCCTGATTTGGGGAGTTGCGTGTTTCTTGTGAATGATAGTCAAATTTCAAAAAAAAAAAAAAAAAACTATTATGTAAAGCACTTTATAAAACAAAACGCTGTAGTTTGTAGCTATTAGTATCAGTTAGTTTAGAAAATCTTGTTTTAATTGCCAATTTTATATTTTGCATTTGAGCAATGCTATAGATTTTTCCAAATCATCTTTACTTGATATTCTTAAAATTAGATTATCAGTGCAATGAAAAGAAGATATATAAGGAAAGAATTAGTGAATTTCATATGTTATTTTTTTGTAATAGAAAGAGAAATTTAAAATTTTAGTAAGTAGATATATCCTTTATTAACTTATGTTAACGCACATATTTCAATTTGCTTTGAAAATGACAAAATTCTATTGTCCAAAAATAATCATAGAATTTGATGCTTACAAATCTTTATAAACAACTGTGTAAAGTAGACTATTGCTATTTTGGGTAAAACTGAATATCATAAGTGGTCTATATTGATTTTATGTATGATGAGAACCATAGGTGATGTAGCGGTGCAGATAAGTAAAATAGGATGACTGTATATTTTAATTTTTGTGTCTACTCCAGCCGTTTTACTTTTCCATTTTGATACAAAGATAATTCAATTTTCTTGTCACCTTTACAGCCATGTTATTTTTCTATCTTCATGCAAAGAGATGATAAATTTTGAATCTTTTCAAATTTTACTCGTATGTCAAATAATCTATTCTAAAAATTCCCAATTTTTTTCATGTGTTTATATATATATTGGCGTTGCAACTTTTTATCGTACCTACAAAATAAATACTTTTGCTCCAGTTGTAATGTGCGGGTCAAAACATCTTGTTTGATATAGTAGTCAAGTTTTGTTAACTCGAACTATCTACTTACGATCAAATTAGTATAACAAAAGGCGAAGTCGCAAGTTGTTTTATATATAAAATAACTTTATAAAATTCGCTTAATCAAGAACTTCTTTGGATGTTCCATAATTTAAAAGCCTTAATTTTCTTTTCTTTCTTTTAATCATAGTTTACGTTATAATCGAAAAGTGCGTTTTATCATTGGGAAATAAACTGAGCCATTTAAGAGGGATATTTAGGATTGCTTATTTGTTCTGCTTATGCTTCAGGTAGTACATACGCACGTATAATGTGCTTAAAAGGGTTCTAGGATAAATATGTTGGTAAAATAGATAGTTTTTACTTTAATAAACATTTTAATATAAGCAGTTTTTTCCAATCTTGTGAAAATATGTTTATTGTACCTCAAAAAATAAACTAAAGGAAGAAGTTTAAAGCTACTTCCGAAACATTGCAACTAACCAATACAAGATAGACCACGCCAGGCCCAACAAGTTTCGATCAGGATAATATTATAGATATCGGGCTCTACTTTTAGTACCTTTTAAGCTAACAAACTCAATATATTTTCCAAAAAACATACGTTTTAGCCATTGTCCAAATATGTTTAGGGGCCGTTTGGTTGGAGTAAATTGAAGCATATTGGGGGGATTTGCATTTCAATTGCCTTCAAATACCATGTTTGGTAACTTAAATGGGGGTCTTTGAAGTAATTTAGAATTCCACGAATTGCCAAAATGGAGAGAATTATAATGCCTTCAAAAAGTGAGGAATTCTAATTTACTTGAAAAAAAAATTTAAACTTTTTTTCTTATTGTTTTTTTATAAACTTTTAAATAGAATATATATGAAAAAAAATTTATAAACTTTTTTTATAATTTTTTTATAAATTTTATTTATAAACTTTTTTTATAAATTTTTTATAAACTTCTTTTATCAATTTTTTATAAACTTTTTTTATAAACTATTTTTTATAAACTTTTTTTTTATAAATTTTTTATAAATTTCTTATAAAATATTATAAAACTTTTTTATAAACCTTTTTTATAAAATTTTTATAAACTTTTTTTTATAATTTTTTTATAAACTTTTTTTATAAATTTTTTATAAACTTCTTTTATCAATTTTTTGTAAACTTTTTTTATAAACTATTTTTTATAAACTTTTTTTTTTATAAATTTTTTTTAAATTTCTTATAAAAATTTTATAAAACTTTTTTATAAACCTTTTTTATAAATTTTTTATAAATTTTTTTTAATAAACTTTTTTTATAAATTTTTTATAAACTTCTTTTATCAATTTTTTATAAACTTTTTTTTCATAAATTTTTTATAAATTTCTTATAAAATTTTTATAAAACTTATTTATAAATTTTTTTTATAATTTTTTTATAAACTTTTTTTATAAATTTTTTATATACTTTTTTTATAAATTTTTTATAAACTTTTTATATAAATTTTTTATAAATCATTTTTATAACTTTTTTTTTATAAACTTTTAAAGAATATTTATGAAATTTATATTAAAAAAATAAAAAATATATTTATAAATATCTGTCAACCAAACATGCGAAGGTATTTTAAATTCCGGAATTTTAAATTCTCAAGAATTTAAATTTTCTAGAATTTAAAATTCCGGAATTTCAAATTACTCCAACCAAACGCCCTCTTAGTTATGACATATTTTAGCAGTCTAAATTTACTAATTTTACTGGATGCAGAGGTTTCTTATACATCAGTTATTCCTTTTCATTTTAAATGAAACACAGATATAGTGATATAGGATTAAAGATCCAATCGATATTACACATAATAGGTTGCAAGAAAAGAACCATAACCTACATCATCATGATTTTAGGGGGTGTTTCTTTTTCATCTAATGCTACCATATCATTGTTTCCTCTTATTGGGGAAGCCTCACAAAAAAATTCCTCTCTCCATCAAAAGGTTAAACTAAACATCACTGATCTTTCCAAATCACCACTTAATCTATAATAAAAAGAAACAGCCCCTTCGTCTCATTGACTAAACAGCAAACAATAGTTGATAATACTTGCAACTCCATCTACAAACACACAAAACATAACAGTGGGCTTCAACTTGACAATACCCGTTAGCATTATTCGACCATAACAGAGCTTTAAGGATGTTACTACATAGATTTTGACCAAATATGAACTTGTGTCATGTTAACTTTACAGACAAATTCTTAATGTGTTTTCACTTTTGAGGCAAGACACTCGAGACACGCACAACCTAATGGCAGTAAAGACTCGACTTTACTAATGAACAAAATGCCATTTGAATTAACTTATTTCGTGCTAACCAATTTCCATCGTACAATACAAGATGTAATCTGCAGTCACCTCCTTAACTGGGAGCATCTTTTAAGCTCTCCTTTGTGGCGGTTGTTCATATCAATATCTTCTTTATTTACATTCAATATGGAACAAGATCCTTCTACTTTTTCTATTAGAAGCTTTAGTATTGGAACATATGACAGTGTTCTTTGCGACCCAACCATAATCAGCTTTTTCTGCACCCAAAT
This sequence comes from Chrysanthemum seticuspe, assembly GCA_019973895.1. NCBI lineage: Eukaryota > Viridiplantae > Streptophyta > Magnoliopsida > Asterales > Asteraceae > Chrysanthemum > Chrysanthemum seticuspe. The sequence goes on from BPTQ01000009.1 coordinate 225,298,517, forward strand.
AACAAACAAAACAAAACACATAATTTATATTTTATAAAAACATGAACAATTGAATATAAGACAAACACATTGTTTTTCTAACCTTCTAATTTAACCGTTTTCTATTTAATATAACTCTTTCGATATTAAGAACCATCTTCTTTCTTACAAGATTGATTTTATCAAGAAGATTTCAAATTTTGTTGTTATTAAAAAGCTTGCTTGTTGTATGCTATTTCCATGCAGAGTCAAATATTTAAATAATCTTTTCACTACTGAATACAGAGACATGTAGATAGCTAACCTTGGCACGAGTAAGGGCGACATTGATCCTGTGCCAGTCCCCGAGCAGCGAAGATTTGCAGTTCTTAGGATTGTTGCTTGACCTTACAAATGATACCAAAATGCAATCTTTGTCCCTTCCCTACATGGTGGTAACACAAGTCAATCTTTCAAGCATATAACGACACACACGCTTTGAGGAAAGACACTAATCAAACTTATGCTCAATGATCATGCTACACTACAGCCTAACCTATAATTTTTTAAAGATCTTTACATTCAGTGTAATTTTATATCATCTTAAAAGCAACCCCATTGACATTTTTGGCCAATTTATTTAAAGATTGGTCAGTCCCTACCACGTTCAAATTTTAATAAGTCAAAAAACCCGCAGAAGGGAGGGGGGTGTTTTTTGGGGACCCCACAAACTAGTTGGACTATAGGTGTGAATAACAAACACAAGTATGTGTCTATAAATCTAATAGGTTTGCGTATTTTTTTGTAAATTACAACGTGGTGCATATCACCGGCACGCAGCAGGCCTCTTAATGATCTTGACAGAAAAATTATTATTGCTTGTCCAAGGTACTAGTTCTCAAATTCAATGCAGTTAAAGCTGTACATTGTTTTTCCATATAAGTATACAACCAACAAAGTATTACCTGGTATTTGTCGATGGTATGTATCTCCACGGATTTTGAAAGAAACTGCTGAATGAGGTTGACCTGAGAGTTGTAAGGAGTTATAACACCAATATCTTCTCCCCGGATGCCTTGACATGTCAATTTATCCGTTATCTGCAAATATAAAAGCAGAATAAGACAGATTGTAGGAAATCAAATGAAGTAAAGGAAAAAGTAATATAAATAGTGTTTAGATGTTTCTACTGTTTGAAGTTGTGATAATGTAATTTTGCTTATTTGAAGGATGGAACAAATATACTGAGAGAAATAAACAAAAAGCATATAACAAGTAGAATTTGTTTTATCCAAGCATCAGGAACTCATTGTTGAGATTTTTTAGTCACCACAATCATTTAATCAGTTCTATAACATATCCGAAAATCCCCCCCCCCCCCCCCCCACAAAAAAAAAAAAAAAAAAAAAAAAGTGCCTTTTCTCTATAAAATTTATCTATTGTGTTATTACTAGAGCACACTTTGCATAAGCATGTGTGTCATCAAGACTACCAAGTTTCATGAAATGGATGGAGTTTTAAAGAAGTACTGCATACCTCTGTGATTATGTATGCTTCAAGTGGATTATTAACCGTCTTGCCATCTTTGACCTCTAGACCAGGCACAAGATCTGTGAGCATATAATTTTTGTAAGTAAAACACGCACACAGAAACATGCAGGATAAAACAAATGATAACATACAGACCTGTATTGATGAATATTACTTGTCTGAGTGGATCCAAAACCTGAAGATTAATTTCTGGGTTAGATAGCATTATTTTAAAACATACAGATAAACTATTATTGCTATTGGAAGTAATAAAGCAGGGAATCTTAATTTCATCATTGATGGTGATTGGCGGATAACCACTTTAAATCAATAACAGCATAGTTAACGATAAAGATAAAACAAATAAACATAACAGTTATATATTGAATTACCTTCTTTAGCCACGATGACAAAGATGTTGAACTCGTATACTCAAGTTTTGCATTTGCTACATCAGGAGAGCCACAACGTAGCCTATCACCATATATCAAGGCATTTGATAGCTCCATAATGGGTGCACACATACGGTACTGCAATTTTCCGGATTAATTTTAGCAGATACTCATATTACAGTAAGATGTTTTGGGCTATAAAGAGTGATTAATATACACCTGGCTTTGCAGAGCTGAAATGGCCTGAGGATGTGCTTCTGAAAGTCTGCAAAAGAGGCTCACACCCATTCCATTTTCCCTAGCTTCAGTACTCTAAGATAACAGAATTTCAAGACATGTTAGTTGTATATCATAGCTGCTAAATCAAGCAACAAATATAAAATAAAAAGTACCTGCACAAGTGGCGGCAATTGATAATGATCTCCCACAAGTACAAACATTGATGCAAACATCAACGGACCCAATGAAACCTAGAAAACATCTTATTGTCAGGTACTTGAGTAAATAGCTCTTTAGAAAAATGATATACAATGTCAGACATTACAATTGTCTCATAAAATAAGGGTATGTTTATAATTGAAGATAAGTTTTAAAATTGAGGGTGACAAAATGACCCAAAGGAACACAAACCATCATTTAGGACTCAAATGTACAAAAAGAATACAATGACTAAAATGGGACACAAGAAGAAAACGATTTGCTGGTGTTTTATGCAAATAACCCGGTAAAAGAACTACATACAGGAAGCGTGATCTGTCCAGCCTCATCCATAATGCAAACATCAAATTTCTTATCACAAAGAAGCGGGCTCGTTATCCCTAAGCATGTCACTGCAACAACTTTGACCCCATCTAGTCGTGTCTTAATATCTTTAGTGCTTTGCATGTCAGCAGCTGTGAAGAATTATTTAACAATTCAGTACGTATAATTCAACTGATATAGGATGCAGGCTGTTTATGTAATCAATAAATATATCTAACCATTAATACAATGCCCACGAATTTCCTCACGCACGGCTTCCACTCTACCAATACGTATAAAATCAATTCCCTGAGGTAGTTCATAAAATGTATTGATAGGGCATAACATAATAGTGTAATCATTACGCCAATGATTTATCGATGAAGCTTACAAATTACCTGAGATTTTAATTTGATAAGTAAATTATCAACAGCAGAGTTTGTGTAGGATGTGAGCAAAATAGAGGCACCTCTCATTAACAATGCCTTGACAGCATGGACCATAGTGGATGTTTTACCAGTACCTGGCATTCCTAGGATAAGTGTATAGTCCTTTGCAGTAAGTATCTGAAATTAGCAGAATAATGAAGGTAAGTAACGTAAGCCATTATAAAAGACACCTAAACTAACTTCCTTAAGTGAAGCTGAAAAGGACATTACTAGACTTACCTTTAGTATTGCTTTGCGCTGATCATCATTTAAAGTCTTCTCTGACCAAATGTATGATACAGCAGGATCTTGACTGAATATACAACCACCGTCATATCGAGGAGCCTACATAAAATGTACTTGAGAAATTACATCTACAAGGTCATGTAAAATATAGAGGTGGCAATCTCGACCCATTTACTAAAGAATAGGTCAATTTGGGTTATGTATTCTTTCTATTGGGTTAAAATGGTAAATTAAACTAAAGTTTAAAAGAAAACTGTTTAAAATCGTCCCAAGTGTATTTTCAATAGAAAACTAGAGTATTAGTGAAATAACACTATTTAGGCAATTGGTTTTAACACACTAGTTAATTATAAATATTTCCAAAAGTTTTGGATGGAAAGTGTTTTAGTCAACCGGTCAACCCAGCCTGACCTGTCTCAACACGTATTTGACCCGTTACCATTGGTAACTCCATATTTGACGTAACAATTACTTATAAAAAGTACAAATCTGGAAAATTGTGTTCTGGCTCATCCTGGCCAGGCCCATTTCGATGCATAAAAAATTACCCAGGTTGACCCGTTACCCATCCTACCCATTTTGCCATCTCTATGTAAAAGATTTTACATGGTGATTGAACACTTACATGAAGGTCAACAATCATACTTCGAAGGTGGGAACTTCTATCATCTTGTAGAAACATTTGAATTAGGTTGAACCTAAACAAAGATGAATTACACAATACATAATCAATAATACTCCGTATAACATAGTCACACTTGTGATAGTAAAAAAATAATAATATCCAGCTACCTCATCGTTGCAAACGACGCTGTAAATTCATCTTTATCAATCCGCCAAACTTCTTGACAAAGATCATTAATGATTCTAGAAGGCCTGCTCCCTGGAAGTCTTAAGCGCTTTGAGAAAGAAAGCTGCACAAAAAGAATCAAATTTATGATACCAAAAGAAAATACTTTATAACTTAATGACTGAAACAAGTACTACAAACTATAAATAAAAATCGACATACAGTGACATTGAGGCGAGTCATGTCCATTATGACTCCTCTTCCAACCACAAGACGACCAGGATCAGTGCTCAAGATCTGAGAATAAGTGAAAATGAAATTATTAGAGTTATGAAAAGAAAAAAAAAAAAGGAAATTATGGCGTCTAATTTTTTAATGAAAACAGTGACCAAATTACCACATAGTCCCCGGATTTAAGTGAGCACTCCAAATCCTTTCCAGAAGATGAAGAATTCAAATCTTGGCGCATGAATCGGTAAGCAAACCGATTGCTTTGAGTTATGTTTTCCTCCAGAACTTGATCTGAAGGGTCAAGAATCATGGAGGATAAACAAGTACTTGAATATTGGCTTTTCAAACTATGTGAGCCCCACATTTCTTTCTTCACAACCTGGCGATGCAAATAAAGAGGGTAAAATTTTAAAGGAAAAACATAAACAAGTATGGACTTGTTATGGCTGTAGTTTGCATTTATACCTCCAACTCATTTGCTTCTAAGTCGATCAATCTTTCCCAATTCTTAAGGAAGATACAATGAGCAGCTGTTAAATGGTTCACAAGTGAACTGTAAACATCACCTAATCCACTACCCTCAACGTTTCCATTGTGTGCCTTCAATGTAGCACAACCATTAATAGAATTCAAAAAGCAATCTTTGAAGTATCAATTTACTACAAACAAAACATAAGAGGTGAACTAAGTTTTTAGTAAAATCATGTACCTTATGGTACACTGTACAAGCATTAAGGTGCCTACAACTTCTGCACATGTTTGGGACCTGGAAAGGTTATAAACATGTATTTATTCAAAACTAATACATCACAGAATATAATCAAATTTACAGAAATATGTATAGTTAGAAACCTGCGACATTGGTGGAAGCTGCTGAGTCATTGATGCCTTCAAAATATCGCTAGCAAGTTCGTTACGCCGCATAATTAGCCCCACCAAGTCAGATCGCCGAACTGCGATTCCTTGTGTCTGATCTGTGTGGAGATAATATAATAGACCATAATCTATATTCTTTTTGTACCTTTCAGACATAAGGAGAGTGTACAACATCACTTGGGCACTATGTTCCATAGCTGCCTGCATTAAAATATGATAAAAACGATGAACCATATATGGTTTAAAACTTTCTGGGAAAAAAACGTAAATGGAACATACCTGCCCAGTGGTTGCTTTTCCGGTTTTAAACTCAAAAGGCATAATCAAATCATTGGTTTCATTAGCTTTAGAAGCAACTTGCACATGCATAGATGCATCTATAACTCCTTTCATCCCGTACCTTGGGGCCCATGCCATCTCCTCAATGTCAATTACCTAATTCAAAGAAAATTTTTCAAACAGAAACAAACACCTATGAACCAACTTAATGCAGCAACGATTAGGCAATTAAAATATATATCTGAATTTCTTAAGATTGATAAAAAAAAAAAAAACTACTCTTTATTTGTTTGAAAATTCACTGAATAGAAGCTCAATATATAATTTTAAACTTGTATTGACAAATAGACATCCTCGATTCCTCATGCCACAATTCAACTTAAATAAACTCCACAGTTTTACAAAAAAAATTAAATTTGGGTGGAATTCGCTTCGTGCTTAGAAACTATACATATTCACAGGACAAACGAAAACACATAAGATACTTACCTCAATTTTCACTTTCTTAACTCCATCAGTAGAGCCAAAATCAACACTAGAAGTAGGACTCTACACAAATTGACAACGTCAGAATATGTGCATAATCAGTATAGAATATTTATAACTTATAAAGAGAAAAGTTTTTAACATACCATAAATCACAAGATAAATTAATTTTATATCATTGAGTAGATTTGGGTTCTTCTTGTATAGAATAAATATAAAAGTAAAAATAAATAAAAAAATAATAATAATAATTAAAAAAAAAAAAAAAAAAAAAAAAAAAAAAAATCCCACACACACACTTGGTGTCATGATATACATAGCACCAACAAAACGGTTCTCAGCATGAATGGCAAAAAATTACAACTACATTTGAGCTTTAAAATTAATTCTAAATCCTATTGACATATGATAGAAATGCATTCCTGTGTGATGCCATATGTAGCACCAACAGAAAACGCAAGGGTAAAATGGCCATGTCTTGTACTAAAATACTGGACAACCTACTAAAGGGAAACCAAAGCAATAGACTCAAATGAAAATATTGGATATTGTTCACAATTTAGGCACCTGTGAATCTCGGAAGCGCAAAATCCAATTTAATAACTTCGGAATTGACTCAATCATGGTCTTGTGAATATCGCCTTCGTTAACTGCAATGACCAGCATAAGAAAAGATTAAAGTTTTAATTTTCAAGAATATCTAGTCTAATTATTCCTTTCAGTTTCGCTACTTGTAATTTTTGTTCACCTCCACAAGCATACAGGCCCTCATAATTCTTCTGAAGCAAGACTCGTGCATACTCCTCCAGAAACTCTTTGGTTGGACTTTCCATAATAAGTCCAGCCTAAGAAAATAACCGGAAGTCCATTCAGCTAACAATATAATACAATGAATATGCTCAGATCAAAGACAAATTAAAAGTTTAACCAACTGACCTGAAATAGTTGATGGAGTAAGGTGCCCATTAGTGCTGGAGCCGACTGCTCATTGTTCTTTAACCTTTCATCCAGTACAGTGCGCCTATGGCAGCTGAAACTACCAGCTACCTGTCACCAATTCAATTTGTTCATCAGAAAACAATACATGGCATTCGATCGACCGTTTGGAGAAAAAATGGGCCACTAATAATACTGTATAACATTACCCGAGTTCCAGACACCAATATATCTGGATGAACAATTAGAAAATTGTTGTCACGATTCACATCACATTTCCCCTCCTCATTAAATTCACCAATGACATGCACAGTGTCTCCAGGCGATATGACACTATGATACCTGGAAGATAAATATGAAATATTTGTAAGAGAAATAATCAGCATAAAAGATATTACAGAAAGAGACGAGTTTAGCTGAGTACCACTCATCTGACAAATATACTGAACGCTCTTCTCCACATTGCTCATTCAGTAACCTCAAAACCTGAGGATGGTATCATATATTAGAATACACGGGGTAAACTTGGTAGATAATTTTTCAGAAGCAAACCTTTGAAGAGCACTGAGAGCCATTTGAGCCAACATACTGCTTCTCTGATACCTACGATAGTGAATGATGCAGCGTATGGATCACCAATGGCTTCAATTATCTAATAAAGAGCAATAATACTTAAAATTCTGTAACATACCTCGAACACGAGAAAATAGACGTTAGAAGGTTCTATATTGACCTTTTCTATTGAACCCACTCTTGGTCGTTCCACAGCAACATCAGACTCTACATGGATTCTATTAATGGGTTTGTTTTTAAATGATGTTATTGAAGTTCTGGAATCTGTAGATACTTGATCTTCTGTACAGATTACATCTTCTACTTGATCTAGAAGTTCAAGCAACGCCTAAAAAACAAAGCATAATGCTATTACTTTTTGACTAAAAATGACTGCATGATGATGCTGGGGGTGAAGGGGGATTGAATTTGCGTTCACAGCTGATTGTATAAACTTTATGTTCAGGTAAACATGTTCTGCCTTTGCTTATCTGATGATTTAGTAGTCAAATAATCAGTTTTATGGCGTTAGTTTCAAACTAGCTGCAACAAAACTGATTACTTAAGTACACCTCCTTATAACCCGATTTGACTTTCACTCCCCTCTCATAAAATGTCTAATATTTTTTCACAAGTGGCTATCTGATTATTCAGTATCACTTAAGCACTTTCAAAAAACATGTCCAAATACCCATCAATACAAACTGATGTATATTAAGAGGTGGCAGATTAAAAGTAGAAACCTTTTTGTGTTGCCTTGAACCCGTCTGAGATGACTCTGCATTAGTATCAACAATATCACCAGCCTGTAATTTATTCAAGCAAATTGGTCAAAAAACAAAACTGTAAAATAAAAGAAGGCATCATGAAGAAGTATATATACAGAACCTTATCGTGGCATGATGGTGGAGTCTTAAAAGGACTCCTAAAGTTTGCACTATCTTTATCAGCTGCTTTCTCATTACTGCTGCATAGCATCATATCTTGGTCAAGGTTACGTTTTTCCAAACCTATCGCCTTTAAAAACTTTGATGAAATATCAGCAGATTTTCCGGGAGGAGAAGAGAGGAATTTTTCTAGCTTGGCTGCTGAGCAAGGAGAAATCTGTATTTTTAAGATTTTACAATATATCAGAAATTTGTTGTAAAAGTATAGATAAGAGTCAATTTGTATTAGCAACAACATGTCACATGCCTTCTTATCGGAATTAGGTTTGAATTTCATAATGTTGAACCGCGAAGATTCTCCTAACACTTTCCGCACCTCCACTAAATTCTTTGTTAATGCATGAAGACGCTCATTTACCGGAGATATCCTCCATGTGATTTCATCACCTCCATCGTCCTGGCTTTGGTCTATCAACTACCATATTATTCAATAAAATGAAAATATGTCACAACTCAAGTTATTTTCAATTTCACATACAAATGCAAACACTAGTCTTTCTCTCAGTCCGATCTTCACAATCGTTCCTTTGTTTAGCACCTTATCCCAAAATCAAATTCAAAAGTAATGAAAAACTAGTGTAGAATTTTTTTACATAGTCGACTAATCAAAGCCAAAAAAATAAAATTCATTTGCTCCAAAACATGATACATCATGAATGAACGGAAAACCAAACTACAGGACGTGAAGAGTGTAGACTAAAAACTAGACTCGTAAAGTTATCCGCACAAGATAACCAAAAAGGATCTGTTTATCCGTACTTGATAATCGAGTGTCAAATAAGTTACTTGTTATACTCGATAATCCATCAAAATGGTTAGTCAACTATAAAACTTGGATCAATATGTAAAGTGACCATAGCAAGAAATGGGGCAAAATAACGTAACACCATAAGGTAATTACACAAATATTTCATCTAATGTTCCCCTTGGTCATTTTACTTGCATTTGTTCCAACTTGATCAATAAAGTATGATTATAGGGTTACTTTAGCTCCATTTTAGTTATAAAAAGTAAACATCGTCTCCAGGGGCGGAGCCAGAAATTTTTTTCGAGGGGGCACACTTTGATAAATTATAGAAACTACACTATAAATTGGTTCTTAGGGGGGCAAATTACAAAAAAACGCTAAATATTTTTGAAAAATTACACTACGATTTTTTCGCTAGGGGGGCACCTGCCCCTTGTGCCCCTCGTGTATCTCCGCCCATGATCGTCTCCCTCGTGCAATTAAGTAGCCTAAACACCCAAACACTCTTTCGGAAAAACAAAATCAATCACATAAAGCAACAGAATAAGCCCCTAAAGTATCCAATCTCTAAAACCCTCTAAGTATAAAATAAACTAAAGTCTAAAGCAAATACAGTTATGCAATTCGCCGTTAAAAAACTAAACCTAAAACATCTGTATAAACCTTAATCTTAAATAATCAAGATTGGATTTTTAATCACAATGACCCACAAAAATATATGTAAATGCAAATTTATATAATTTACCATCCCGGGCGAAAACTTAATCCGTTTCCGCGAAACCGCCTTAGACAACTCCGGTGAAAACTCCATTACACTCCCATTATCATCATTATCATCAATCTTAACAACTGGTATCAAATCCTCAACAGGTGTACTCTGTGACCCATTTTTATTCCCATTAGAACCCAATTCATTTCTAGGGTTTACACCCAAATTAGACCCACTATTGGCAACCGGGTCGGTTTTTGTTTCCGGGTCTGACCCGATTTGAGTAGTGGGTTGTTTTGAGGAGGTGGGTTTTTGGGTGTTTTGTGTGTGTCGTTCGAAAAAGTGTTGGATGCCGAATTTTTGAGAGGGTTGGTTTTGTTGTTGTTGGTGGTGTTGGGTTTTGGTTGTGGGTTTCTTTGATGATGTGGTGGTGCCGATTGTGGGTTTTTTTCTTGGAGGCATGATGATGATGATGTTGGAGATGTGTTTGTGTGTGTGGAGATGAGTGTGTGATTTTGTGAAAATGAAAATGGGGTTTCCCGCCAAAAAGAGGGGTTTTTTGAGTTCTTGTTTTGGAGAGGGGGAAAATAAGTGGTGTGAATTGACACAATTGCCCTTCCTAGTTACCCTGAATTTGGTCAACCTGACCTTCTACTACCTCAAAATATATTAATGGTACCCTCCCTATGTATTTGGTTATTTGATTCATATAATACCTTAGTCATAAGTCATAACTAATTTAGTCGCATGACTTTCACATACTATATCACGGTTAGTTTCTAACGGAGAAATTTAGACATAAGATTTAACAAGTGAATTTTTTTTTTCTTTCTATATTTTTTACACATTTTTGTGTTTGATAGTTATTACCCACTTATTTAATATTGACTTATACGATAGACTTGTGCTTTTTAAAAGCGTGTTGCATAACCTTTTTTTTTGTCACCATTATAACTTATAAGTACTAAAATTGCACCACAAAATTTTATTTTTGCCAAATTGAATTTGCCCTATAAAGAATCAAAGTAGCACACAAATATCTGCATATATACAAATGAGACACTTTTTGAAAGAAAAAAATATTATATTTCGTTATCTAAACTCAAGTGTAGCTCGTGTTACACCCGACAACCAATTAAGTAGGTCCGTCAATAAATCTAACTCTCCAAATTTATACATACATCTTTGCATCCTGAAATTTATAATATTGTGATAGTAAGTAATAGTTATTATAATATAGTTACAATCACCACAAAATACAACAAACCTAATATAACAATACTTTTGCACAGTCTTATATAAAATGTATTAGTCTTTGTCAAAATCAACTACAAAATACAACAAAAAGAGTATATTATTAAAATACTTTTCATTACAAATTGAAGGTTTTCGAAGAGAATAAGTTACTTACTAATTAACCTCATATCCAATTACTTCGAACGAGTTGACTAATGGCCTTGATTGTTATATATTTAGGTTGGGCTTAATTATTGTGTTTTAGGTGACATATATTTAGCTTGGACTTAGTTATTATGTTTTAGGCTTAGCCTACTTTCAAAATAATCCTTTTGTAATTATATAATGTAATTCGTCAATAGTGGAATACAAGTCAATTATTCTCTCCAACATGGTATTTAGAGTGTCAGTAGGGTCGGGTTGACCCGAATCCGATAAGGCTAATCGGGTCGGGCCTAATCGGGTAAAAAAATGTCGTCGGGTTGTTTTGACCCGAACCGATAACCCGAGAGTGTTATCGGGTCGGGTTAGGGTTCAATAAATAATGCTATCGGGTCAACCCGATAAGACCCGACAATTACTTATTGACTTTTTAATAGTGTTTGGAGTTGCTTACGTTTTAAAAAAAATGCATTATAGATTAGCAATCCCAAACACCCTTTATTTAAGTTATTATCTGCTTATTGCATTCTCTTGAGACTGATAAATGTATTGAGTGTGTTTTTAGATTGTACCTACTTTAGAGGATAATCAAGTCGACATGATTATAAGCTTTTTAAAATGGTTCAAGTCTGCTGCAATGACAGTAAGGAAAGCAACCTTTATTAGATTTGGTCATCAATTTACAATGGAGCTAATTAGTTAAAGGGGCGTCACTAGGGTGTGTTAACACATCCAAGTTTGGAGTTGTTTGGTTCACGGAATACATCACCAACAACAAATTACGATTGTAAAAGAACAAAAAAAAGTGATATCATAGTGAAATGGTAAAAGTATTCATAAATACTAGCAGGGAACCCACGTGTTGCGGCGGCGGGTACCCTGAAATTAATTTTTTTGGCCTGCAATGTTTTTCGATTATACTAAAAGTTTTGGCGAACGAAGGCCACCTAGACCATGTCAAGGAGTGGTGATGCCGAAAAATGCCGTTAGCGGTGATGGCAAATTTAGTTAGTGGCGCCGGTTGCTATTTAGCACAAGAGTGGCAATTTACGTTTTTGAGAGAGAGTGTGAGATATGATTGGTATTTTGTGTGTGTTTATTTGTGGGTTTTTATATCTGTTTTGTACTAATCAATGTTACAATACATGACTTTTAAAGTCATAAAATTGGGCTTTAAAAATATTGGATGGACTTTAAATTTTGTATTCAATGGCTAATAATGTTACAAGTATTGGGTTAACTTTTAAGCTAGCATGTGTATGCACTAATTTAGTAAGAGACATTATATTTCCATTCTAAGTAAGTTACAAAGTCTGAATTTTAAGCCTTACTATTTAGATAATGTCCTAAATACATTATAAGGTAGTAGATGAAAAATCTAATGCTATATGCTTTAATAAAGTAGTCAAGAGTAAAGAATAGCTTGAAGACATCCCAGCACAATTCTGATATATAAACAAAAAAAAAAAATCAATGCCACCTTCACGTGTCAAATAAGTACAAATTCAAGTTTTTCAAATATATATTGTTTGATTTTTTTTATCAAGTAAATGAATAAAGAGAAATGATAGAGGGACCTAAATTTACGTCTAATTTTAGGCCTAAAATCAAGTGACATTATCTTAGTGGATGTAGACATGAACCCACTTATTTTATAACCATCAAGATGATGTCACTTGGTTTTAGGCCTAAGTTTAGGTCCACCTATCATTTATATTTCACATTAATTGATGTTTCTTACTTACTGTTACTTAATCAGTCACCCGATAGCCCAAATCACCCGACCAGACCCGAATTCCACCCGTACCAACCCGATTCTTAATCGGATGGGGTTGCGGGTCACTTTTAAAAAATTCAAAACCCGACTCAACCCTACCCGACAAACCCGATAACCTCGATAACCCGACCCGATAACACCCCTAATGATATCACAACCAAAATCCTAAAACCTAACCCTAATTATTTTTTAATCGATATTTTATCTTCATTCATATTTTTTTTGTCTACCGTTCCATCATCTAACCATTTATATCATCACACGTATTTGTTTAATCTACAATTCGTTTTGGGTCATACGGTTTGTACACCACCTATTTCTCACACCTCTCTTATTATTCGATTTATTGACAGAACAAGACAGTTTTATTTATCTTTGTTCCGTATATTTTGTCTTCTACGATTTTGACTTTATTGTTTCTGCTCCGCATTTTTTAGGCATTTTTAGTCATTTTATTAACATAACAAATACAATTTTATGGTATTTTGCTTCGTATTTTTTTTTATTTTAATACTTTTGACTTATCAAACTTTATAATTTATGTTTTTTTATTTCGTTGTTTTATAATAAAAAAAAATTAAAAAAATAAAAAATAAATAAAAAAAGTGAAATGTGAATCCTATTTTGATGGTGTTTAAATCCACAACCCATTCTTTTTTCTTGTAACTCGTCCCAAAATCCCTAAAAAAAAACCACCATTGCCGCTTTCTTTTTCCTTTTTTGCTAGCCTAGTGCCAACACATCAAACCTGTTAATATAAATAATGTCTAAAAATGTTATTTTTATTTTTCAACATCTCTACGTTTTGATGATAACAAAATGTAAAAACACTTTATGTTAAAACTAACGTAAACAAGTTTTTAGTCGAAATATTCCATTTCTACGCAAATCATTCTAGGTAAGAACAAACAAATTTACAACTTGACAAGTGATCAAAGAATTGAATTTGTGCTCTAAACCTTACATTTAAAAAGTGATAAAACATTTTTTCACAAATATACATGACTGTGGAAAACTAGAAGGGGGGGGTTGAATACTTTTACCAATTTAAAACTTCCTTTTAAATATTTAGATCGACTTATGTCAATCTATTTAGGTGTGTATGTTGGACGTTGATAGATAGATATATAAAAGTGTAATGAAAGGTAAAGAGTAAGAAGCACATAACCACGACACGAGTATTTATAGTGGTTCGGCTACAAGGACACCTTCCTTGCCCTACTCCACTCCCCGAGTCACCTACTCGAGAGTTCGTAAACACTACACGACACCAATCTCCTTATGGCGGATAAGCCTTCACAACGTCGCCTACTCTTTTTCCGGTACTAGGCTAACCACCGGGTTCTTTCACACCAAGGTGAACCACAGCTATCACAACGTCGCCTACCCTTTATCAGGTACTAGGCTAAGTACCTAGTTCCATTGTAATGGAGGAACTACTACCCTACACAACACAACACCTAATCCCAAGGAGACCAACTCCTTATTACAACACCATCAAGGATATCACCATCCTTGGAAACAAACTAATACTTATATGTATAACGATGCACCTCATCGATTATACGACCTTGGCATTCTTCACTAATGCCACTTGATTTGATTCTTAGGCATTCTTCACCAATGCCTTTGACACAACGCTTGACACCTTTCACTAATGCCTTCGTCTTGACACCTTAGCATTCTTCACTAAAGTTTTTGACACGGACGTTAAGCACCTTTCACTAATGCTTTCGTCTTGACTCTTTCGACATCCTTCACTAATGCCTTCAACACAACACATCTACGGAGGAAGAAAGAACTATCAACAAGAGAACCTCAGTTGTCTTGATGATGACGAAGCATGGCAACTCATGGACTTGAGCTTGCTCGACTTCAAGAAGTGGTGATCTCGCCTTTAAGAGGAACCTAGAAAATCACACAAAAACAAAAGACAAACTTCATAGAAAGATCTCTTAGGATCAGTGGTTAGAGAGGTACATCACTTGGGGAAAGTATGTGTGAGAGTGGCAAACCAAAAGGAAGAAATGGCTCACTATTTATAGAGGAGAAAGCTTACTGTTCCCCGGATCCCACGGATCCCTCTCACAAGGGATCCGTCTAGTGTAATCCTAGGGATACGTGGGACGCTCCTCTTTGCCCATGGGTATTTTGGTTATGGGTCATGGGTTATGGGTTGATCCATGGGTTTCTTATTAGATACAATGTATCTTATGAGTTCAATGTACCTAGTCAAATGGGTATGGGTCAATACCATGGGTTATGGATATTTTCCATGGGTTGTAGTTTTTACCCATTTATATAATATATACTAGTTGTGTATATATTTTGCCCAATATGTAAACACTAGTTGTTGTACATATATATTACCAAATCATAAAATCACTTATACTTGTTTTAGTGTTTTATGTGAAAACGTTAAGTGTGTTAGAAAACCATTGGCTCAAACAGTTTACGTATTTTATTTGTTTCGTTAAAATGATTTTACGTTTGTTATCGACAAAACATTAGAAGATCGTAAAATATAAATAAACGTTTTTACGGCTTATTTGTATTAACAATCTCCCCCTTTTTGTTGATGACAAAACATAAAATTAATTTTAAGGAAAAACAAAAATTCATAAAAAGTTTGAATTGGAGTTTTTACTCTCTTTTCCCCCTTTTTGTCGAAACAAAAAGAGCGTTGAAAAGAAACTAACACAAAGTTTTAAGAAAAACATGTAAAAAAGAAAAAAAATGTAAAGAGAGCAAGTGACGGGAATGGTTCTCGTCTTAACTCCCCCTTGACGAGTCCATCCCTTTGTGAGGGCGTCAAGTACATAAAAGTAAGTAAGCTAATGTATTGCAATTATGTTTGCAAATGGTTCGTCCTTGTGACGAAAATGCTCCCCCTTGAAGATTGCAACTTTGCAATGGGGTGTCATGAAGAGTAATCCAAATAAGGATTAAGTTGCAAATGGATTTGCAATGTATGGTTTGACACAAAGCTCCCCATAGCTTAATGGTGTCAAAATCTTCATGTGTATTTTGAAAATCTACAAAATTAAGGTTAGAAAACAAGAGTATAGTGCATAATTTCCTGCAAATAAGAATGTTAGTAGGGAATTTGCTTTCTGTTGCACGGATCCCGCGGTTCCCTCCTTGGAGGGATCCGTCTAGGCTTTTTCAAGGGATCCGTCTGTCTGGTGAGAGATTTTCAGCAATTGTGATATTCCAAACAATGCTAAATATGAGAGTGCGATATGTATAAATAATACACTTAAAGCAATATGGCACATAAGATATCATTCAATAAAACAAAGAGATAATCAAACAAATCTCTAAAACTAAGAGAATGATATAGCCATACATTTTCTACAAATACTAACGAGTGACCTAAACTTAAGAAGTAACCACGTTCTTAAGGATAAAATGGGACTCCTAGACGTTCTAAGTTGAGCTTAAGACTAGGACACCGTTTTAGGCTCATGGTTGTTTAGGTTTGTTGACCTCTTCGAAACGTTCGAGGAGGTGATAAAACATGAAACGTTGCTCTTCACGTAGTTCATGTATCAACCTTTCAACATGTTGACAATGATAGCAATCCTTGTCATGGTTTTGAGCTTCTTGAAATAGAGGTTCAAGTGAAGTGGGTTGAGGATCCTCAAATAAAGGAGGAATTGGTGGAGGCTCATTAAGTGGAGGCTCAACAATGTTTGAAGGTGGAGGTAGAGAAGTATCAACTTCCATGTGTTTGGGTGGTTGACTTTGATGTCTTCTCATAATCCAAAATGGACTATTGGGGGGAAATGGAGAAATTGACATTGGTGCTAGTGTTGATTCAACATTTTGGTTTTGTTGTACAACCTTTTCTAGTGAATTTTTTGGTAATGGTGGAAGATGAGTTGGCCAAGGGGGTAATTCCTCTAAGTTGTGAGAATGTGGAGATGATTGTGAGGTGTTAAATGATGTGGCTCTAGGCACCAATGATGTTGGTTGGGTTGAAAAGGGTGTGTTTGGTTTAGTAGAATTTGGTGATGATATCCTTGTGGGAACAATCCTTTTGGGAATTAGTTTGATTGGTTTCTTTGGTGTAAAGGAAATCCTAGCATTTGTGGACTTAACCGGAGATGATTCGGTTGAGGAAACTTCGTGTATGACCCTAGCAAGTTTCTTGGGTGGATGAGTTAGCACTAGGAGCTTTTCTCATGATGAAATGACTAAGGAAGATGTTTGTAATTACTTAGAATTGTGTTGTGTTTGATGACTAAGGCGTTCTAGAAATATGACTTATAAAGGGAAGAATTTGGCAAGTGCATTGAAGACTTAAGCCACTAAGATTTTTAGAAATGTGATGATTAACATGCACAAGATTGAAGTTCAGAGTTTCACTGATCTAGGAACTTAATAAAGATGAGGTAGAGTGTTCAAGTAAGCAAGATGAGCTTGAAATGATTGTTTTGGCTAGACTTGACATAATCTGTCACCCGGATCCCACGGTTCCCTCCTCTAAGGGATCCGGCTAGGCTAATCCTAGGGATCCGGCTCTCAGCAGCTATGAAAGGTTAGAAATGAAGTTTCTAAGGTCTAAGACCTATACCATCTTGAGTGTTTCAGTCTTCCTAAGTATCTTAAATGAGGGTGTACTTGAATGATCAAGAGTAATGAATGATATAGCAAATGATTGCTTTGTATGGAAGGAAAGTGAGACTAAATGACTACCAATGGATGTTCAAAGATAATACTAAGAGTTTTGATGGTGTCAAGTCATAATAAATGATCCTAGAGATCAGATGTTAGCTTGAGATGGAGTTTGAAAAATCCTCAAAAATCAAAAGAATTGAAAAACTAATTTTTGACCCGTTTTGAGATAAAAAATGACTAGGGAAAATTTCCTAAAATTGTTCAATATGTCCACCTAAGTGTTTTGAAAAATAAAAAACAATTTGTGAGTATTGAAGTGGAAATATGGTGAGTTTTGACGATTTGATAAATCAAAAGGCATTTTGAATAAGATCTTGTGTAATCTATGAGTGAGTTTAAGGTTTTCTCATCTTTGAAGGAGACTTAGTTGAGTTCTAAGATCTTATGTTTAGCTAGTGTGAGGTGATCTAGTAAGTTGTTTTGATGTAAGGAGGTCTGTATAACTCATCTGCAGTCACGGATCCCACGGTTCCCTTAGAGAAGGGATCCGTCTAGACTAAAACAAGGGATCCGACATCTGTAGATCAGAACCTTTACAACAGCTAATGCAGATTTTGCACTAAGCAATATACACATATAACATTTAATTTAAACAGCAAGGTAAACAAATTATCACATATGACATATCATAGATAATTGTAGTAGCAATAATATCCAAGAGAACACAAACAAACGTGCTAAAACATAATCCTTCATACACAAATTAAGTGTCTCAAGACAATCATAATCCTATAGTCTCTTTTGTCAATTCTTTCTTTTCCTCTTTCCCGACTTTGTGACATGGTAAGCTAGGTTTTGAATCATACCCCTTAATTGCTTGAATTCCGCGGTCTCGTTTGGAATATCCGGAAGTTGTTCATAGTAATCAAAGGGTTCCAATTCGATGTTAGCTATAGGGTCGACGTTTTCCTCTTCTTCATCTTCTTCTACTTCTCCGTCCTAGGAGTCCGAGATAGCTTTAGGTTTTCTTCCATTGACCATGAATCGTTTAGAGGGTTGTTTGGTAAGAGGTACCATTACGTGATCAGCAAAGAAATGATCATCGTTGATAGGAGATGGTTGCAATGCACTAACATACTTACAAAGTCGTGTTAGGAGCATACCATATGGAAGTACCATGTTGGAAGCTTTGAATACCCCGACCATTCTCCTCACCATGTAATAGGCGAGATTAAATGGCTTTTGGTGGATAAGACAATAGGTCATTTGCACAAGACATGCATTTGGATGATCCTTGTTACCAACTAGGCTAATGACGTTTTCCTTAAGGATTTCTTCCCATTTTCTAAACATGGGATGCATTTTGAAAAGTTCCATTTGAAAAGGATCACGGTGAATGAGCTTTTTGTTTCGGTTGTAATGGGATTGGTCGGTCCTAGCCTTGAAGATAGTATCTCGAATGGTTGCGGGATCATCAAGAGGAGTATTGTAGATATGTTTAGAATCAAGTGCAAGGTTTTGAGCGTTAATTGCCCAATCTTGAGAATACATACAAATTCCTTCACAAGGAATGCGATGAATTTGAGCAAATGTGTTGAGAGGTAGAATGAAGTTTCGTTTATTGATGATAAAGGCGATTGAAATGCTATCATCGGTGTTTCAAATGATCCTAATGCTTTTATAGAATTCAAAGATGAAAACCGGGAAAATTTGTTCATCAATGTCAAGAAGACAATCAAATTTGATTGCCGAGAAAACTTGACGAGTGTCGGTATCTTCAAGGAAACATTCCTTGACTACACGACCTTCGTGAATAAGTCGTTTTTCAAGTCTTTTTGAAGACTTTGCGATCGGTTTTTGATAGCCCTTCTTCCCGATAGTAATGGGTGAGGTAATGGACGGTATCATGGTGGTCTTGTTGAGTGGCTTTAGGCATGGTTGGTCCTAGAAACAAAAATATTCTAATTAGGTAAAATTAGTTGAGATGGATTTATGGTTTTGATTTGTATTAACAATGTTGTGAACAAAGTGTAATCCTAATTGTGTTAAAAGCCCCTTTTAATGATTAATTTTGAAAACCCTAATTGAATTAATTGATTAGAAATTGTGTAACCATAAACCCTAGGATGAGGATGATGGAAATTAGAACAAGTTAGTGTAATTACTTACAATGGTGTTTAAGAGAGGAATACTTGAGGGTATGGAGTCCTATGAGGATGAAATCAGTTCTTGAGTCGTTTTTGTGTTATGTGGGGAGAGGGAAAATAATCAGTGATGTTTTTCAAATGCTTATAGTTGTGTTATGTTCTACGGTTCCCCCGGATCCCTTGTATTTGGGATCCGGCTTGTAACGCCCCGACCCGACAAGGGTAAAGGAATCACAAATAATGGTGTCATATCAAAGCAAACATAAATATCCAAAAGAAGTCTTAGCATAAACGGAAATAATTCAAGTCAAAATAAACTCCAACCAAATATATCTGAAATAATAAGTCTTAAATGGCATCATAAGATCAAAGCTAAATATCTCTAAGGTAAGTCCACTCAGCACTCATCCCAAAGCAAAACCCAGCTCCAATGCTTAGATACCTGCCGCGGAAGAAAAGAAATGCGGTTGAGCTTCAAAAGCCCAGTGAACAGATATACAAGCAAAGCGAATACGAAACGAAATCAAATACAGAGTATAGTGAACGAAAGATAGTAAAATCATAATCATTTTGAAAGTATAAATCAGAATTATCGAATAAATTTTATAGTTAACTACCACGAGCCCAGTGATGAGTGTGTAAATACTCATCATTTTTGGTCGAATCTGAACTGCAAAACATTTAAAAACACTCAGAAATGCATCAAAATGATAAAAATATCACAAATAAGTGTTTTATGTGTTTCAAATGCAAAAATACCAAAATCAGGTGAAAAACGTATCAAGTTTGCATAATTGGCAGTTTTAGTCCCCCAAGTTTCAAAAGTTGTCAAAAATAGTCCCTGGTAAATCAAAATAAAACAAAATATCATTTAAGGTCCATGGGATTCAAAAGTTGTCAAAATAAACCCTTCAAAGTTCAGTTTTGCAAAATGGCAATTTTAGTCCCTGAAATTTCAAAGATTGACAGAATTTACCCCTGGACATTTTTAAATTGGAAAATTAGCATTTTTAGTCCTTTGGTAATTCTAACTTGTCAAAATTGGTCCTCTTGATTAACTTTGGAAAATGGCAGATTTGGTCCTTGGTTTTTGTGGAATTGCAAAAATGGTCCTTGTTAATTAATACCAAACCTTGCCCCTTGAACCCTTTTGTATTATGAACCCCTGCCAATATACCCCGTGACCCCCTGTCTTGAACCCTACCTATTAATAAAACCAGTCAAACTGGGTTTGACTTATCCAACCCCGCCCACAAGGTTTCCCTCCAAAACCTCTGTCTTCTTCACCAACTCTGCAAACCCAGACAACCCCTCTCCTCCAGCTCACATACACCACCCTTATCACTCCACCTCACCAAACATCCAAAAGCATTTAATGCTTCTTCTTCTTTGCACTCAACCCTTCCCCCCCCCCCCCCCCCAGTTGCTATATCTTTTGGCGCCAAAAATCTCATCAATGGCTAAAAATTATTCTCATGATCTAATGGCTCCAAAAAGAGGTGGGAAATGCTCAGAGGACAAGTGGAAGACTTTTTGTTGATAAATAGAGGAAGAAAAGACAGAGTTGGAGAGTAGTTTTTAGTTTCAATTTCCTTGTATGTCGTTTTTAATTAAATTGTCTTAATTAGTTTCTAAAACTGTAATCTTAAGCTTTCTTGTATTGAACCTAAGCTATTTAGTCATTGTAATTTGCTTTCAAGTGTTAATTCAAGGTTTTATCTAAGTCTCATGTTTTTATATTCACTGTTATAAAATCAGTTATCATACTCTTATACTCAAGCTCCAAGTAGTTTAATTTTAATCCAAATAAGCTTACTAAAGCTGTATATAGCTTTTAGTAAGCTTAAGAAGCAGTTTCAAGTAAATTTGGTATTCGGTCAACAAAAGTCAAATGAAGCAGGGTAGAGTCGAATCTTTGACCTAGACTAGATGTGGTGTTGGATTGAGCTTATTTGGAGTGGAATTTAACCATTTGTGCAAGCCATAGTAGTTGGGCTGTTGTTCCAGCTTGTTTCAGAGCTTAAAAAGAAGCTCAAAGAAGCCACAGTTGGCTGTTTTGGGGCCTGCACAACAGTTTCAGTCAAGTTTCTCATAATGCCTATTAGCTTGTACCTGATTGTGGAGTCCTTATCTCAGCTTAAAAACAAGCTCCAAAAAAAAAAGTCACAAGCCCAGGTCACACTCTTTTCATCATAGCTTATCAATAGGTTACTAGCTTATTTAGGTACTGTAGAAGTTTTTTTTAGATAATATGGAATAGGATATTTAGGATTTAGCTTAGTTATTTCCCTTCATGCTTGTTAGCTCCCTTATTTGCTTAAATTTCCATTGTCTCAGTTTTAGGACTCTCCTTAGATTAGCTAAGTAGGTATAACAGCTTATTGTCCCCTTTGTTGTTTTCCTCTTATCAAGTTTAGGTAATGCACTAATCCAGTTTATAAGTTCATGTAGCATAGCTTGATTAACTGTTCACCTTTTTTTAGTACTTATCTGTCTATTTAAGCTCAAACTGCAAGCATAAAGGGTGTTTGGTTTAAGCATTGAGTCTGTGTTCAAGGTTAGTATTGTGACAGTGATTGATTACTTTAGGCTCTTGTAGACTCATTTGGTCATCATTTTTCATTTTAGCAGTCTAAAAGTCAAAACTGCACCAAATCCACTCTAATTCTCAAATCAGTTAGTGTAGCTTGTCCATATCTTGCAAAGAGGATTAAAAGTGGGTAAGATAGCTTGTTCTAGATTCAATCCATCACTAAGCATCATTTTTACTCCATTTCATAAGCTCACAATTTCATAAAAGTCAACTTTTCATTTCTGTCAAAAAGTCAAAAAATTGCACAAGCCAGTTTTTACCCAACCTTTGTTGAATTTTCATGGATTCATTATTGGTTCAAATCAATTGAAAATTTGGACTTTTAAACTTCAACTGGTGGAAAATTCAAAAGTGATTTTTGATAATTTTTTGGAAATCAGCTTGAGCTGTTTAGAAGCTTGTTTTTAGAGCTTATATGCCCTGTTCACACTCATCATATACTGAGTGTGAAACAGGGACTTTGCAGTCAACATATCTGTTTCATTTTAGGTAGTTATTGGCTCATAATTGGTTTACAAGAACTTTGGTTGGCTGTTTACTGAATCCAAGTTCTGGATTTAGCCTTTGCTTATTAGGTAAGCTGGTGCTTTAGCTCAAAAGTAGATAGAAAAACTGTTTTGGCACTTAAGTTTAAATCACCAAATCATTGTAGCTTATAATTCAGTGGTATAGCTTAGTTGAATTTAGCTCATTTCAGGTAGTTATAGCATAATCTAGCTTCTGTGTTCATTTGGTGTCCATTTGTGGTCTTTGGCTTATTATTAAGTGCTTATTCATAAGCAGTTTGCACTGCAGCCTCATATTCTCACACATAAGCCATAGTTTTTATATTTTTCATAAATTTAGAATATTATTTTAGACTTTTCCTGAATTTTTCATATTTTTTCAGTGCTGTTTGCTATTTTTCCCTATTTAAAACAGTTTTTAGGACTTTTTAAATAGCTTTTAATCCAAATAAATCAGAAAAGCTTCAAAAAAATAAGTTTTCAATTTTCATAGATTAAGATAAATATAAAAAGCCAAAAAAATATTTTTCCATAATTTTTCTAGTTTAAATAGTAATTTTTAGCAAGTTAATTAGTTTTAAATAGTTTTTAAATCATAGAAATTAGAATATAAATCAAAAAAATACAAAATTAGTTTTGAAAATTCTCTTTAGTTATTTTAGATTTTTGAAAAATAGTTTCACAATTTTCCTCTTTATTTTCATAATTTTTAGTATTTTAATTTAGTTTTAAAAGTTAAAATTAGTTTTTAATTCAAATTTATAAAAGAAAAATTAAGAAAATCAAAATTTAAAAATAGTGATAGCGTTTATTTAATATAATTTAGCTTTTTAATTTTCTTTCATTTTTCCTTTGTCATCTAGTATCAATCACAAACCTTTTCCCGTTCAATATCACCTGATCACTATACGTTTGGTTATTCAGTCGCACAGCTCGTTGGGACTTAACGACCTGGGGGAAACACTAAACTCTCCTGGACTTAATTGCATTGCGTTCTCAAGCTGTCTGGCTTTTATTACGGTTGACCATTCACAAGTGGTTGACTTGTGTAATAAAACTGACCGTTTGGGAGCCAATCACCCAGAAACAAATATCAGATCATAATCATATTCACATAAGGCAACATTTGTAGGGGAGACCTACCAGAGTTATGAAGGACTTGCATGCACGCAGCATCAATCATCAGATAACAGATAACATATAACAGATAACAGATAACAGATCTAGGATGCATCCATACGCCCCACAGACAGATATTGGTCATATAATATAATTTGAGCTCATAACAGATAAGGGACGTGGCAGAACATCACTCTACTGCCCTAGAGTCATGTCAGAGGTGCATCACTGACACGGACATGGAACCCCCATGACTAGTTAATATTTGGCTCGGGTGTCAAACTATCTTAGGTCAAATCAGAATGTCATAACTGACACAGATCATACTTTATCAGAAGATTAATCATATTTTCAAAATCAGAGTTTTCATATCATATAGTTCAAAATCAGATGTTTCATAGTTCAGAAATCAGAGTTCAGATAAGCAACAGCTCAAACAAACAAAATGGGGTTCATAGCAAAGGCTTAGGAAACCCTAATATAAAAGCTAACGAAAGAAAACGATATAAGGAACCTTTACTGAAAAGGTCAGAATATCTGTACCTTATTCCAAAGCAAATGACCAAAAAGCAGAAATACGGAAAGCAAAGGATTACTCCTTCTTCACATAACCTATACACATTAACGGTCGTACATGTTATTTATGATTCCATAATTGTCGAAATGATATTTTAATATTTGGTGTTCATACTTAGTGCATTCAGTGATCTTATTACTTTAGAGATTTATGATTAAATGAGACTTAAATGTTTTATAATTAATATCGTAGATTAGGGTTCATTATGTCATTTATTAAAGTGTAGGGTTAAATGTGAAAATAGTTTAAACGTCATAACTCACCCATGAAATAATGAATTATTATACTTAGCTTTAAACCCTAATCGACTCTCATTTATGTTCTAGGGTTTTCTCATTCTTTTAATATCATATCAATGTGCATTTACTTTATATGTTACGTCATTTAATGACTCATTACTCTTGTTTATTTACGCAACACATTCATGACTTAACCATACGTTACTTATACACATATTATACGTCAACTTTTATATCCATGCACGTTTATGATTTCATGTGACCCCAAACGTTACTTATTACTCGAATTAGTTACACATTTACACACACATGCACACTAGCTTAGACTAGATATGACCACGTACTACGTTTACATATCAACAAGCTCACTTGACTTATAAGACACACGCATGACACACGGTTCACAAACCAATTAGGGTTCGGCATGCATGGTTCGGTTCACACATCACTTAGGGTTTAGGTTTCACATGATCTTTACTCGTTTAACACATGTTCAAAAACCCTCACATGTTTCGGTTTATATATAGGGTTCGGCTAACATGTTTTACGCAAACCTTAGCTCTTCTACGTACTTTACATATTCACGTTTGCATGTTTATATAAGGTCTGATTCATGATATATATGGTTCGGTGTATATATAGCTTGACATACTAATGATCCGATTCACAAAACATATTCAATACATGTTCTCTTAATTCTTATAAGGTCCGATTTATATTTGTTGGTTGGTTTCGGTTTGCATAAGGTTCGGCAAAAAAAAAAAGAACACAAGATTCGACTAAACAAAACATGATACAATATATATTAACGTAAGGTGTTATCAAAGGAAGACGAATAGAACACGTTATACCTTAGCTTGTTGGAAACAAAGCTCTCGACACCAAGGGAGTTGGTTCGGCCGAATAGGAAGAAAAGAGAGAGGCAAAGAAAACTAGGGTTCCAAATTATGTTTAATGTGTTGTATATATAGGTGGTACAAAAATGTTTCTAGGATTTAGAGTGTGTGGGCTTCGGCTTGGGTCCAACCGAACAACCAAACCCACACCCATATGGCTCTCGGCTCCTTGATCCAAACGAACAAACAAACACGGCCCAAGTTGTTTACGCGAGACGTTAAATCTTTCGTCGTACCATGTCGATCACATACACATATTAGTTAAGTTTTAAATTATTCATAAGTTAAGTTTTTTAATTTCGTTAAATGAATATAAATGTCTTTTACGTATTTTATAAATTCCGATTCCAAGGGTATTTTAGTCTTTATTTATGTTTTAGATTTTCAGGTTTTACAACTCTTCCCCTCTAAAAGAAGAATTTTCGTCCTCGAAAATTGAAATGAAACGAAACGAAAACGAAATGAGAACATACCAAACTATTCAAAGAAATGAGGATAACTAGCCCGCATCGACTCCTCGGTTTCCCAAGTAGCCTCACGTTCCGGGTGATTTTTCCAAAGAATCTTAACGAACGGAATGACTTTATTTCTCATGACTCTTTCTTGCCTTTCTAAAATAGCTTCCGGTTCTTCAGATAAAGACATATCGGACTGAATTTGATCAAACGGATAAGAAGCAACGTGTAACGGATGATAGTTGTATCCCCTTAGGAGAGATACATGGAAAACATCATGAACATGCGATAACTGAGGCGGAAGTGCTAACCGATACGAAACTTCTCCTATACGTTCCAGAATTTCAAACGGACCGATGAATCGAGGACTGAGCTTGCCCTTGATTCCATAACGTTTCACACCTCTAAACGGCGAGACTTTCAAAAATACACGATCTCCAACCCGAAATTCTAAATCACGACGATGCTTGTCGGCATAACTTTTCTGACGAGACCTAGCCTCCTTCAATTTTTCTCTAGCAACAGCTACTTTCTCATTACTGATCTCAATCATTTCCGGACCTTCAATTAAGCGTTCACCTACTTCATCCCAACAAGTAGGTGCTCTACATTTCCTCCCATAAAGAAGTTCAAACGGTGCTGCCTTAATGCTAGCATGCCAACTGTTGTTGTACGCAAACTCTACTAAACACAAATATTCATCCCAGCTGCCAGTCCATTCCAAAGCACAAGCCCTTAGCATGTCCTCTAAGGTCTGAATAGTCCTCTCTGACTGACCATCTGTTTGAGGATGAAATGCCGTACTAAAATTAAGTCGAGTACCCCAAGCTTTTTGCAAACCTTTCCAGAAACGAGAAGTAAAACGCGGATCCCTATCGGACACAATAGATGCCGGAGTACCATGAAGTCTAACTATCTCTTGCTGAAAAATTTCCGCCAATCTCCCAATACCATAATCCTTTCTAATTGGTAAGAAATGAGCAGATTTGGTTAGTCGATCAACAACTACCCAAATCGCATCATGCTTCTTCCGAGTCAGAGGTAGCCCAGTCACAAAATCCATAGATATCTTATCCCACTTCCATGTTGGAATATCCAATGGCTGTAACAGTCCACTAGCCCTTTGATGTTCAATCTTAACCTGCTGACAAATCATACACTTCGACACAAACGTCGCCACATCTTGCTTCATGCCATTCCACCAAAAGTACTATTTCAAATCCCTATACATCTTGGTAGAACCAGGATGGATAGTGAAAGGAGAACTATGAGCTTCAGTCATAACTTTCTCGCGAAGTACCGGATAATTGGGAACACAAAGCCTATCTTCATACCATACAATTCCGTCATCATCAACCTTAAACTCCGTCTGCTTACCTTCTTCAACATTTTGCGCTACGGCCCACAGCTCGCCATCATCCTTCTGAGCTTCCTTAATTTGTAGTATAAGGTTCGACTCCACCTTCATACTAGCCCAGTATCCATCAAAACCTCGTACGCATAGCTCAACATCCAAACGCTCTAAGTCACGAATAATCCTAGGTTCAATCTCAATACTTGCAAGAATGCCTGATTTCCGGCTAAGTGCGTCAGCAACTACATTAGCCTTACCTGGATGGTACTGAATGTTGGTGTCATAATCCTTAAGAAGTTCTAACCATCTTCTTTGTCTCATGTTAAGTTCTTTCTGAGTGAAAATATACTTGAGACTCTTATGGTCAGTGAAAATATCACACGTCTCTCCATACAAGTAATGCCTCCAGATCTTCAACGCGAACACCACTGCAGCTAACTCAAGGTCATGAGTTGGGTAATTCTCCTCATAAGGTTTCAGTTGTCTTGAAGCGTAAGCTATCACCTTTCCATGTTGCATCAAAACACAACCCAATCCTTTCTTAGATGCATCACTATAAATTTGAAATCCTCCAGAACCAGATGGAAGAGTCAAAATAGGAGCGGACACCAATCTCCATTTCAACTCTTCAAAACTCTTCTCTCGTTCATCCGTCCATACAAAATTTTCACCTTTCCTCATCAATTGGGTTAGGGGCAAAGCTAAGCGAGAGAAACCTTCAACAAAACGTCGGTAATAACCAGCAAGTCCTAGAAAACTCCTAACCTCAGTCACTATCGTAGGTCTTGGCCATTTAGTGATAGCCTCAACTTTAGACGGGTCCAAGGTGATACCATCAGCAGATACAATATGACCAAGGAACGCGACTTGTCTTAACCAAAACTCTCACTTCGAAAATTTGGCGTACAACTTCTTCTTCCTCAGAATCTCCAAAACTATCCGGAGATGTTGTTCATGCTCTTCTTCAGACTTAGAGTAAACCAAAATGTCGTCGATGAAAACGATAACGAACTTATCGAGGAACTCATGGAAAACACGATTCATTAGGTCCATAAACACAGCAGGCGCATTTGTCAAACCAAAAGGCATAACGAGGAATTCATAATGACCATATCTGGTACAAAACGCGGTCTTAGGAAAATCTTGCTCCGTCACACGTAGCTGGTGATATCCAGATCTCAGATCAATCTTAGAAAAGAATTTAGCTCCTTGCAGTTGATCAAACAAATCATCAATACGTGGCAGAGGATAACGGTTACGAATGGTAATACGATTAAGTTCACGGTAGTCGATACATAGACGCATGCTTCCATCCTTCTTCTTCACAAACAAAACAGGTGCACCCCATGGAGAAACACTGGGTCGAATAAATCCATTTTCTATCATCTCTTGCAGCTGCTCCTTCAACTCCTTCAGTTTTACAGGTGCCATACGATACGGAGCTTTCGAAATCGGTTCAGCACCAGGAATTAACTCGATGCTAAACTCAACTTCTTTAGCTGGGGGAAGACCAGGGAGTTCATCGGGAAAAACGTCGGTGAATTCACAAACAACAGAAAGGTTTTCAATGTTAGGACTCTCCAAAGATGTGTCCTTAACAGATGCTAGAAAACCTTGGCACCCATGAGCAAGCATGGTCCGTGCCTTCATAGCAGAAATGAGCTTAACAGATTTGAGAGGTTGAGAACCATAATAAACGAATTCAGGATGTTTTATGTCTCCAAAGATCACAGTTCTAGCATAGCAGTCAATGGAAGCTCTATGATAAGCCAACCAATCCATGCCTAGAATGATATCAAAGTCGACCATATCGAGAGGATACAGATTTGCAGAGCGAATACGATCATCAAAACGAAGAGGGCACTTAACATATTTATGATCGATGATCATGTGGTTTTTCATAGGCGTAGATATCGATAAGTGATTTGTTAATGGTTTGGGCTTCCTATTAAGTTTCTTAGCAAATGTGACAGATATAATGGAGTGTGTGGCACCGGTATCAAATAAAGCGAAGACAGAATAATCATCAATGAAAAGAGTGCCCGTAATGGTACCTGAAGTGCGCTCCGCCTGATTCCGAGTAGTAGCATAAACACGTCCAGTAGTAGGTGGCGGCTTGATGTAGTTTCCAGGAATCACCGGGTTCTTCTTAGGGCAATCCTTGATCTTGTGAGTAGTGGATCCATAAGAGAAACATCCACCAATGGCCTTGAAACACGGTCCCGGATGAGCCTTTCCACAAGTAGTACAGATAGGCGGGGGAGGCAAAACTTCAGCTGTCCTTTGCTGACCAGAAGATCCTGAAGCACGACCCTGATATGATCCTCGAGCTGACTGATCCTTGTTGTAACGCTGGTTGTTGTTACCTTGATTCTGACGATCATTTCCATTCCTACCAGCATTTCTATTATCTTGACTCCTCGCCTCAGGGCGCCTAGAGTCAACATTCCTTCCTGACTGACCCCGCTGATCATAACTCCTATCCACTTGTCCCCTTGAATCATAACTCCTGCCAGAATTTCCCTTATAATCATTACTTTGAGTCCTACCTTGAATCCGATCACCATCGCGGTTACGTTTGTTGGAACCTGAAACCTCATGAAAAATCTCAATGTTACGAGCTGCGTCATTGCAGGCCGACACATCCTCATACTCAATATTAAGCAGTCGGTCCAACACCCACTTCTTCAGTCCCCACTTGAAGTGCTTAGCTTGGCGCCTACCATCTCCAGCAATCGTTCCCACAAAACTTACCAGCCTCATAAACCTACCCATGTACTCATTGGAGTTCTCATGATCAAGCTGGTAGATTGCCTGATAATCCCTCTCATACCTTTGCTGCTCAGCATCAGGGAAGTAACGGTTATAGAAGATAGTCCGAAACTCAGTCCAGGTACAAGTAATAGCAAAAGCGTCTCCTCCTCTTGCCTGTTTGAGTGCCTTCCACCAATTCAAAGCATCACCTTCCAACTTAAATGCAGCCAAACGAGTCTTAAACTCATCTCCACAACCCAGTACTTCAAACAGCTTCTCAATATGAGTGATCCAGTCCTCGGACTCAGTGGGAGTAGCAGCAGTGCTAAACGAAAGAGGCTTGAGTTTACCGAAACGCTCGAGCCAAGTGTGAATGCCGGTGGGTTGATTACCTCCACCACTACCCGAAGCACCAGTCTGATTACGAATGTTGTTGATCACCTGTGTCATCATCTCAGGTGTAGTAAGACCAGGGAAAAGAGTGTTGAGAGCATTAGCAATCGCAGCATCCATGTTAGTAGCATCATCGTCCCCTTCCGAGTTACCGTTACGACGAGTTTGAACCATCTGAACGATATTCAAACGATTAGCAAAATGAACAAAGGTGAGATACGAAATGGAAGTACGCAGAAGGAAACCTAAAGTCTACCCAATCCTCACAGGTCATAGCCTAAGCTCTAAGGGTCTCAAAACCTAGGCTCTGATACCATAAATTGTAACGCCCCGACCCGACAAGGGTAAAGGAATCACAAATAATGGTGTCATATCAAAGCAAACATAAATATCCAAAAGAAGTCTTAGCATAAATACGGAAATAATTCAAGTCAAAATGACTTCAATACATAGGTCCCAGTGGAAAATAAACTCCAACCAAATATATCTGAAATAATAAGTCTTAAATGGCATCATAAGATCAAAGCTAAATATCTCTAAGGTAAGTCCACTCAGCACTCATCCCAAAGCAAAACCCAGCTCCAATGCTTAGATACCTGCCGCGGAAGAAAAGAAATGCGGCTGAGCTTCAAAAGCCCAGTGAACAGATATACAAGCAAAGTGAATACGAAACGAAATCAAATACAGAGTATAGTGAACGAAAGATAGTAAAATCATAATCATTTTGAAAGTATAAATCAGAATTATCAAATAAATTTTATAGTTAACTACCACGAGCCCAGAAACAAATATCAGATCATAATCATATTCACATAAGGCAACATTTGTAGGGGAGACCTACCAGAGTTATGAAGGACGTGCATGCACGCAGCATCAATCATCAGATAATAGATAACATATAACAGATAACAGATAACAGATCTAGGATGCATCCATACGCCCCACAGACAGATATTGGTCATATAATATAACTTGAGCTCATAACAGATAACATATAAAGGACGTGGCAGAACATCACTCTACTGCCCTAGAGTCATGTCAGAGGTGCATCACTGACACGGACATGGAACCCCCATGACTAGTTAATATTTGGCTCGGGTGTCAAACTATCTTAGGTCAAATCAGAATGTCATAACTGACACAGATCATACTTTATCAGAAGATTAATCATATTTTAAAAATCAGAGTTTTCATATCATATAGTTCAAAATCAGATGTTTCATAGTTCAAAAATCAGAGTTCAGATAAGCAACAGCTCAAACAAACAGAATGGGGTTCATAGCAAAGGCTTAGGAAAACCTAATATAAAAGCTAACGAAAGAAAACGATATAAGGAACCTTTACTGAAAAGGTCAGAATATCTGTACCTTATTCCAAAGCAAATGACCAAAAAGCAGAAATACGGAAAGCAAAGGATTACTCCTTCTTCACAGAACCTATACACATTAACGGTCGTACATGTTATTTATGATTCCATAATTGTCGAAATGATCTTTTAATATTTGGTGTTCATACTTAGTGCATTCAGTGATCTTATTACTTTAGAGATTTATGATTAAATGAGACTTAAATGTTTTATAATTAATATCGTAGATTAGGGTTCATTATGTCATTTATTAAAGTGTAGGGTTAAATTTGAAAATAGTTTAAACGTCATAACTCACCCATGAAATAATGAATTATTATACTTAGCTTCAAACCCTAATCGACTCTCATTTATGTTCTAGGGTTTTCTCATTCTTTTAATATCATATCAATGTGCATTTACTTTATATGTTACGTCATTTAATGACTCATTACTCTTGTTTATTTATGCAACACATTCATGACTTAACCATACGTTACTTATACACATATTATACGTCAACTTTTATATCCATGCACGTTTATGATTTCATATGACCCCAAACGTTACTTATTACTCGAATTAGTTACACATTTACACACACATGGACACTAGCTTAGACTAGATATGACCACGTACTACGTTTACATATCAACAAGCTCACTTGACTTATAAGACACACGCATGACACACGGTTCACAAACCAATTAGGGTTCGACATGCATGGTTCGGTTCACACATCACTTAGGGTTTAGGTTTCACATGATCTTTACTCGTTTAACACACGTTCAAAAACCCTCACATGTTTCGGTTTATATATAGGGTTTGGCTAACATGTTTTACGCAAACCCTAGCTCTTCTACGTACTTTACATATTCACGTTTGCATGTTTATATAAGGTCCGATTCATGATTTATATGGTTCGGTGTATATATAGCTTGACATACTAATGATCCGATTCACAAAACATATTCAATACATGTTCTCTTAATTCTTATAAGGTCCGATTTATATTTGTTGGTTGGTTTCGGTTTGCATAAGGTTCGGCCAAAAAAAAAGAACACAAGATTCGACTAAACAAAACATGATACAATATATATTAACGTAAGGTGTTATCAAAGGAAGACGAATAGAACACGTTATACCTTAGCTTGTTGGAAACAAAGCTCTCGACACCAAGGGAGTTGGTTCGGCCGAATAGGAAGAAAAGAGAGAGGCAAAGAAAACTAGGGTTCCAAATTATGTTTAATGTGTTGTATATATAGGTGGTACAAAAATGTTTCTAGGCTTTAGAGTGTGTGGGCTTCGGCTTGGGTCCAACCGAACAACCAAACCCACGCCCATATGGCTCTCGGCTCCTTGATCCAAACAAACAAACAAACACGGCCCAAGTTGTTTACGCGAGACGTTAAATCTTTCGTCGTACCATGTCGATCACATACACATATTAGTTAAGTTTTAAATTATTCATAAGTTAAGTTTTTTAATTTCGTTAAATGAATATAAATGTCTTTTACGTATTTTATAAATTCCGATTCCAAGGGTATTTTAGTCTTTATTTATGTTTTAGATTTTCAGGTTTTACACGGCTAGTACAACTAGAGGGATCCGGCTCCTGTAGACAGAAAAAGGGTTGTTTGGCTTTAATTTTGTAGTAGGCTATAAACTAGCTTACGGAACGAAATTAGTTTAATGGTTTCAAATAAAAAGATGTTTTGGTCGACGTGATTTGATAAGTTAATTATCAAGGATCCATTTGTGACGACGGCGTTAGTTTGACGAAATCAAGAGGAATACTATTCCCGATGATGAGTAAGTCAGGAAAGTGACGAAAGAGAGACTTTTTCAAGAGACTAGCAGTTTATTAAACAAAAAAGAACTATGATATCAACATATTCATGTAAGCTAGCTAATGAAAAAGTAAACATACCTTTATGCTTCTTGGTTTGGCTTATGAAGACATAATACCAAAAATACTTCATGAGCTCTTAAAGTAATCCTTTGTACTTAGAGTAAGTAGGTTGTGATTACTTTTGGATCCTTTCTCAAAGGTTGACTTCATTATTCTTTGAATAGAAATGAAGGTTTTGAAGAGATCCTAGCATGAAGATTTCTTGAAACAAATATGTTAGAATGATCTATCAATGTCCAACATGAAAGAGAAAAATAAAATGTTTTGAAATATTTCATTCTTTGTAGTTTTCAAACATACACGGATCGTATCAAAATTTTTAAGTACAACATACTCTAAGAAACTTGGTAACGAAGCTCTGATGCCAATTGTGGAAAACTAGAAGGGGGGGGGGGGTGAATAGTTTTACCAATTTAAAACTTCCTTTTAAATATTTAGATCAACTTATGTCAATCTATTTAGGTGTGTATGTTGGACGTTGATAGATAGATATATAAAAGTGTAATGAAAGGTAAAGAGTAAGAAGCACATAACCACGACACGAGTATTTATAGTGGTTCGGCTACAAGGACACCTTCCTTGCCCTACTCCACTCCCCGAGTCACCTACTCGAGAGTTCGTAAACACTACACGACACCAATCTCCTTATGGCAGAGAAGCCTTCACAACGTCGCCTACTCTTTTTCCGGTACTAGGCTAACCACCGGGTTCTTTCACACCAAGGTGAACCACACCTATCACAACGTCGCCTACCCTTTATCAGGTACTAGGCTAAGTACCTAGTTCCATTGTAATGGAGGAACTACTACCCTACACAACACAACACCTAATCCCAAGGAGACTAACTCCTTATTACAACACCATCAAGGATATCACGATCCTTGGAAACAAACTAATACTTATATGTATAACGATGCACCTCATCGATTATACGACCTTGACATTCTTCACTAATGCCACTTGATTTGATTCTTAGGCATTCTTCACCAATGCCTTTGACACAACGCTTGGCACCTTTCACTAATGCCTTCGTCTTGAAACCTTTAGCATTCTTCACTAAAGCTTTTGACACGGACGTTAAGCACCTTTCACTAATGCTTTCGTCTTGACTCTTTCGGCATCCCTCACTAATGCCTTCAACACAACATATCTACGGAGGAAGAAAGAACTATCAACAAGAGAACCTCAGTTGTCTTGATGATGACGAAGCATGGCAACTCATGGACTTGAGCTTGCTCGACTTCAAGAAGTGGTGATCTCGCCTTTAAGAGGAACCTAGAGAATCACAAAAAAACAAAAGACAAACTACATAGAAAGATCCCTTAGGATCAGTGGTTAGAGAGGTACAATACTTAGGGAAAGTATGTGTGAGAGTGGCAAACCAAAAGGAAGAAATGGCTCACTATTTATAGAGGAGAAATCTTGTTGTTCCCCGGATCCCACGGATCCCTCCCACAAGGGATCCGTCTAGTGTAATCCTAGGGATCCGTGGGACGCTCCTCTTTGCCCATGGGTATTTTGGTTATGGGTTATGGGTCATGGGTTATGGGCTATGGGTTGATCCATGGGTTTCTTATTAGACACAATGTATCTTGTGAGTTCAATGTACCTAGTCAAATGGGTATGGGTCAATACCATGGGTTATGGATATTTTCTATGGGTTGTAGTTTTTACCCATTTATATAATATATACTAGTTGTGTATATATTTTGCCCAATATGTAAACACTAGTTGTTGTACATATATATTACCAAATCATAAAATCACTTATACTTGTTTTAGTGTTTTATGTGAAAACATTAAGTGTGTTAGAAAACTATTGGCACAAATAGTTTACGTATTTTATTTGTTTCGTTAAAATGATTTTACGTTTGTTATCGACAAAACATTAGAAGATCGTAAAATATAAATAAACGTTTTTACGGCTTATTTGTATTAACAATGACAAATTATTTTTGAATAGAAATTAAATATTTTAATTGGAAAAATACATTTGAATAATCGAACAACTATTCCCCCTCTCCCAAACAGCTCCAATCTTCCCCAAATAAACATTCACCACTAAAAAAAATGTGTAGCGTTTTGGTCCCCATGGTACCGTTAAATACCGACGGTACCACTAAATTTAGTGGTACCGTCCCATGTTTAGTTGTACCGTCCGTACTATAACGACTATTTTTTTCCTATAAATACCTGATCAAATCACATATTTTCTTCATCCATTTTACACATACCTTTCTGAGTTCAAGTCCTCAAACACATTTGCAATTCCTTGATTAC
Source organism: Chrysanthemum seticuspe (assembly GCA_019973895.1). Classification (NCBI taxonomy): domain Eukaryota; kingdom Viridiplantae; phylum Streptophyta; class Magnoliopsida; order Asterales; family Asteraceae; genus Chrysanthemum; species Chrysanthemum seticuspe. Next base: position 225,334,734 of record BPTQ01000009.1, read on the forward strand.
TTAGATAGTTTTCTTTTGTTTAAGAGTGATCCTCTCATCCAACCAAATGATCATCTTCATTCCTCTACTTGTGCAAGAGAAGAACACAAAATATCAAGAAGATACAAGGTTTTATAGTTTTGTATAGTGCACTTGTAACGGTTGTTACGTACTTGTTGTATCTAGGCGTACATCAAGTATTTCATCTTTGTTTAGCTTGTGTGTGTGTGGATCATTGTGATCTTGTGGAGATATTGGAGATCTAGTTTAGCCTGTGTTGATGGTGTGTAGATCAAGTGGATCGAGGGTAGATCGTGTGGATCGTGTTGTGTGTGATTACTGAGGATCAAGTGGATCATGTGAGACTGGTACTAGCTAGATTAGTACGACATTTAGCTTAGTATCGGAAATTGTGATAAGCGACGTTCTGTGGTTTTCTCTGCCTAAAGGGAGGTTGTTGACAAAGTGCTTGAAACTCTCGAGTTGGATACTCGAGGAGTGGATTAGGGCGAAGAAGAGCTTTGTTACCGAACCACTATAAATCATTGTGTCTTGGGTTTGATCTTTCCATCTCTTAACTCATACTTTTGATTTACATTTAGTAGTCTCAGTTCTCTCAATTTTCCGATACACATCAAGTTGCGCTTGCGTGATTTCTTAACGAATCGAATCGAAGTTTTTCACAAAGTTAATTTTATAACAAAGTTAAAACCGGTAAAACTATTCAACCCTCCTCCTTATAGTGTTCCACAATTGGTATCAGAGACAGGTTAATCAAGATTTTTAAAGTAAACTGTATTTTAAAGCTTGAATCAATCGACATATTTCAACAAATATCAAGAAGGGCAATCTATGCAAGGACCACCACTTTTTGAAGCCGATTGTTTTAGCTATTTGATTCGAAACGTATGTGAAATCAGAAGATCTTGATATTTGGCATGTCATTACCGAAGGTGACTTTGAACCTATTGGAAAGAACCCACAAACTAGTAAGGATGAAAGATTTCCTTATAGTAAACAAATTGATAACCTTAAAAAGAAACTAGCTAAAAATGATGAAGCTAAAATGGTAATTTACAATGCTTTGCCAAAAAAGGAATTTGAAAGAATTTTTATGTGTAAAACGGCAAAAGCAATTTAGAAAACTTTGTTAGTCACTCATCAAGGTAATAGTCAAGTCAAAGAAAACAAGATCGATTTTCTAGTGCAATGATAACATCAAATAAACCTGAATATTAAGTGTCAATTTCCCCCGATAATGCTCGTATTTTATATCATTTATAAGGATTTACGCTTGTTTTCCTCTATATTTCACTTTCAGGTAATTTACGAGCATTGGAGCTAATGAGACGCGGATTTGGAGAGTTTATTGAAGATATATGATAGTATGCCTATTTTGAAGCAATTACGGCGTAACTCTTCTCTCACATTACGCCATAACAGAAGCGTGACTCAGAAAACCAACTAAACTAAAGATTACAATGTAACTCCATCTTAGGATTACGCCGTAACTAATTAGGTCAAATGATGTTCCGCGCCGCTGCAAGCTACGCTGTAACTCTTTCCATAAATATGGCGTAACCATGATTTATTGAAGATACGGCGTAACTCATTCCTGATGTTACGCTGTAACCAGCTTTTCCAGAGCAAAATACGAAGAAATGGATGTTACGACGTAACTCTCAACTTAAGTTACGCCGTAACCAGATCTGGCCTATAAATGCCGCCCAAAATTATGCATTTCTCATCATTCACTCCACACACAAAAGCAGAGAACGTGGGTAGGAGGCTGAAGGCAGATCTTGAGGAGCATATGGAGCCATCTCCAAGCGAGAAATCGCTCCCTAACGATAAGCATTAGCAATTTTTCATTTCTTTTACTTTCAATTCATGTATTTCAATATGTTAAACATTGAACCGATTGTTTCAGTTAATACGAGCGGCTAAGCACCTCTGGTGCTAGCTTAGTTATGATTCCTTAATTGTTTTGTTTATGTTTACATTGCTTTCGTATAATTGTTTCTAGTGTATACATGCATAGTTTGTTGGTAGCTACCCTTGTTTCGGTAGCTTTGAATGGCGACAGTGTCTATTTGCTTAGGAGATATGACCAACTGACCCTAAGTAGGTAGACTGAGTGGGAAGGGTAAGAATTGACCAACTGACGAACCTTCTTCGGTTGTGCGATTTGACCAACTGATCACCTACCGTTTGGATGAACTTAAGAAGTTAGGGATGAGTGTTTACGATGCTAGCACCCAGGCACTCATTGTTATGAATCTTGCATGTAGCGGAACTTAATGAATTGGCTTAGGGGACTAAAAACAACTGGACTTTCAAGGGTAGTAGCTTGATCTCCGGTGGAAACCTTTGCTGATAGGTTAGGAAGAATTGACCAAATGTTGTCCTAGCGACTTAAACCGCCACTTGAAGCAATTGGAAGTAATTAAACATGAACTTAACATGATAGGATGAGTAACTAGGTTAGCACACTTCTCCTCTATTGATCACAACCCTCACCTTTACTTGCTTTCTTGCATTTCTTGATTTAGTAGTTAATTAATCATTTCAACCAATTAAAATCTATGACACCTAGACTTAATTAGAATTCGTTCACATAGCTCTTGGGACGACCTCGGTTTACCGAATACTACACTACACACGATCGGGTACACTGCCCGTTAGTGCATTAGGGTAGACCATAGGTATAACAAGACATTATAAATATTAAAACCTGGTCAGTAAAACCTGCATCAAGTTTTTGGCGCCGCTGCCGGGGAGTTATATTAGGATTTTCATTAAGTCTTTCATTTTTGTTTTGTTTTAAATTCTCTCAAATTTCTCACAATTTCTTTTCAAGTTTCAGGTACAATGGAAGTTGTTGACATTGATGACCTCACTCTTGAGGAATATTTGGCGTTAACAAGAGAAGAACAAGAGCCGGGGCTCGTAAGACCAGCAATTGGAGCTAATGTCCATTTCGAGATTAAAGATCAGTTTATGAGGGAGCTTCGTGCTAACCCTTTCTCAGGAAACAGGGACGAAGATGCATATGAACATGTTGAGAATGTCTTGTACATCGCAAGCCTTTTCAACATCCCTGGTGTTTCTCATGACGTTGTTATGCTCCGTGTGTTCCCCATGACTCTTACTGGGGGAGCAAGAAAATGGATTGAAAGATTGCCTGCCAGGCAGTTGATACACGGGCTCTTCTAAAAAAACACTTCATCTAAAGATATTGTCCTCCATCAAAGATATCTAATCAGCTCATGGAGATCCATAATTTCAAGCAAGATGACGATGAAACGTTGTATCAAGCTTGGGATATGTTAATACAAATAAACCGTAAAAACGTTTATTAATATTTTGCGATCTCTTTGTGTTTTGTTGATAACAAATATAATGTTATCTTAAGTATAATTATAAGGATACATGTTATTTTTGTAAAGAATTTACATATAGCTATTTAAATACAAAAATGTAGTAATTAAGCATTTGTTGTAATAGTTTATTAGGATGGGTAAAAACCATAACCCATGGACCATAACCCATGGATCTTAACCCATACCCAAGTTGGCTAGATACAATGTATACTTAGATACATTGAATCTAAAGAAAACCCATGGACCAACCCATAACTCATGACCCATAACCAAAAAACCCATGGGCAAAGAGGAGCGTTCCACAGATCCCTAGGATTACACTAGACGGATCCCAAGTGGAAGGGATCCGTGGGATCCGGGGAACAGTGAAGATTTTTGCCTATAAATAGAGAGCCATTTCTTCATTGTAACTCACCCCTCTTCTTACTAAATCTCTCAAACACTCTCATTCTCTTCTAACATATAGATCACTTGATCTAGAGAGTTGTTCTTCTTTCTTTCTATTGTGATCCTCATATAGGTCCTTCTCTAAGGCGAGATCACGAGCATTCTACAAGTCATCCAAGCAAGGGGTCCTTGATTGATTTGTCACTCCGCAAGATTTCTGTAGCAAAGATCTTGTATTTGATATTTCACATATTTGTTGTGTAATAGTCGTGTTGGTTTGGTCCACCGTGTTACGGACTCGGTATCTAGCTTTGTACCAAAAAAAGTGTAAGCAACGTTGTGAAGGCTTCTCCGCCAAGTGAAGGAGTTTGTTGACATAGTGCTTGAACTCTCGAGTAGGTGACTCGGGGAGTGGAGTAGGGCAAGGAAGGTGTCCTTGTAGCCGAACCACTATACATCGGTTGTGTCTTTTCTTTCCCTTCTCTTTACTTTATTTACTTGCTTTATCATTAGATATATACTTTCTCTACATCCATAAGATCTCACATATTAACGAATCTAAAGTTTTTGAAACTAACGTAAAATCGGCAAAACTATTCAACCCTCCCCCCTTCTAGTTTTCCACAAGATAGATACAACGATCTCCTCTACAAATGTACGACTCATGACCTGAACAGCTAGCAAAAGGTCAACATCTTTTACAAGGGTATCAACGTAACTACAAGACAGATGCCGGACTACCAAGGACCTATTCCGAGCATGACTCCTACTATTGCCATTGAAGCCATCCAAAAAATGGCTGATCATTCCCAAAAGTGGTACGATGGAGGAAGCAAGAGAAGCCTAGGCGGAAATCTTGATGGAATTGCCGCCATCACTAACAAGCTTGAAAATCTTGGTCGGGACATGATCAAGCTCAGAGAAAGTGTTCATGCCATCCAAGTAGGTTTTGAAAGCTGTAGAGGAGGACATCTCACCAAGAATTGTCCTCCCATTGACGAAGATAGCAAGGTTGAAGAAGTTAAATATGGTGAAAATCGACCGTTTCAAGGGAATAATAGAAACAGTAATGGCTATCGTGGAGGACCTCCCCTATATTGATCGTGGAAATTTTGGTGAAAGAAGAGCTAACTTGGAGGAAACAATCAACAAGTACCTCGAAGATTCAACGAAGAGACAGAAGGAGCAAGAAGAATGGCTGAAAAACTTCCAAGATAATACAAACAAAAGCCTTTCTAGCCATGACGAATCGCTGAAAAACTTGGAAACCATGATTGGGAAGCTTAGCGACGAGGTACAAAGAAGAAATGATGAACAAAAGAACAAATCAATGGAATGTAAGGCCGTGTTTTCTGAAAATAACACATCCGCCGACGAGTCTAACATAAATGAAGATAATGATGTTAATGACAGAAGAGAGTTACGCCGTAACCAAACATCAGAGTTACGGCGTAACTAGGATACGAGGTCTGACAAGTTTCCCGAGTTAGACGAATCTAAAAGGAAGAATCATTGGTGTAAGGCTATGGCAATTGATAATGGAAAATGGTATGATATATGGGCTTCATGCGACCCTCGGAACGAAATCTGCGATGGAAGGGTCGATAAGGAAAGGGTTAATGATAACAGATACATGTGGACTGCACTTAACGATGAAGAAAGATTAGCTAAATTCTCAATCGATGAAGAGGAGGAACCACCTATCAAGAACTTATGCGATCCCTTAATGATCACGGAAGACGGGTCCACACGAGCCTGGCCAACATGTAATCCCTTTCGTGAGTATTGCAACGGGGGTAGCAATATGAAGGACGAAGTATGGATATACCCTCATGAGTTAGAAAGGCACGACGTTGATTTTGGAGATCTATCCTTCAGTGATTGGTATTCAGTAAGGTTCGGAGATATGATCATTAATACGATTTTATTAAGAAATTTGAAGCTCAGGTATGAAGAACATATTCTTCAAGGAAAGTCCGTAAAGCCAATCAATGATGAGACTTCCTGCAAAGGTATTCCTTCAAGCAACACCAATGACATAGTAGCTCGTAGTCATTGGTGTGAGAAGATAAAAACCACTGGCGAAGTTTTTTGGGCATCTTGCAACCCTTTTGATGATGAATGTAACGGGGAAGCAATATAGAGAGAGTCGGGTAAGATGAATTCTTATGACCTCAACCAACAACGCGGAAAGATCAGAATTACCTTGGCTAGACAATTTGGGATTTGACAATTGGGTCAAAATCAAATATGGAAAGGTTGATGCTTTGACTAAGATGAAGATATGGAAAGGATGTATGAGTAAAGAAGACCCGAGCAAAGAAGTTACAAACGAAATAAGTGAAGTAACAGATGAAGATATCAAAGATTCGACGGGAAATGAGAAAGAAGAATGCAAACGGGTGCTTGTTGAAGATTTACTCGACGATAAATGCTTTAAAGGTACCGAGTCCGACGATGATGATATAGAGAGGATTGATAAGGATTTAAAATGTACACTTTTAAGGGGTTATTTAAGCCCTTAATCGCCCACTTTTATATCCGTTACTGCTTAATTTCGTTCCTTTTCACTTTTTAGGTCTCTTGAAGGCAAAATGTTGGAATGATGCTTATTTGGATGAAAAGGCGTGAATATGTGAAGAAAATGGCTAAAGTCAAGATCAAGACACTCAAGCTGCTGGAAGTGTACCAGACAACATCAGAAACAAAGGGCGACACCGTCCCTATATTTGTGACGGCTCAGGAGCGAATTTGCTATTTTACACCTGACGGCGTTAGGCTTTGAAGAGTAGGGCGTCATAAAGATTTTTCCCTCAGACGACCTAGATCCAGATTCAGACGACGTCAGAAGCTGAAGTTGACGGCGTCACAACCACAACGTGATGCCGTCCCAAAGTTGAATTGGCCAAGATGAAACCCCAATGGCGGCGATCTGACGTCGTCACAATTAAAAGGTGACGCCGTCGCAGTTGTAACTCTATATATAGAATTCGAATTTTCAGACTTTTAGAGAAGTAGACTTGTGGAGTAAAAACCTAAAACGATTGTAGTTCGTCTAGGACAATATTTTAGGGTTCTAATACCCTATTTTACATCGAGATAAGTTATTTATTCCCTTGATTTCATTATGTCTTCAATTGAATGTGTGTATGCTTGCATGTTTAACATGTCCGGCTAATTTATTTGTGTGTTTGCTTAGATCTATGAAACCTAGTTATTGAATATTGATTGGTTATCTCTTATCTTAATTGTAATTGGCTTAGGAGTGCTTAAAGTCATCGTTGTGTTTTTAATGCTTGATTAATCTTTGTTGAACCTTAGCTTATAGTTACTAGTGGAATTGTAGGCTAAATATCTAAAGGTAACCTTAGTGTTAAGTTTATGAATCCTAGAGATTTCGTAGTCATTAACCTTAGGTAGCTTCAAAGAGTTAGGGATAAAAGCACACCCTACGACCTTAGAAAACACAACGCGTTAAGAATAAGGACATGACAATTCAACCATCAATAAAAGATAACTAGAGTAATCGGCAGAAGTACCACCCCCCCAAATCCAATACCCCGAGATCGTACCTTTAATTTTCTAAAAAAAATATAAAAAGATAAAAAAATAATCTTCCTCAACCCCAACCTTAGCGTAGTAATTTCTTACTAGCATTCCTATTCCCATAGATAAGGATATCAATCCCGAGGCTTACCCTAATACTACACTACAACGATTAGGTTTACTACCTAGGTGGTTGAAAAACTTGCTCGAAGAAAAGGAAGTTTCCTTTGACCCCGAACGCGCGTTGTACGCGTATCAAGTTTTTGGCGCCGCTGCCGGGAATAGAATAGCTAGTTAGGAGTCTATATCATTTAGGTTCTCTTGCTTGATTCCTATCAAGTAAGCTTTTTTTCTCATTTTTAGCTTCCTCGTAGTCTATCCCCCTTCTTCGTGACTTTGTTCGTAAAACCCATCACTCACCATGATTCGCATCTTTCGCCGTAGAAACTTTATACTACCCGCTCCCAATCCGTCCCTAATCCCCCTCCCAAAATAGAAAACGCAATCCCACAAAACCTTTCACCCGTTCACCATTTTGGAAATCACCTAGGGCATAATGAAATAAATTGGCAACAACATAGTCCTTTCTATGACTCGAATTCTGATGAGTAGTTTGACTATGGTGAAGCACTTGATAACGGGGAAGTCATCGATGAAGTTAATTTTAAAATGGAAGAAGACTTCTCCCAATGTTTTGACCCTAGGTGTAGGATTGAGGTTAATGGCCCCTTTAACATGAAATTCCCTTGTAAGATAGGATTTGAAAGTTTTGATGCTAACTTGCACTCATTCTTACCTTTAAATCTAATCTCAAGAAAACTATATAACAAAATTAAGGTGGATGAATTAGCCTATAAAGGGGATAATGTTGTTGATGCGGTCACTTACTTGGATGTGTTTGTTGGAAGTTTTGCCTATGTGGTTGAATTCATGGTCCTAGAAGATTTAGGAGAATTTATAGATGGGAGCCTCACTCAAGTAATATTTGGAACAAAATTTAAGAGAATGACTAGGTTGAATGAACGGATGATTGATGGTCTAATCACATTCTCCGATGGAGTTGAAGATTTTGTCTATCAAATGCCCCGTACGCACCCTTGGTTTAAGCACAAGGATATAGAGGCATGCAATCGGATGGCTCCCATTCCGATACTTAGTGAAAGAGATAAACAACGGGAACTTAGGCATACTTATGAAAAAAATGAGCGGTACTATAAAAAATGCCTAGAGTTAGGAGATGAGTACAAGAAAAGTGAGAGAACATTGGAATGGCTTAGATATGGGCATGTGAGCGTGCACGAGACCATGTAGGGGCACGACTTCGAGTCTAGCTACAAGACTCATAAATAAAGAAAAGCGCTTCGTGGGAGGCAACCCATGCTTAATTGTTTGCTTGTTTGTGTGTCATATATTTTTTCATTGATTGTTTAATCTCATGTTTGAATTTGTGAAAATGCTTTATTTTGTCTTTAACCTCGTCTTAATTACATATAAAGGTATTTTACAAAAATGATAAGTGTAGGGAAGATTACACACGTTTTTAAAAGAACGTGAACATGAGAATTACAATTCTTGAAAAAGATATATATATATATATATATATATATATATATATATATATATGTGTGTGTGTGTGTGTGTGTGTGTTTGTTAGAGTCAAATGCTTGTATCGAGTCATAATGGATGTTTTGCAGGAATTTTCCAGATTCTAAAGATGTAATTTTTCCAGAAAAATGCAGCAGACCAGTTTCTGTCAGGATAACCTGACGGCGTCAACTTTCTCTCGTTTTCTATGCTACTTATAAATTTCTGGAATTTCTCAGGTCTTAATTTTCCAGAAAATCTGCAAACATCCATTCCACAAGCATTATATCCTAGTTTAGTAGAGTCATATATAGTTTTACCGCTTATTTTACGCGAAGGTTTCGTCTATTTTCTTAAACTGTGCAGGTTTTATTTATCAAGAAGAAGAAACATAAGATTGTATGAGCTTTTCACGCATACATTCTTCTTGGAAAATAATTTAACCACTACTTCACACGGATCCTACCAAGCTAATCAGGGGAGTATTAGTTTCTTTCTATTTTAATTACCTTCCGTTATCATAACTTTGATACTTTCGGGGAACATTGGGGACAATGTTCAGTTTAAGTGTAGGGAGGGAGAATAAAACGGGAACTTTGAAACTATGGTTATCCTTGATTATTTGTCTTGTCCAATTTCATTTGTGTAATAAACCATGAGAAATATCGGTTAGGGTAATTTTAGCACCAAATTTAAAAATTTTCATGACATGTAGGAGTGGGTCTTTAGTCTTAATAAAGCATCTCATGGACAGGAAGTTATATGACTAGCACAAAAACCCTTTACCACTCAAATTCCACCCAAACAATGTGAGGTTCGCCCTTAGATTTGTAGGAATTAAAGCATTCACCTTTAATGCTTCGAGAGTGTACGGTTGTATAATAGATTCTAGAACTTGTTTTGTGATGCATTCCGAGATCGCTAGTGAGACTACACTTGTGTAGTTAGGAATAACTAAATGATAAGAGGCATTAGGATAACCCTTGTTTGATACACGTATTATAATTACTTCTTCCACATCGGTTGAGTAATTCCCCCACACCCTTGCGTTGTACTCATCTTTAGTACATGATACCCCTATTTAACCCCTCAGAGCCTATCCTTTTCGCGGTTCTCGTGATGTTTTGGTTTTCCGGAATATCAATGAAGAGCATTGTTTACAACCCACCCTCAAATGTACACCCAAATCGCCTTAGCCTAACTTGTATGCACTCACTTTTAGTGCATTATTGTTATCATACTAAACCCTTAGTTCAATTATCTAGTTACTTGCATGGTTGCTAAGTCGAGTCATATCCTTTGTATACAGTTTTGGGACAATTGGGACTCATGGGTAAAGTTAAATTTTATGGAGTGACGGGAAAGAACGTTAAATTCAAATTCCTTTTATCTACGTAATAATGTACTCTAAGTGTTTTGATCTTTTCAATTCGGGTCAAATTAATGTTAGAGTAATAAAAACTCAAGTGTAGGGATGTGCCTATAAATCCCTTATATTTTGATGTTATCGTAGAGGATGGTAGAGTAAAAGTGTATGAAAAAAAAATGAAAAAACATACGGGCTACCATCTTACATCTATCTTTATATTTATGTTTGTTTGTTTCAAGTTATCTAGAGTTTAGAGAGTTTAGTCTTGGCCTAGCAACGTCATTCTTCTCATGCTTGTAACATAAAGATTTTTGACTTGCCACCACTAAATCGCCTATCCAACCAAACCCTTTGTCTCCCTACCGTAAGCCTAACGTTACAACCCTTTAAAAGACCTCTTAGATAGTTTTTCCTAGGTGCTTACGCCAATGCGATGGAGGTTTGATCTAGTCTCAAGCCTATGGTAATCTATGTACTAGGACCGGTTAATGAGTGTTTATCTTCCATTTCCATTTGATATATTTCATATACACCCGAGAGATGAGAGTATCCAAACACCACTTGTGAGGTGCTAGTATATAATTTCCGTGCTTGTTATGACTTTTGCGGGGCTTATACTTGTTATGAATTATTCTAAACCAATGCTTCATGCCCCCTAACTTATAAATTGATTGGCTAAAAGCACATTTGCTTGAGGACACGCAAATACCAAGTGTAGGGATATTTGATAAGGATTTAAAACGTACACTTTTAAGGGGTCATTTAAGCCCTTAATCACCCACTTTTATATCCGTTACTGCTTAATTTCGTTCCTTTTCACTTTTTAGGTCTCTTGAAGGCAAAATGCTGGAATGATGCTTATTTGTATGAAAAGGCGTGAATATGTGAAGAAAATGGCTAAAGTCAAGATCAAGACACTCAAGCTGTTGGAAGTGTACCCGACGACATCAGAAACAAAGGGCGACGCCGTCCCTATATTTGTGACGGCTCATGAGCAAATTTGCTATTTTACACCTAACGGCGTCAGGCTTTGAAGAGTAGGGCGTCACGAAGATTTTTGCCTCAGACGGTCTAGATCCAGATTCAGACGACGTCAAAAGCTGAAGCTGACGGCGTCACAACCACAACGTGACGTCATCCCAAAGTTGACTTGGCCAAGACGAAACCCTAATGGCGGCGATCTGACGGCGTCACAATTAAAAGGTGACGCCGTCGCAGTTGTAACTCCATATATAGAATTCGAATTTTCAGACTTTTAGAGAAGTAGACTTGTGGAGTAAAAACCTAAAACTATTGTAGTCCGTCTAGGACAGTATTTTAGGGTTCTAATACCCTATTTTACATCGAGATAAGTTATTTATTCCATTGATTTCATTATGTCTTCAATTGAATGTGTGTATGCTTGCATGTTTAACATGTCCGACTAATTTATTTGTGTGTTTCCTTAGATCTATGAAACCTAGTTATTTATTATTGACTGGTTGTCTCTTATCTTAATTGTAATTGGCTTAGGAGTGCTTAAATTTATCGTTGTGTTTTTAATGCTTGATTAATCTTTGTTGAACCTTAGCTTATAGTTACTAGTGGAATTGTAGGCTTAATATCCGAAGGTAACCTTAGTGTTAACTTTATCCTAGAGATTTCGTAGTCATTAACCTTAGGTAGCTTCAAAGAGTTAGGGATAAAAGCACGCCCTACGACCTTAGAAAACACAACGCGTTAAGAATAATAACGTGGCAATTCAACCATCAATAAAAGATAACCAAGGAGTAATAGTATCTACGTAGACACATCTTTAATCATCATACGAGCATATTTCAATAGACATAGACTACCCCTTAGATTAGATAATTAGATAAGTAGAGTAATCGGTAGAAGTACCACCCCCAAATCCAATACCCCGAGATCGTACCTTTAATTTTCTAAAAATTTTTTTAAAAAAGATAAAAAAAATAATCTTCCTCAACCCCAACCTTAGCATAGTAATTTCTCACTAGCATTTCTATTCCCCCAGAGAACGATATCAATCCCGAGGCTTACCCTAATACTACACTACAACGATTAGGTTCACTGCCTAGGTGGTTGAAAAACTTGCTCGAAGAAAAGAAAGTTTCCTTTGACCCGAACGCGCGTTGTACGCGTATTAGGGATTTTGGATTACCACGAACCACAAGATGAAGATGGGTTCACTGACCCCGACGATGAAGCATATGATCAAAGAAGGTGCAAACTTCTTGGCATTCCATATAAGAGGCCGCCACCGATTGTAGCTGAAAAGTATGAGTTTACTAGATACCACTTGAGGCCGGACGAAAGTTTTGTAAAATTCGGAAGATTGAGACTAAGGAATATCTTCGCACCGCTACAAATGTTGCTTGGGTCAGACATAATTTGATGAGGGAAATGGTGGAGGTTGGCCTAGTCCAAAGGCCACCATAAAGCCCCGAGGTTTTGAGTCTAACTTAAAGACTCGTAAATAAAGACCCGAATTATCCATTTCATTTGTTTTATTTCCATTTCTGTTGGGTTTTGTGTTTTTAACCATTTTTTGCAGGAAAATGGAGAAAGTTGCTGCAGCATGCTGAAGGGGGACCTGATCTGTCCACAGTTACGGCGTAACTCATTCTTATGGATTCGTCGTAACATACTTTTTGCATTAGTTATTCTAAAGAGCATTACCAATTACGGCGTAATCCCATGCAATGGTTACGCCGTAGCTACTCTCCTGTAGCGTCTGCCAGGTTTTGCATTAATTATGGCGTAACTCCTTCTAGGATTTACGACGTAACTATCCTCTGTAATAATTCTTTCTTTTTAAAACGCAATAACCTTGTATTAGTTTTTAAATGAACTTTGTGGGTATGTTCCCTGTAAGCCCTCACGAGACTACACTCGTCCACTTGGGACACCAAGTGGTTTAAAAGGCTTGTTGCATACGCTAAATGCAACCGTGATTCCTACGAAAGTGAGTTAGGTTTCTTTTCATTTTTCTTTTTCTTTTTTTTAGAATTATGCTTGTTAGTAGTGTGATTTCAGGGATTAAAGTTTGCTCGTGGATGCTTATGCATGATTCTTTTCGTGGGCCTTGTTTCTTTTTGAGCAAATTTCAGGGAAGTTCTCGTTCTAATTCTACTTTTCTGTTCACCTTTATTTAACGTTTAGTACAAAAGGGACTTTTTACATTTCAAGTGGGGGGACGGGAGTAGAATTTTCTCTTGAACTTTATTTTGCCATCGTTTTTCTAGTTTATTTTGAAAAATTATGGCATTTTTAAAATTTTGACATGTTTTTCTTAACCTAACTAGATTAGACCTTAGCCGAGCACATTATAACCCTTGATATTAAATGGTGAGATTAACCTTATCAGTTTCCAAATTTTTACCCCAAATCCATCAAATTATGAGTGTGCTAGTAGCTTGTAAACTTTAGAACTTGGCCTTTACATCATTTCGAGACCATAGACGAGGTATGTTGAGTTAGCTCGATTTATTTGGACTTTTCAGTTTAAGAAGACAATATTATAGGATTATCACCCAAATAGCCTATTATTGTGTGTCTATCGATTAGTCACCTCGACTTCTCGACCCCCATATTAAACCCTTTTGTTGCAATCACCTTTAGTGCAAGATACCCCTAGATACATCCATCTGAGCCATTCCTTTCATTTTGTTCACCCAACACATTGTTTCGTTACACCCATACACCTTAGCCTACCCTGTAGTCTTTATTTGCAATTGGGAAGTCATTATTTGCCTAAGTTCAAGGTTCAAGTGGAAAGGTTCGGGAATCACAATTTCGTCAATGACATATTCTTAAAGATCATTGAAGACCCCCCAAATTCTCATATTGTTCATCTCAAGTGGGAAGATGTTATGTTTAGTTGTTATGTGTGAAAAAAGAATGATGAAGTGATTCGAAAAAAATAAAAAAAATAAAATAATAGTTATAGTTATTTTTTGATTGTAAAGTGCGAAGTTATAAGCATTATGAGCTCATTATAGATTTAGTATCGAGGAGGCCACCTCAGTCACATTTGAAGAATGGAGTTGGTAATTGCGCCAACAGTTGGAGAAAAAGTAATGTGCCCATCATGACGTCCTCTAATGGCACATCTACCTGGTATATCATGATCCGGTTTCTTAGCTTTGAAACTTGAACTTTGGATGAACGGTAAGTGGTGATGACTTGGTTATAGATTTAAACTATTTGCTTGATTTTATTTTACACCAATTTTATCTCATGTCTTATCCTACCCTTTAGTCATGAAGCGTGTCTAGGTGATGCAGCGAGCAATCTTTGGTGTCTTGGCCATGGATTTGGTCATGTATCATTGATTTTGTCCACTTCGCCGTGACATGTTAGTAATGACGACTCACCCCTAACCTTTGTCGTGTCTACCCATATTGCCTTCAAGAATAGTTTAGTTCTTAACTCTAGTGGTGGAGATTTGTGTAACTCCCAAGCTTATGATAGAATACATGTTATGCCTGTGCGTTGAGTGATCACCCCAAAATTGACACTTAGAATAGCTGAGAGATTTTAGTGTTTTGTTCCCATTTCGTGAGGTGTCCGGCTTTGTTTTATTCTAGCATAAGGGATTTGTAAACTTATATTTTCCAGGCAATGGGAGATATCTTTTTAGGAATCTATCTAATAAGGTCTACTTGAGGGCAAGTAGAGTTCAAGTGGGGGGATATTTGATAACATCAAATATTCCTTAATATTAAGTTTCAATTTCCCCCGATAATGCTCATATTTTACATCATTTATATGGATTTACGCTTGTTTTCCTCTATATTTCACTTTCAGGTAATTTACGAGCATTGAAGCTAATAAGACGCGAATTTGGAGAGTTTATTGAAGATATATGATAGTATGCCTATTTTGAAGCAATTACGGCGTAACTCTTCTCTCACATTACGCCGTAACAGAAGCGTGACTCAGAAAACTAACTAAATCGAAGATTACGGCGTAACTCCATCTTAGGATTACGCCGTAACTAATTAGGTCAAATAATGTTCCACGCGGCTGCAAGCTACGCCGTAACTCTTTCGACAAATATGGCGTAACCATGATTTATTGAAGATACGGCGTAACTCATTCCTGATGTTACGCTGTAACCAGCTTTTCCAGAGCAAAATACGAAGAAATGGATGTTACGGCGTAACTCTCAACTTAAATTACGCCGTAACCAGATCTGGCCTATAAATACTGCCCAAAATTCTGCATTTCTCATCATTCACTCCACACACAAAAGTAGAGAACGTGGGTAGGAGGCTGAAGGCAGATCTTGAGGAGCATACGGAGCCATCTCCATCGGAGAAATCACTCCCTAACGATAAACATTAGCAATTTATCATTTCTTTTATTTTCAATTCATGTATTTCAATATGTTAAACATTGAATCGATGGTTTCAGTTAATATGAGCGGCTAAGCACCTCTGGTGCTAGCCTAGTTATGATTCCTTAATTGTTTTGTTTATATTTACATTACTTCCGTATAATTATTTCTAGTGTATACATGCATAGTTTGTTGGTAGCTACCCTTGTTTCGGTAGCTTTCAATGGCGGTAGTGTCTAGTTGTTTAGGAGATATGACCAACTGACCCTAAGTAGGTAGACTGAGTGGGAAGGGTAAGAATTGACCAACTGACGACCCTTCTTCGCTTGTGCGATTTGACCAACTAATTACCTACCGTTTGGATGAACTTAAGAAGTTAAGGATGAGTGTTTTGTGACAACCCGTAATTTCAGGTCATTTCTCAAATTTACTATTCATCTCGGGAATTTACTATTCATCGATTACTGTTCATCATTTTTGAAGTCGATTTGATATTTTGAGAGGTTATTTCAAAATTTTACTATTCATGAAACACTATTCATTCCCGGAGAAAAATCACTATTCATGATTAACTATTCATCATTTTTCGTAAACTAGGTTTACGAGTATCAAATTCGCGTAACCTTAAGGGTTTAGCTGCGAATTCATGAAAAATCATCGAGGACATTTCATATAGACTAGATTTAGTCTACATATCATTAGTAACATCATCATCATCATATTAGTTCATGCATGGATTTGCATTTTTCCTAAACGTATAATTTCCTATTAAATAAACGCTATCGTATAATCATTTATTTTGAATATTTGATCCGACACTTCCAAAAATTATCATGATATATTTCTATACTCATTTTAAGACTATAAAAATTATATTATTAATTTACTCGATGTTTTAAATTTATTTTGTATATAAATTGTTACGTATATATATTTACGACGGTTTTCGTAAATACTACTCGATAATTATTATTTCACTCAATTCTTTTAAGAAATGTATTTTTATAATTTTTATGACTTCGATATATTTTATTTTGTTCCGTTAAAATCGATTTCTAGCTAGCGCTACACTAAATACCTAATTATATTTATAAACTACACAATATACTTACACATAAAAACATTTATACATAAAAAATTCATCCAACCCTTTTCTTTTTTTTCCCTTGCCGACCAAAACCAATGACACAACATTTTTATTTTGTAAAAATCTTAGATAAGTGTACACCTATACACTATAACTAGATATTTGTAAAGATACATGCATATTATTCATTCAACACATACTACACTCTATTGCTAAGGTGAAAAAAAAAAAAAAAAAAAAAAAAACTCTCTCCATCTTCATCACCATTTTCGGCCAAGAAGAAAAAAAGGAAAGAAACTCAAGATTTTCAAGGATCAAGTTATTTTACAAACACTAGTATACTCTATTTTAAGGGTTTTGCAATAAAAACCTAGAGTATTTAGGAAAACCTTGTTCCATAAACCTCATCATCATACTAGTAAGCATTTCATGATCATTATTAATCTTTCATATTCATACTTAAGTTATTTTTATCATGCTTGAAAGAAAACATGCAAGTTTCATGTGTATCTATACCACTTTTATTGTTTTTAACACTTATAATTAGTATATATCATCCTATAATTAATCTCTTGAAACATATCATTTTTGATGATGTTTAGGAACCCATGACACCCTAAGAAGGTGTATGGTAGGTTTAGAATATATTTGGTGTTGATTTGAAGTGATTGAAACAAGTATTACGCAAGAAAAATCATTTTCGACAACTTTAAAATGAGGTCTGATCATTTTTGTGAAATGTGGAAAATTCAACAGGTTATAAATTATTTTGGGCTAGATATTCAGAAAATATACTTTAAAACGAAACCGTGGTCGCTTGAACGGGTTAAAACGGATTTATAACGAAGAAGTTATGCTATTTTCAAGTTTAACGACGAAAACTATATTTTTCGAAAAACTGCATGCTGTCCAGAATTTTTAAGGGTCAAAAATGAGTTTTAAGCATTATCTAAATGAGTCGATTTATCGAACATATATATTAGTATACTTTAACACGAAGCTAAGGACATATAAAAAGTAGAAAACGGACTTATAACGACTAAATTACACGTGTTTAAATAAGGTTGTCGTAACTATTTTTCACAAATGATAAAACTTGTATATTTTCTATTAGTCCAAATGGTTGACGCAAGTGACTATGTTGGGAGTCGTTTTTCACATCGATAGAATACTTTTTAGAAAACGATGTCTTCTAGTAAAAGTGAGTTCACCTAGCCTATTTTCCAAAATGTTCAACCGTTCGTTAAACGGAGTTGTAACGAATAAAATACGGTCACTCAAACTTTGCCGAAAACTAACCTTAAACAATATTTTTAGTCCAACTACCTTACTTCACCTATATTTTTCTCTATGATCGAGACCTCTATGATAAAAATTTAAAAGCTAAGACTTCGAGATAATGTTACAAACTTTCCAAAACCAAGTTTGTTTCCTAACACTCGATATTCACTATTTTACGACTAGCTTTTCAAGGTCATTTAGTCACTTTCATGAATTGTCAAATTATATTGTTTTGCGACGAAAAACTATAATTTCTTAATAAATCACTAGATAACTATCGTAGGATATCATTTCAACGTAAATACTTATAAAGTAAATTTTAACTTGACAAGACGTTATAAACTTACATTTTGACGATAAACTTTATTTTCAAAAATGCACAAGTGGTATAGATATCATATGAGTTGCATACATAAAATTACATCATGACTTATATAAGAATCATATCATTCATAATAGGTCGTGGTTAGAAGTTGCGCCACATTTCAGTGTACTCACTTTTGTCATCACATCATTGTACCAAGTGAGTTTTCATAGACCCGATTTATTCAAGTTTATACTTTATTTCAAACCTACGGGGGGGGGGGGGGGGAATACATTGCACATCATTTTATTACGAGCCCAAGTATATTCAAATTCATTACATTGCTTAAGTTACCTCATTGCCAATTGAATGTCCCCATTTCATAATCATGAACCGTTAATTCCGGAAGAAGCGAGGGTGAGTGAATAGATCTATTGAGGGTGACTTCTCCATCCGGGTTGGTGGTCCCAACTGGTCAAACGGATGCATTTCATTTAATATCATTATTTGAGTTGTTTGGCAAAACACTCTGTTGGGGCGAACATCATAATCAGTCTAGCTTCGGTGTCATGTGCTTATAGCAATTGTATCATTTTTATGTGACATATTTGTCATACATAACTTATACTTGAGGTGGTCGTATAAAACATTTACATAAACTCTATGAACTCACTCAACCTTTGTGTTGATACTTTTAGCAATGTATTTTCAGGTATCTAAGGCATATACTTCATGGCATGCATGTGGACTTATCATAGAGTCGCGGTAACGACGCGTCTCACATGGAATTTATACATTTTTAAAACATCGTTTGACTTGTATCAAACTTATTTCTGTACATGTTGACTACCTTTTTGGGACCTATCTTTTGTAACTCTGAATGTTTAAATATATCAAACGATGTGCTTTTCAAACGACACTTTAGGTCGTTCAATATAACTGTAACTGTGATGCTATGACAGTCAATCCCCAGGAATTCCATTCCGCTGCAAAACAGGTAATTTGGGGGTGTGACAGATTGGCATCAGAGCTTCGGTTATAGAGAACTAGGTTGCATCATTGACCCTAGACTATAACTACATCATCATAGCATCTCATCATTTCATCATAAGTGCATATTCACTTTACATGCGAATTCATACGCACATTATTCGAGTTATTTACTTTCATTTCAAATCGATTGTCACATAGATGCCTTCAAATACCCATTCCATTATCCTTTCTTTAGACTTCAATGTGGAGAATGCCTTGTCATTCCCTATCAAAATTTTAACATCAATTGACTCATCACCGATAACATCGAATGCCGAGACAAAACCTTCAAGGAGGGTGAAGTCGCTCTCACTCCTCTGTTTCACCACCAACATGTCGAGTTATACGTTATTCACAGATTAAGTCACTAAATTGTCATACATTTGAAGCACTTACGACATCTCATAACTCATCTCCTAGGAATCCGTCAATCATTTTGAAAAATAACCTCAAACTTATCACCTCCTATCACATCTCTTTAGAGCGTTTATTATTAACATAGGACTTTGCTACGTCTCACCTTTCCTCTTATTTTGAAGAGTTATGTCGCCGAAGAAAGCTCCACCAGCTATGACACAAGCTGCTATCCAAAAGTATATAGAGGATAGTATAGCTAGGGCACTAGAGAAAGAAAGAGCAACAGTAACTGCTGCTGCCGAGGCTGCGGCTGCTGCTGAAGCTGCTAGACTTGCTACTACTACAGGAGCTGCAGGAGTACATACAAGGACTTTAAGAGCGGTGATCCCACAAAGTTCAAAGGCACAGAAAGAGCCACTGCTATGATCCGTTGGTTTGAAAAGATCGAGTCTGTATTTCTCCTATGCGATTGCCCAGATGACTGCAAAGTGAAGTTCGCTACTAGTACACTCTTAGATGACGCAATGTCATGGTGGAACTCTTATGCGAAGCCTATTGGTATGGAAAATGCTTACAAGCTCACGTGGGATCAATTCAAAAGGTTGTTGACTAAGAAGTATTGTCCACGTACTGAGGTGAAGAAGTTGGAGACGGAATTTTATGAGTTAGTGACCGTTGGTTATGACATCGAGACCTACATCAGAAGGTTTCAAGAGTTGGCTGCTTTATGTCCATCTATGGTTTCGGACAATGAGAAACTACTGGAAGGTTTCATTGGAGGACTTCCACAGTTTATTCAAGGTGATGTGATTTCTTTTGATCCACAAACAATTGAAGAATCTATCCGAATAACTCAAATACTCATGGCTCAAGTTGTGAAGAGGGAAAACATTATCGACAATAACCACAAAAACAACAACAACGACAACCAAACTAACAACAACAACCAAACTAACAACAACAAAAGGAAATGGGAAATGACCAGGGATGTTATAATAACAACAACCAAAACTGTAACACTAACCATCACCAACAACAGAATAGAAGGCAAGAAGCTGCAATGGTTTACATTGCTGCACCAATAGAAGGCAAAGGTTATCTTGGAACTCACCCACTATGTACTCGATGTAAGTTTCATCACTCAGGTCCTTGCCCTGTCAAGTGCCACAGCTGCCAAAAATTGGGACACCTCACCAGGGATTGTAGAGGTAAAGCCATAATTACATGTTTCGGATGTGGGGAGCAAGGACACTATCGGAACCAATGTCCCCAAAACCAAGGTCAACAAGTTGAAGGTGCTCATGGGGAAGCATACATGTTAGAAGGAGGAGAAGCTCACCAAGGTATCAACAACGCGGAAGACTGAAGAAGTTAGCAAATTAACAGTCTTATTGTTAGGAATTGGAAATTACATGTTAAAGTGTCTGTCACCCCAATTATAGTCTAGCATAAGTTAGCTCGTAGACTTGTAGTTATTTACGATGTTTAGTAGTTTATTAGTTAATCAGTAGCGTAGATTAGTTTAGTGTAACACCGTGGAGGAAGGACGGGTCTTTACCCACTGTATACCTGATCCACAGTCCGACAGGAGGACGTTAGCTTTGTAACTATAAATACCCCTTCCATCCATGGAAGGGGTGGAGCTTTTCAATCTAACATTCCATAATTTGTGAAGCAAGTCTCTAGCAAGAAACTCCCTCTCATCTCTTTCTCTCTAACTATGGCAAACATGTATTTCCATCATCCAAGACCACCCGAATTATCAACACAATAAATATATCGATCCTACAATTGGTACCAGAGCCAAGGTTATTGTGTTGTTTCGATTTGTGTGGTATCTTTGCTTTGTTTAAAAACTGTTTTTGTGTACTTTTATTGGCCAGATAATCATTTCCAGTTTATTATTTTGGTAAACAGTTTTTCTTTACATGTGTTTGTATCATGTTTTGGTTCATAAAATTGTCATGGTTTCATCTTAAAATATCTGTCTTTGTATCAAATTTTGTACAAGTCAGTGTCAAAAGTCTTTTTCTATGACGTTTCTGTTTTCAATATCTGTAAACAAATCATCAGGTCAAACCATCTATTTTGTGGTCATATGGTCAGAGTTTTATGGTTCAACCTGGGTCAAAAATATTGTGTTTTTCTGCATAAGTCATATTTTATGGGTTTATATGAAGCTGGTCGGAAAAGTGGTCGGAAAACTCATCGGAAAATCTTGCTAGCAACTTGTTATTTAACAAGTAGCGAGTTGAGTCAAAAACCTGCCTAGCGACTTGTCTTTACAAGTCGTAGCGACTTGGTGCTAGCGACTTGACTCTTGACTAAATTGATATAGCGACTTGACTCCATAACACGGTAGCGACTTGGCAGAGACAGAAATGAAGAATGAGAAGACATGACCACAAGACCTCGACCACATCACCAACATACCATATACCAAATAACCACAACTCATCTCGACTTCAGTGTACTAACATCAGTCCTTGGTTTTAAATACTGAAATCGAGAAGAACAATGCTATATCATCAGATCCTAATCAAATCCAATCTTTACCAAACCTCATCTAGACTCACCAATGACCCTCACTATCACTCCCCATCTCTCATTTAAATCCAAGAACTCCACAAATTAAATACAAGTAATCTCAGATTCGTTTCATTTTCTTGCAATCTTTTAAAGATTGTTTTACTTGAAACAATTATCATCATAGATCCATGTTGTTTTACTATCCGAATATAAAGACAAGATTATAACAAGTCTGTTATATCTTCTCTTAGCTTCATTCATGACTCATAAGATTAAACTATCAACAATATACGAAAATCAATAAGAAAGATTAAAACAAATTTGTTTAAATCTCCTTATTTTTCTTTCGATAAGCAACACACATGAACAAATGTTAATGATTCCTACCCGAGACCTTGTATTAAAGATCTTGAAGCATCAAACTTTGTTGTTCTTCATTTGTATATGTTAGTCGAATTGTTTTCTGAATTTGGTGTGTGGAATGAGATTAGTTACTGATGATAAATTTGAGATGAGATGAGTTTGAAAAAGTTTGATGCTATTCGTTGTATTTGATGAGATCCGATTGGAGTGTGTCATAAGGATGGAGGCGTATTATTTGTGCTTAGGGTTAGTGTGAGAGAGTTTAGGGTTGGTGAAGTGTTTATGTCTGCACAAGTGAGTATTATTAGGGCTAGGTGTGGAGTGATATAACAATGTTATGTTTTATACACTGAATTTTAGCATATGGAGTATTTTGGTTCGGATTTGCATTCACATGGGCCGAACCCACGATGTGTGAAAATGGACTTCAAGAAATTCAACGGGCTTGAACCAGTTTTATTTTGTATATGAAAGTGAGCTTTGTTAAATATTAATGGGATCATGAGGTGGGCCTCGTTAAGTGTTAATATCATGAATTCACAGTCGAGGATCAGGTAATATTATTCACGACCTTGGAATCACATTTTTGAGATTTGATATTTGGAGGTGGACCTCGTTAATTATTTTTCATATCTCAGGTTTATTTTCTAACATAAATGGAGTGGTCTCACGATTTATATAAGGAAAGTTATAAATCACATTTTTGCTTTCATGGGCCTTGAATGAATCAAGAATGGACTATTGTATGATGTTGTATGTGAGATATGGATTGGGCCCAAGATGTATATGATTACTTGGATTTAGATGATGGACTATTGGGCTTCTCAAAATTGGATCATTAATGACGAGATTTGTGTTATGAGATTTGTTGAAGAAATATGATGTGATGATGAGATTTGATGGGTTGTGCTGATTGATACCTTGGTATATACTGTTTCACGTATATATGTATGACGCGGGTTGCATTGTTATTGGAACATTGGTTGACTACAGAGTTGTTCCTATTTAGAGTTGAAGTAAGGTTTTCCGGGCGCGTTTACTTATTTCGTCTTCTTTCTTTCTACCCTTCCGCGAAGATGACTTGTTTGGGCATTTATTGAGTGTGATAAAGACTTGGCTATTTAGTTACGGTTGTGATTCTTTCTCGCTTTACCCACAACGTAACTATCACTTCGGTGTCTCACGCAGTTGAGGATATGTCAAGAGGTTTGGTACATTGGGTACACCGTTTCTTTTTCACGAGGATTAGTACAAGTTTAAGTAACAAACCTGGGGAATTTTACTTCATGATCAAGTTTGGCATATCGGGTCTACTTCTCCATGTTGTCACTGCAATAGCCGACATAATGCGTAAATGATGTGTTTATCAAAGTATTTATTGGATGGATGATGTGTTGATGTTGGAAAATGAACCGCTGATGAACCGTTGCATGTTCTCCTTAAACAGACATTCACCGAAACCAAAGTTGTCATAACACATTCAAACTGACATTGTTTACGGTTTTGTCTTGATTTTGTAAAATCCCGCGAAAGAATCTATTTCTCGGTTTAAATCATAGACTTGTAAAATCCTGTGACAATGGAAACATCCAGGTATTAGTCAAGTGCATTTCCGGATCTATCTTACGGTTTATTCTTGGTTTTGTAAAATTCCGCGAAAGAAACTATTTCTCGGTTAAAACCATAGAATTGTAAAATCCCGTAATGATGGATTCATCCTGGAGAAAGGAAAGTGTATTTCTGGATCTTTTCTGATGCTGGTGCCACGGTTTCTACTTCGAAGAAGGGATAAAAGGGTGTACTTCATGAATTGGATGTGGGTTTGGATATTCGTCATGACAGTTTGGCTATTACATGGTTTTACGGGGTTACGTGCTTTTAACCATGGTCGGGATGAAACCATTATCAAAGTTCACTTTTAAGGTCAAAGGAGGCTAGATTTGAGCTTTTAACAAGATGTGACAACGGAGTTAATTCACTATTATTTATTTGAGGTTGAAGTGAATTATCACGGGCGAGTGTACTTAGTATCTGAAGGTACAGGGGATGGTTGGATGAAGATTCTTCAAGATCCTTGTTCGAGCTTATTATCAAAAACGAAGACTTGGAAATCTAGTTATTGTTGGGTGTCTTTTACCTTTTCTTTTACCACTTGGGGGAATTGGGCTCATACCACCACAAAATATTTATCACTTTAAGGAGTTATGTTGTAGTGCTCAATGTCACATTTAATTGTAGATTTTCAAGAGGTAATGTACGTCGTATACTTGATGGTTGGTTGGTTGAAGAGTATAGAGTACATAGAGAGTACTTAGAGATGCTAATGGAAATCAGCACCGCTCTTTGTTACATATGTGCAAGTTTAAGTCACGAGTTCGGGTTAGTTTACTTCAGGGTCAAATTCATCATATTGGGTTTTCTCCATCAGCTGTCACGACAAAGAGCCTACTGAATGATAATGGGGTGATTACAAGTTTGCCAAGAGATGATGAAAAGAGAGAGATAATGACGTACGAACACAACAGTTCATGCCTCGTTCCTCAAAGAAAAGAAATGTGTACGCTTCAGTGCGCATTATATTCGGAAGAAGAGAAATCTTCTTATTATGACCATTCTCATCAACATGCTTCATGCTTTTTCCATGTGCTCTCAATTATCAAGTGAACCGGGCTACCGTTGATTATTTTCTTATTCCACTTGCTCAATATAATGAAGATGGCGACATCATGTGCTAATTTTGCAAGGGAGAAGTGTGAACATAATACATTTGGATGATATTCACTTATTCAATCAAGAATTGCAACTCCGTATGCAATTCTTGAGGGGGAGAAGAAGTGTGAATTTACTGCATGGTTGATTGATTTATGAGAATAAATGGTCAAACGGCTCCAAACTCATGTAAGAACCGAGCTTCTTCTTATCGAGTCATCTTCACATGGAGTTTTCTTCTAAGAGTCGTTGGTTGACATCTTCACACGGGCTGAGTTGATTTATGACTAAGTGCTTCTAGTTGCTGGGCTGATTTCTGTGATGAACATCCTTCTGTTCTTGTTTGATTGGGAGGGATTTGATTTAAGGGGATTTTCCATTTACAAGTTAACGGGAATGCATTTGGTGAGTTGAAGATGTTAACTTTCTATTCCCCATTCGGACAATCTTGAAGAAGGTCGAGTCTACAGTCGGTTCTACATTTTCTGCTATATGTTAGAAGACTAAAGACGATTTGCATTTGACTATCCAAAGACTTCTTCTTAATCTGGGCATTTATCAAACAGATTGTCGGTTTAGGGGAGAGCACTAATTGGGGGAGGGTGAAATGTCTGATTTAATCCCCAATTAGACTTGTTCACATTATTCAGCATGTTGATTCTCACAAAGACTTCAAGCGATCTTCTCAACAGATTTCAAGTATTTAGGCTTATAATGTTTTGCTGATTCTGAAGTGTCAAAACCAGCAAGGGGGAAGGAGACAAGCATCTAAACGCGAGTAAACTTGATGAACTTAATACTTCTAAGTGATTGAAGATATCCCGGGAAGACGAAGGTCATGACCGCAGAGAAACTCAAGGTTTTACTCATCAAGGCATTTAGTGCTCTTATTCCAACTATGTGGGGGAAGAGATGGAAGAGTTAGTTTTTGGAGATGAAAGAGGTACACAAGTGTGTGATGATTTTGATGTTATCGCAATCATCAGGGGAGAGAGATTGTGTACATTGGGGATGCTCAGCTGTTTCACTTGAGGGCTTAATCTGTGATTCAGAGATATAATCACTTATTCCGGAGTTGACATCCGCAGAGATTGTCATCGGCAGAGATAATCAGTGATTCGGCCTGCTTCTTCAATGTTATCGGTTATTCTCTCTTTGGGCATTCGGGTACTTCGGGTTCTTGAGCTTCATGCACTTTCTTTAGGGGAGAGAAAAGTATACATCGGGGTTATTCTTTGGCTATTGGACTTAATCTGCTACTTCGATGGTATAAGTTTCTTTGTCTTCGGGTATGTGTATCCGGGTTCATGAGCTCTAGTCTAAGAGACTGACTGCATCGATTCATCTACTTGGGGGAATTGGTCTCTTGACACCTTTTGGAATGGATTGCTTCAGACATCAGTAGAAAAGAAATATGAGAAGATTATTTTACATGTGGGATGATACGTTGCTGTTGTTCTATTGGATGATATAACCTCGAACGAAGAATCACGGTGATTATTCTTAAAAGGAGCAGCATGATCGATGATAATGGTGTGCTTCTTTGTGCACCTGGCTAATGGAAGCTTGAAAGAAAGCTTTGAATCTGCTCGGCTAAAGGATTTTAGGTTTGGGGGGAAGCTACCAAAGTCTCACTTTCAAGTGGCTCAATTTCTCTCTTCGATTCAAGAGTCTTGGAAGCTTTGGTGGTGAATGTTTAAGAGATGATGACTTCTATCTTCTACAACGGGGCTCCTCGATATTCTTATCTCGGTACTCGTATCATCATCTCCTTAAACTATATCATCTATTCTATCTTTGTATATATTTATTAAAAACAAAATACAAAAATAGAAAACCAACAAAACAAAATAGAAAAATATAAAACCATCAAAAACCCATAAAAATCAGAAAATTTGAAAAAGACCAAAAATATGTTTTTTCTAAGACATGTCTTCTGGTATCGATAACATCTGCGGTCTTAGAAATGTCATTCAGTAATGGCACGGGACCATAGATGAAGTTCGAGCAGGAGGTGTAAATATTATTTTCCAAAACATGTCTCTAATTATGGCTTACAGTTATTTCAGACTGTAACCCGCACTTCAAAAATGGCTTACAGTTATTTCAGACTGTAACTCGGGCTTCAAATGATGGCTTGCAGTTATTTCAGACTGTAACCCGCGCTTAAACTATGGTTTGCTATTATTTCAGATAGCAACCTGCTCTTCAAGAAAGGAAAGTGCTGCGCTAAACCAATTTTCAAACATTTCGTGCACTTATCCTAAAAACAAAAATGAGGAAAGTATGTCGAAGGACTGCTGTTCCTACACAAATGTTTTTCCGTCTAAAATTCTTCAGAAAAATATTTGTTGTTTTCAAAAATGGTGGTAAATGAGTTGCTTGTAAATCTATCAGATTCAGAATTTTTGAAAAAAATTGAAAACTCAATCAATGACTTCAGCGCTTTTAACCTTTTCAGAAAAATAAGTCATTGATTGAGGGGGAGAATGTTTTCAAAATTATATCATCTAACGGACTTTCTTAATTATCCTCGTGCTTAATTGAAAATGATGTTAACCTATGTTGAAGGACTAGGTGCCTATGATATGATTGTTATGATTAGATGATTAGAGTTTGATAAACACATAATTCCCATGCATTTGTATGATCTGATTGATATGTTGGATTGACTTTTATTAATCGATTGCTGTTTGGGTCATGTCGACCACCATATATTTGTATGTGTGTTCACTAACGTATGCAGGTATATTGGTATATAAGAATGTTCCCGATCCGGATCCCACAATTTAAGATGATTAGATGCCGAAAGGAAAGGGTAACTATATCTTGGGTTGACAAATGAAGAAACGGAGCTTAATTTAACTTCTATGGAGAGTTGTGTTAGGTCACTAGTTTTACAAACACAAGTAATATAGAAAGAGATAAGGCGATTGAACAAGATTCAAGCACACACACACGAAATACAAGACCGGTTATGCGTAGATGTATGTGAAAGAAAAGAACTTGAACAACCAACCCTCAAATGAGGGTTTACAAGAGTATTTATAGGAGGGAAGCTAGGGCAACACTCCTAGTTCCCATCCTTTCCTATATGGGCTTGGGCCTAAGCTCATGGGCCTTCTACATAAGCTTAAGGCTAATAACAAACATAAAGACCATAATAAAGCTAACTATTACATATTAATTACTAACACTTGATTATGGTTTAGGAGTGATTCCAACAATCTACCCCTCAAGTGTTGGTGATGAACGGTGAAGGCGTTGATGTAATAGTAGCTCTGACGTCTTCTGACATTCTTCTTTCTTGTGAGAGGAATTTCCTTGATTCGAACAATCTCCCCAGTGTAGAGAGATAGTTATCTTTGAACAGTTATGCTTTGACGTCATCTTTAACTTTGTTCTTTGATCATTGTTCTTTGTGGTAAAAGTGATAGTATGTTGTTGTCTGCATCAGTCTGCCTCAGGTCTGCTTCGCTGCTCCAGTGTCTCCACGTCATTCTTCAACATGCTCACACGCTCTATGACGTTGGAATTCAATACTGATGAAGTTCTCTAAGTCTTTAACTTTGTAGATTCTTTGGTTTGACGAAGAATCATTCTGACGGTTGTGTTGCTTTTGAATAGAACTTCCATTAGTGATGATGTTGGCGTGAGCATGAGAAGAATCAGCACGATCATCCTGCTCCGGAGCTTCCATAAGAAGAAAACATTTCAAACGGTTAGTAATAAGCAGGTTCCGGCACTTACAAGTTTGAACTTCGAGAGTGTTACCAGCATAGTGTGAAAACACAACTCTAATTCTTACAAAGGCCGTTCCTGAACTGGAGTCCCACAAGTGAGATAACACGATGTACCGAAGTACATCTACAGTTCAGATGAGTCGTTGAGGTACACCGTAGCATCACCTCACGACTGTAGACCGTTTGAGACACACTCCGCGTAATCCACGGGGAGTTACCGAAGTGACCTGCTGTCAGGGCTGTTTGATGTTGACCCTGGCAGGAGTTTCCATTCAATCACTGAGGATCACAGATGTGAACCTCTCATAAATGTTCTCGACAAATTGCTAAGATCTGTTAAGGACTCGATATGAACCACTGAAAATCTTATTTGGTGATCGTCAAGTGATAAAATGTCAAGTGTTCCTAAGAGATCTTTTGATGAATCTCGTGGCTTTAGACTCAATAGTGCGTTTTGGTTTTCCTGAGCGGAGACTAGGGAGAGGGTCTCCTTCTTCAATACCAGCGATCTCTAAGAGAAAGCCAATAGTTTACGTAGGGTTCCCTGTGAGAATGAAACAAGCTTCTGTTGAGAGAAACTTGAGTGGCTAAGAAGGTTTAGTGCATGCGTCACTGGGTCCATGACGACTTTTAATCTTCAATACCGATGTCACTAAGTGACAACCAGTAGCATATGAATTGAACCCGGTGTCTGCCCTAAGTTGAATAATCTGGAGGGCTGTTTCTTTTCACCCTTTTCTTTGCATTTCTTTTTGATTCTTCAACTCCTTCTTTCTCCGATTCTCATATTCTCCTTTTTATAATCGTACCTAAGGACTTCTAAGTACTAACTATTTGTGATGTCCTTGGGTAGATCCCTCCGGATCTGGCGGATCATAGGACGGTTATTCCTAACCTTAGTCACCTTATAACTCCATGACTAACCTATGTTGCCATTAAAACCACTGTTTGTGAAACATCTCTCAAAGGGTTTGTAAATGAAAAACATGTTTGAACCACTGTGAGAGATAGGATTTTGCATAAATACTCCCCCTCCACATGTGCTTAATAGTTTTAACGGTTAAATGCACAGTGAGGAAAGAGCGCGCACATTTTGAATTGATCCACTCGAGATAGACAATCCCCCGCGAGACACGGTTACGTTGCGTAGTTAAAGAGTTACATTGTCAGTTTTTAGGTGACAACTAGCTCTAATAACTACCTTGAAGGTGTAGACAAACCTCGAAAGGTTGTCATACCCGTCAGAGTTCATGTCTACCAAGAGTGTCTCGAATGGTACTTTCTACTTGGACAAGTCCTTTGCGAGACACGTTTACATTACTAGCGAACTAGCTTGAAATTATTACCCGTCCAGGACAAGTCTTTTCGAGTTACAAACAGTTTAGTACCATCAATTCGTTGGTTAAGTCTGAGGTACACATATTCATTTGCATTTTGCACAACATATTTCTTATCACACAATTTTCTCCCCCTCAAAAATGGCATATGAAAATGTTATTTTTGAAACGTTTGTGAATAAATATGACCATTTCGAGTGTTGCGGGAAGAGTGACCACTGTGAACAATTTGTGAACAAAGTTTTAATTCAAATACTCCCCCTCAATAAGTGATATAAACGGTTGAGGTTTTGAAAATCATACGGGGAAGTACTTGTTCTTTTGAGCAAAACCTTGAATAATGAAAGGTTTGATAGGTTTTACTCAAAAGTAAGAAGCTTTCGCTCCTTTTATAAGGATTGTGGCACTGAAGCGTACCACAGGGTCCTTTCTTGACAATTACGGGTTGTACACTGTTATGTGTGCACAAGCCATTGACATACATAATCACACATCCAAAATTATATGAAAGAAACAATTCAAGGGGTACCAGGAAGTGCAGTGATGTTCCCAGGAGTACGAACAGGGCGTTGATAGCCGGTGATGTTGATCCTGGGTCGACCACCAACAAAGCTTTCCAACGTTCTGAACTGATCCCTTCTGAACAACCGTTCATCAATCATGGTGATGATCCTTCTCACATTCCTCCGATCCTGAGAATTCCATCGCTTAGGGTTCCCAATGTTTTCACATATATCCTTCAATCGATAAGCTAATCCATCCCTAACCATCTTCAGAGTATGATCTCCAAATTTGTGAAGCTCATTACACGCCATCAAGCAGTTGCGATGAAGTTCACTGCGATAAACGACACCAAACGGTTTGCTGATGAGCGTTAATTGTGATAGCTGGTTGATATCGGGAAGATCAAGCTGTGGTGGAGTGAAGTTGACACGTGTCTGATATGATTCAACGGTAATCTGGAGATCTTCAACACGTTCTTTTATGACTATGCGTCTGATGAAGATGAGCAGTGACTTGATGAATTCTCGTTGTATTTCGGTTGAAAATTGTCTCATGCGACCCTGTACTTTGGCAAGGTACATGTCTTCAATATCATTGAGAGACAAATTCTCAAAGTCAGCTTCACAGAATGCATAATCCCTTTCATCCTGTCTTTTGACGACGATCTTCTTGAGAAAGGTGTAGTCCCATTTGGATGAAAGACCAACATGTTGGATGGCAACGATGTCTTTAGTACTAAATACTGCATGTTGTGACTTCTGAACCTGACAGCTTCTGTAGTAGATTCGTCGGCGTTCTGGCCAGTGATGAATCCCATACAATGCATCTCGGTCGTATGCTTCCATTGTGTTGGAGAAAAAATGAGAGGCACGTTCCTCAATGGCAATGCAGTTTGAGTAGATAGCTGCAGGGAATGGAAGTGTCAAAGATGTAGCATATTTCCTTGAACCATCGCCACCATGGAGAAGAAATTCCAGGTCTTTGTTGAAGAAATATCGGAAGGGAATCCGTGGTTCATCTGGTTGGCCAATGGTCGGTAGAGGTTTGGTCCAATCGGTGTAATATGGAGGGTTGTCCCTTTTTGTGAAGTCAATGTTTGCTTCCGGGTCGAGCCAATCCATGTTGTTAGACATAGCTCAAGCAATGTTGTCAAGGTGATATTCGACCTCGAGGGCACTTTCAGAGCTGTCTTTTAGAATTTGAAACGCTTCATTCTTGATTCGCTTCAACTCAGATTTCGTCATTTTCTTCACATGGAACTTTTCTTGCAAAAGTTTTGCATGCTCCAATGTAGAACCGTCTACCAAATTCTGACCTTCTGCAGGGTAGGGAGTGTTATTAATAAGAGTAGAGAACCATTCAAATTCTTCAGTTTTGTCATCATCTAGCCAAGATACGACGTCAGTCTGAGGCGTCTTCTTCTTCTTCTTTTTCGAAGGCCTAGATGATGATGCTGGTTTCTGAAATTGTTTGGGAGAGGTGGGTTGTTGTAGGGGCTCACGGACCTCTTCATCGTCACCACCCGTATACTCAAAATAATCACCGGTTTTCTGAGTCAGGGGTGGTAACTCGGAATCGTCCTGAGGTTTTTCAGTTGAAGAACGAGGAGGGGACCTTTGTTGAACAGGAGTCCTTTGAGGAGGAGGTGGCATCGAAGAGGATTCACCATACTGCTTCTGACGTTTAGGTGCAGAGTCTTTATCCTTATCCTTATCTTCATCGTCTCTGGGACGTTTCAGCTTTTCTGCTTCAAATCTACAAGCTTCTTGAAGTTGGTAGTCAAGCAATGCTTGATACAATTTTGCTTCTTCAGAGTTGAACATCGCAGATTGTGGCGACATTTGTGTCACAAGCTTGGCTACCAATTCATTATTCGAGAACACGACCGGATCGGTCGGATTGATTGTGACGGTTAAGGGTGTTGATCGAATAGTTTGCTTGGCGATCTGCATCAGATTTGGATAAAGTTGTCTGGTGAACAACTCCTTTGTGACCTTAGGAACATACTCCAGAAGGTACTTTTTTGTGTAGCCTTCCATCATTTCGTTCAGTTCCTCCTGACGGTGTTGTTTCATGAATTCCTGAACAAACTTCCTTTCCTCTTGCATCTTTTCATTCTCGTCATACAGATGCTGTATGTGATCAGCAAAGAAATTCAGCTTCTTGTTGAGCACGTCTTTCTTTCTGACTTGTTTGACAGCTTTGGTAATCCGTTCATGAGCTTGAGAAATCCAAGATCGAGGTGGTTTCTTCACAGATTTGGATATTGATTTTGTTGATTTCATAGATGGTGGTGGTGATGCGTGAGATGAAGAATCTGATGAGGATGAGACATGAGGAGACTCGGGGTCCTTGGGCAGTTCAGAAGTTTCCTTCTGTGATCATGTAGGACTTTCCAGGAGCAACTTGTCATAATCAACATCTTTATCTTTCTCAGACTTCTCAGTTTCAGGGTTCTCAAACTCATATTCGATAGTATCCTCCACAAGCTTTTGTTGTTGCAGAAGAGTGGTGGCACCAGATCCCTTATCGGGTCGATTAACCGCATCAGGACCTGGTGAAGAGTGGGCAGCACCACTTGATCCTCCGGGGCCACCCATTTGATCTTTAGCAAATTCTTCAGCTTTTTGAAGGTGTCTGACGATTTTAAACTTCTTCCTGTATGATTGATCCAGTAGCTCTTCTTCTTCTTCAGAGCTTTCATCATAGGGCACAAGTGCAGGAGTCTTCCCTTTTCCTTTATCAGCTTGAGGACTTGGAGGTTTAGGTACTGAAGGATTGTCATCCTTTGTAGTTTCAGAGTAGGTAATCTCTTCATCTGTGTCAGTACCTTCAGAGCTTTCGTCCAAAAGCTTTCTTTGCCGTTCAGGTGAGGGAATAGGTTCAGCTTCCTTTACAGGAACAATCCTTTTACGAGGAGGATTCCTTTTGGGAAGTTTCCTATAACTTTCAGAACTTACTGCACTTCCAGCACTTCCTCTTCTGGTTCTCCGAGTAGGAGTCCCTGAAGCCTTTTCATCAAGATGGCCAACTTTTCCTTCTTTTACGGCTACCCGATACCTTTTGTACGTTTCCAGCTTTTTGATTTCCTTTGTAAGAAGGTGATCGGGCAACTCAGCACCCTGTTTCTTCGTAGACGATTCTTTGATTCTGACAGATAGTATGGGCTCAGTCAAGATGTCATGATTATCTGGGTCATTGAGTCTCCTGGGGATTTCAGGATGAAGTCCAAGAGCTCTCTGGATCAACAATTTGGTGTATCTGACATAGGGAATTTTGGAGCCAAGCTTCTTGTGAGACAGCATCATATCTTCCCATAGCAGTGCTTCAATTATAATGTCCTTCTTGTTGATCAACGACCAGAAAATTTGCAGTTCCATGAGCTTGGGATGCTCATAGCCACTGTCACGACCAGAAACTGATTTGGTGATGATCATATAGAGTGTCCTCCATGGTTGAGGTATATTTTTCAGCTCCACATGAGAGTGCTTAGAAATGATTCCTTTAGCTTCATCATAACCAATATCTATCAAGAATTGCAGGACCGTCTCTTCAGTAGGGGTAGCAAAGAAGTCGGTTGGAGCGATGTCTGGAATGATGAGAACAACTCGTAAGTCATCAGGAGTGATAGTGACTTGTTTGTGATTAAGAGTCACATTCACAGCATTTTGACCAGTGATCCTCTGCATAGAATCCCAGAATTTTTGAATGTAGACCTCTGGAACTGTGGCAGAGTGTGAGAGCATGTTCTGGTAGGGATGATTTCTGAGAATATCCACAGCAATGAGACAAGAAGATTCTGAGCATGTGAGTGTGTCAAAGTCAACCCTAAGGTTGTTCTTTCCAAGCTTTCTCGGATAGCCATTTGGAAAAATATCAGCAATTGTAAGAACTTCTGATGCATCCACATTCATTTGTTCAGCCATGTCGTGATCTGAAATAACATTAGCCAAAAGAACCAACATATCGAAAGACATAATGTTAGTCAACAGAAAGTTTTATTGTCTAGTTATTGAATGTATAGTGATAATGATTGTTACGAGTCCTAAGTCACTTGTTTGTCCAATAGTCTAATGACGTCGTGAAATGTTTCGTGAGTTAGTTAACTTTAAGTTTTAAAGTTTATGTTATCACTTATTGTTCACAACATATTAAACGATTAAGTTTATTAGTGACATTATTGGATTCGTGACGTTATGATTAGTTTATTTACAAGTTTGTACACGTAACAATTCATCATGAAGGTCAATCCAGGGTTAAGCGTAGTATTGGCAAAGTTAAGCGTAAACAGTATTGACATATGCGTAGACGAAAGCTTACGCGTAGGATCCTAACTTACGCGTAAGAAATGTTACGCGTAGGAAAAGGGCACCTTATGCGTAGAGCTTACGCGTAGGCGTATATATACCTTACGCGTAAGGCTTACTCGTAAGAGTAGACCTTATGCGTAGAGGTCACTGTTTACGCATATCCTTCACAGGATACGCGTAGTCCATTGTAGAACCTTACGCGTAACTGTTATGCGTAGGATTATTCTTACGCGTAACATGACTACGCGTAGGGTAATCTTTATGCGTAGAGTTGCAAATGACCTTGATTCTGAGTATTAAGCGTAGCAAAGCCTGAAATAAGTTCATCAAGTCATCAATATTAACACAAAACTTCATTTTAACAAAATTTTATGGCATGAACATTCATAGGAAGATTACGCGTAAAAAGTCATACGCGTAGGTCAAAACCCTAGGGGATATGATTTACGTGTATGAATTTTAACCATGGGATTTGTACAAGACATTTTTCTGGTAGTTTAAGAATGTTGAGGGAGTCTTTATACCAAGTTATAACACCTAACTCGTTGTGAATCAAAAGT
Organism: Chrysanthemum seticuspe; assembly: GCA_019973895.1. Classification (NCBI taxonomy): domain Eukaryota; kingdom Viridiplantae; phylum Streptophyta; class Magnoliopsida; order Asterales; family Asteraceae; genus Chrysanthemum; species Chrysanthemum seticuspe. The sequence goes on from BPTQ01000009.1 coordinate 225,370,439, forward strand.
TACCCAATATTATGAACATTAAACCCTAAATACAAATTGTTCACCAATTCGTGTTTCTGGGTGGTTAATAGCAATGGAAATCATTAATTCAACAACTTAAGACTATATCCCAACAATCTTTTATACCAAAACGCTTCTCATTTGGAGAAACCCAAATCGACACATAAACCCTAATTTTCAAAACTCATTGATAAGTGTTTCTGGGTGGGTTTTGATGGTTAAAAGGATATACTTGATGTATTTAAAACGTTTTGACACATTCTTTTTAACCACAAACGTCCACACAATGATTGTGTGTTCATACGCTTATGCGTAGAACACATAATCACGCGTAACATAATTTTTAACCTTAGGATTTGCATGATATTGAAAACCTTAGCTTAAAAACATGTTAAGATCACAAAACAACTTACAAAGTGAAGATCAAAAACACGGATTTCTTGATTAATTCTTAGGCGTAGATGATAAAAGTTGAGTGTAATAAATGAGAAGTGAAGAAGTAGGTGGGGAAGAGTTTTTATTAAAAATAACTTTAATATTTTGACAGTTTTAGTCCCTCCACCTTTTCCTTTTTCAAACAAAGCCATTTAACTTCCATTTTGGTTACCAAACAAAGATTTTTAGGAAAGAAACATTACGACACTCCCCCTCGACTTAAGAAGTAATGAAAGGTTATAATTTTAGTCCGAGGAGTGTCATTTAACCAGAAAATTCACCACCATTGTTAAATGAAACAACCGAGATATGGTAACATGCAAGTACACAGATGTTTTGAAACAGTTAAGTGAAAATTTTCTCCCCCTCAACACTTGATCGTAAAAAATACTGAATTTTGAAGGATTATAGTGTTGAAGGAAGAAATGTACTTGCCATGTTGAAAGATTTTAGGTTAGAAGAATATTTTTGTTGTTTTATAAGATTTTATATATATTTTTTTTATTTTGTTTTTGAAAAATTATTTACAAAAGATGTTTTGGTGTTTGACAGGTTTTTAAGACTGTTTTAAGAGGTCATCCAATTCCTCTTGAGTCAAACACCTCATACCAATCCGGTGGACCAACTCATTAAACCTAGCGGGAGGCAAGGCTTTGGTGAGAAGATCTGCCAATTGATATTCAGTACCCACAAAGTATAATTCAACGGTAACCTGTTCCACGTGGTCCTTGATGAAATGATAGCGAAGATCGATGTGCTTTGATTTCGAGTGCTGAACTGAGTTGCACGAGATCGCAATGGCACTCCGATTGTCGCAGTACATCAGGATTATGTCGAATACGTAACCATAGTCTTTGAGTTGTGTTCTCATCCAGATGACTTGAGCACAACACGTGGACATGGCTACATATTCTGCTTCGGTTGATGACAGTGATGTACAATCCTGCTTCTTTGATTGCCAAGACACCAGTTTATCACCGAGAAATTGTAGAGCTCCTGAAGTACTTTTCCTTGAGTCTAAGCATCCTGCGTGATCAGCGTCTGAAAAAGCAATTAGTTCAAAACCAGAATCCTTCGGATACCAGATCCCCAAGTTAATGGTTCCCTTGATGTATCGGAGGATTCTTTTAGCCTCAGAGAGGTGGGTTTCAGTTGGTCGCGACTGATAACGGGAGCATAGATAAATGGCAAAGACAATATCAGGTCTGCTAGCTGTTAGATACATGAGAGACCCAATAATACTTCGGTATTTGGTAGGGTCAACCAATTTCCCATGTAAATCAACATCTAGCTTCTTGGTATGAGCCATTGGTGTGGCATAAGTGTCACAGGTTGTCATTCCAAATTTGTTTAACAGTTCAAGGGCATATTTGGACTGACTCAAGAAAATACCACGGGGTGATTGATGAACTTGCAATCCTAGAAAGAATGTAAGTTCACCCATCATGGACATTTCAAAATTTTTCTTCATTAGTTTTGCAAAAGCGATTGAAAACTTTTTATGTGTAGACCCAAAAATGATGTCATCCACGTAAATTTGAACAATTAAGATATGTGCCCCATGATATTGCATAAAAAGAGTTGGGTCAACCGAACCTTTGGTGAAATTATTAGCAATGAGGAAAGATGATAGCTTATCGTACCATGCCCGAGGGGCTTGTTTGAGACCATAAAGAGCTTTGTTCAGTTTGTAGACATGGTTCGAGAACTCAGGATAAACGAATCCATCTGGTTAGCTGACATAGACCGTTTCTTTAAGTTGTCCATTGAGAAACGCCGTTTTGACATCCATCTGATAGACCGTCATATTCATATGAGTTGCGAACGCGAGAAATATCCGAACAGCCTCAAGACGAGCAACCGGAGCAAAAGATTCTTCAAATTCTATTCCCTCTTCCTGACGATAACCCTTAGCAACTAGACGTGACTTGTTTCGGATGACGTTCCCTTCAGCATCCAATTTGTTTTTCCAAATCCATTTTAGACCAATGACGTAGACCCCTGTTGGTCTTTCAACCAGTTCCCATACTTCAAGACGTTTGAATTGGTTGAGTTCTTCCTGCATGGATTCAATCCAATTGTCTTTTGTCATTGCGTCTTTAATGTTTTTAGGCTCAGATTGGCAGACAGTGAGTGCATAAATGCAATGTTCACCGTCTGTGTGAAGACGTTGTCTCGTAACGACTGGTTGATTCGGGTTGCCAATAATGTTAGCCAGAGGATGGTCTTTTGTCCATCGGTGTGTAGAGGGTTGATGTTGGTATACATTGTGCAGATTCTGAGGATTCAAATGGTTTGTTGAAGATTCCGCGACATCTGGTGCAGCAGTCTCATTAGCAAACGGGTTGAAGAACGCATTTGGATCAAAATCTGCAGGTGGGGGTACTTCATTCAGAATATCATCAGCCGGTTCATCATTGTTGGAAGCGGTGTGTTCAACTGTTGTGTTGGATTCAACTGGTGTAGGTGCATCTTCAACAATAGTTGTTGTAGCAGGTGTATCAGGTATAGGAATATTATCAGGTTGTGCAGCGGAAACAGCGGATACACCTGGAGCACGTTCATCAATATCGTCACAGAACAGAGGAGAAAATAACCTTTCCATTTGTTGACGAGTTAGCTGGGGGCTTTGTTCAGCTAGTGATGGGGGTTGAGGGAAGTTTAAACGGTTATGACCGGGTTCTAAGCTGTTGTACTCAGAAGCCATTTCCGTGAGTTCATCAAAATGAGCATGAATCGTTTCCATTACCTCCTTAGTTCGACGATTCCAGATTCGGAAACCTTTAGAATTGTCACAGTATCCAATAAAGACTCCAATATTAGCTTTGGCTTTGAGCTTTCCAAAATCATCACGATCATTATTCGGATAGCAAAGGGATCCAAATACATGAAAGTGTTTGAGGTTCGGTTTATAGTTGTGAACAAGCTCGAAAGGTGTTTTGTTGTGGCGTTTTGTGATCATAGAACGGTTTTGAGTATAGCATGCAGTAGATACAGCTTCTGCTCATAAGTAATCTGGAAGTTTAGCATTGATTAACATTGTTCTTGCAGCTTCCACTAACGTTCGGTTTCGTCTTTTAACAACTCCGTTTTGTTCAGGTGTACGTGCAATAGATGTTTGAGGCTGAATTCCCACTTTCTTATAGAATTCACGAAGGGTTTTGTTAACAAATTCAGTTCCTTTGTCTGTTCTGATTATCCTGACGGTGTTGCGGAGCTGAACCTGTATTTTTGTGAGAAAGGTGATGATCATTTGTGGAGCTTGGTCTTTGCTTCGAAGAAAGTAGACCCAAGTCCATCGTGAGTAGTCATCAACAATTACTAAGATGTAGCGTTTGCCATTGATCGTTTGCACGCACATTTGGCCACACAAATCCATGTGAAGAAGGTGAAGCACATGCTGAGAGCTGTGTTCCACCTTTGAAGGAAAATGAGCACGAGTGCTTTTCCCTTGTTCACAGGCTGAGCAAAGGTGATCTTTTGAATACCGGAATCGTGGGAGTCCTTCAACGAGTTTGTGTCGAGCAAGGTTGGTGATGGTTTGAAAGTTTAGATGTGAGAGACGACGGTGCCATAGCCAGGATTTTGTAGATGTTGCCTTTGAAAGTAAGCAGATGGGAGAGGAAGCAACCATGTCTTGCATAGAGATAGTGTAGAGACTAGAGTTACGCGAGCCAGACATAAGGTCATTTCCTTGTAGATCACGAATGAAACAAGTTTTCTACCTGAAAGCAACCTCCAAATCTCCATCACAAAATTGACCTACTGAAAACAGATTGTGACCGAGGCCTTCCACATAGTAAACCCTGCTGATTTCGATGTTCCCATTGACATAATCTCCGTAGCCCATGATAGCTGCGAAGTGATCGTTCCCGAACCTGACAGTGCCAATGAACTTTGCAATAAAGTTTGATAACAGTTTAAGGTTGCCTGTCATGTGTCAGGAACATCCGCTATCAACAATCCAGAGAATGATCTGTATCACCTGCATTACACACAGACGACACAGATGGAATAGAAGTAGATGTGGAACCCGAAATGTTAGAGGGTTCCGAAGCAGGTATATTAGACATACACACATTAATAATTTTAGGCATCCATTTAAATCCTAGTGTGTTATATATCCATTTCTGCCATCTATAACTACTCTTTGCTTTAGTCTTAGTGAATGCACTAGGTGGTACTACATTCTTAGGAGGTGAAACTGGAGCTACAGTGACAACAAAGTTTGCCTTAGAATCTAAAGAAGGCGGTCTACCAAGCACAGACTTAGAATGATTAGTGGGCCTAGAGATATTCCGATTCTTAGGATTCCGTAATCGAGAGATTATAGCTTTAGCAACACATTTGTCATGACAATCAGAATTCATACTCTTCCGACAAATAACACAAGGTGCATCAGACTGAATATCAAAAGTACTTAACGGTTTAACATTCGTTACATCACTATTTCTATTACATTTGCCAGACGCAACATCTATAGTGGAAGCAACATGAGTCTTATTCAGAGTCCTAGGGTGTTCTTCTACTTTAGCATTCCTTATTGATCTTTTCTTAGGTCGCAACTTCCTATTCTTCGATTGAGTGCTCCTAGGCTGTGAAGTGCGGACGTTTGGAAAAGACGCAACTATTCCTGTTTCAGTAGAGGGAAACACATTAGCAACTTGTGATTTGGCAGTAGGGATTCTAGGTTCACGATTACTAAGTGTGACTGGTGCTAATCTCTTAATCACGGTAGGCGGAAGTTGTTCATACTTTCCTAACATTTCCCTTAACTTAGAGATAGTGTGAATCAAATCTTGATTTTCAGAACGAATATTACCAGCAAAATTCATGACTTCTCTAGTGTGAGCAAGATAGTGATCAAGTTCGTTAGATGCTTCATGACGAGTCTTATTGAGTAAATCAAATATGACACCATATTCCTGTTTAACTTTTACAAGTTCTTGTTCATATTTAGAAATTTGACTTTTCAAAGACACGTTTTGATCATCCAGTTGCTCAATTTTAGGATCAGAAGATTTTGCACTCAACTGAGCGATTTTCTTTTGAAAACTAAGTTGATGATTGTGAATATCTTTTTCACACCAATGAAGACGACGTTTTGCATTGTAAATTTCGTTGAGTAATCGTTTATTTTCAGCTTTTAAAGACTCGATCTGAAGCACATTATCGGTGTTCTCAACAGTTACAACATTTTCAACAATATCAGCAGAGATATAATCAGATGCATATGGCAAAGAATGAAACAACACAACATTATGGACATCAGCACAGATAAGGTCTTCCAAGAGTCGATCAACATCTTTTCTCAAAAGTTTCTTTTTACGTTTAGTATTAGAAATAGATGTTTCTGTTTTCTCGAAAACGACCTTCATAGTTCCATGTTCCTTATGAAAATCCCGTTCCCAGGCTAATGCACAACTTTTCAAGTTTTTAACATTAGGTAAAAGATTTTTCTGAAAAATGTCTCTTTGTTCTCTTGCCAGAGGCGATTGAAAATGTTCAATTTTGATTTCAGAACGATATTCTATCTCATGTTGTAAAATTTTGAGGTCAGCCATGAAAATGTCAAAATATCTAAGAATATTTCGATTTTCAGGTTTTGAGTTTACTTCACTAATTGAAGGTAAAGGACCATAAGTTTGTGCATAATCTGTTTTGGGATTAACATTAGAAGACTCAGGTGTTTTGATGATGACCCTTGGTGTGTTAGAAGAATCCGTTGGTGTGACGAAAGTGACCGCGTTTTTATAATTAAAAGGTTTGTTGTAAACAACATTTTTTAATTTTGATCGACTCTCGTCTTCTGCATCTAATTCCTCTTGACGATGATATTCAACAACACTCATAACAGTATTATCAATTTTGTATTCTGCACTGGAAACTTCAGGAGTTGGTTTGAATGTTTTTAGTGAAAGCTTTGGTTTGTAATCAGCTAGATTTTTTCCATATCCTTTTGGATTGGGTTAAGGTAAATTTTTCAATAGCTGTTACTGATTCACCATGTTTGTAAACAACAATTTTAAACTCTTTAAGTTTGTTTTGCAAGCCGATAATTTCTTCAAGAAGGTCATCGACCCGATTCGTTGAATGATTTTTGTATGCGGAGAACTGTTTTTGACAAGTTAACAACTCAGCCTTAGCTTTTTGATTTTCCAAGGTGAGAGCGTTAATTTGCTTTTTATGTTCATGTTTCAGTTGTTCTAATTCAGACAACAAAGCATTCTTCGAAGCGGCTAGATCACGCATCTGTTTCTCTAAATATTTTTCGTTTTGATGAGATTTTGCAAAAGCGGTTTCAAAACCTTTTTCACGGTTTTCTTGAGTTTTGAAAAAGTTGAGTTGCATTTGTAAGCATTCGAAATCCTTGGTTAACAGTGCATTTTTACTTTTTAAGGTTTGATTTAATGCAACACATTCAGCAATTTGGGATTGTTGGTCTTTAAGTAACAGAACAAGATCTGGATGAGGCAAAGGTTCATCGTGTTCAACGTGAGTCACAACATGATCAATATTTAGATCCTCAAGTATAACCACGGAGTCAATTTGATTATCAAGGGAAACCATAAGGTCATCTGGATCGTCAAATGTAACTACGGGGTTTATTTGAAAATCGTCAGAATGAGATGTAGATGACTCATTTTGAACATTCTGAGCCGTGCCGGATTCAGATATTGACGGAGATATTAGTTCAGATATGATGATGGTTTGTTCGGGTACCTGAGACAAGCCATCAGTGTCATACACTGGGCCTGTTTCACTCATGTGTAACTCTTGCATATTAGCCATCAACATAACAGCTGCATTGGCCTGCAAGTCCTCCATATCATCATCTGAGTCTGCATTTGCCATAAAGCTCTGTTCTTTGTCTGTGAGAGATCCACCAGCTTCATCCTTAAGAGCCAAAAGTAAAGCCTCTTTGAAATAAGCACTGCCCCTAGTCCTCGGCTTTGGGCATGCATTAGCCAGGTGTCCCTTCTCATTGCAGTTGTAGCATCTAAGACCATTTAACCGATTATGAGCATTTCCCTGTTCCACCACTTGAGCTCTGTTGTTATTCCTACCCACAACATTAAACCCTTGACCACCGCCCATTTGACGACCATAATCACGATTCTGAACTTCAACACGTCCATTGTTCACAACAGCTTGAGTCCGTGTGTTAGATGAGGAACGAATACGATTGTTGGATTTGTTGGTGTAACGGCCAAAAGCATTAGCAATCATCACAAATCCTTGTTGCAATGCTTCGAACGGATCGATTTCCTCAGTCGCTTCACTGACATATGCTTGAGCATTGTTGTTGTATGGAACCAATTGATTTTGTTGAGGTTGTTGCTGTGAAGGTGTGTTTGAAGCAGTTGGTTGAGTTGCTGGTTGAGAGGGATAATTTTGTTGAGCATACAAGGCAAGTTGTTGATTATCCGGATGTGGCTGTTTAGCAATTTGAGCACGGAGAATCCTTTCCCGATCAACTTCCTTTTCATGAGGCTTCAAGTAATCGTACAACAATCCATAAGTAGAATGATGCATATTCTTTGCTTGATGGAGAAAAATGACATACTTCTCCCATTCAGGACCAAGACTACTCAGGAACTTAGTATTCACTGCAATTCTTGGCATGATGATGTTGTGTTTATCCAAATCATTGATGATGTCTGAAAATCGATGATGATAGGACTCTAGTGTCTCTCCAGGTTCAATCATGAAGTGTTCATAAGCCAAGTAAATTTGGATTCCAAATCCTCCTGATTGAGTACAGATCCTTCCATAAGAAGACGAATATGATCCCACATTTTTTGTGCAGTCTTTTGAGCATCAACACTACGAAGAATTGGGTTTGGTAATCCTAAGAGGATGTATTCCATTGCAAGTTCATCAGCTTCATAGTGTAGAAGTTCTGTAGCATTTAGATATGCAACAATAGCAATGTTGGTTTGTTCATCTCTTGGTGGAACAGCAGTTGGATCTCCGGGTACAATGACAGTAGGCATCTCAAATGGACCTTCCAAGATAACCTTCTTTAAGAACTTTCCATATGGCTTCTTCAGATCACAAAACCTAAAGAACCTTATCACCCATTGATCGTAGTTTCCTGGAGTGAGCATTGGAGGTCTATCAAGTGATCCAGCTTCATGAATTGATTGTTGGCTGCTTAAAGCTTCACACATCTTTGCAAACCAAGTGGGTTCCTTCATAGTGTTCCTTGATGGATGTTGATTAAAATCATTTGTGTAGGGTTGAACTTGAAGGCTTGGTGGTGTTTGAACCATTTGTGGTGGTGGAATTGCACCAATTTGTGGATTATGTTGTTGATTAAATTGTTGTTGATAAATAGCTTGTTGTTGATTCCATTGTTGATGTTGTGGAGTTAATTGTTGTTGTTGTTGATGATTATAAGTGTGGGGGAAGTAGTTAGAGTATGGTGGTTGAGACATGTTGATAAACTTGTGTAGTAAAAATGGATCTTTGTAGTCGAATGAACCTTTGTTGATGAAGTGTCCTTAGGCGTAGAAAAGACAAGAACCAAATAGCACTTATGCGTAAAAACACCAAAGTTACGTGTAACAATTAGGAGTTACGCGTAGGATTTAGCTTACGCGTAAGCAGGGAAAAGACTCTAAAGTTATGCGTAGACACAAGTTAGGCGTAGAAACTTAGGCGTAGGATTTCCTTATGCGTAGAACTAGGTTTACGCGTAAAGTGAATCTTATGCGTAGGATTTCTACGCGTAAGCTTATGCTTATACGTAATTTTAGGGTTTTTGCCCAAATGATCTTTTACACTATCACAGTGTAAAGGATATCCAAAGTCGACGTATTTTCAGACTTATCCAAGTAAGAAAACACGGAATAAACCAGGAAAATGAAGATCAAACCAAGGAAGCACTTACGCGTAGTTTTAGGGTTTTACTACGCGTAGGAATGCTCAAAATTTTGATTCTGTCCAAAAGTGTTTCTAAACCAGTTTTTGTGTGATAAAATAGCTTCAATAACACCAAAATACACAAAAGTGTGAAACTTGATGAACCAAAGCCTCTAAAACAGTTAAGCGTAGAATGAAACCCTCGTTAAAAAACAAGCTTAAAAACGTATATCCACGCGTAAAGGTTGAAACTTTTTGCCAAAAACAAGTATTTTAACACCTTAAAGCATTGAAAGTACAAGAATCTTGGATTAAAAAATGTAAAAAACAAGTTTTTAAGCGAACCAAAGTATCAAGGTGCGTTTTAGGCGTAGGACCGAAACCCACTTCAAAAACAAACACGATTCACCCAACTAGTAGGCGATTGATACCACTGTTAGGTCACTAGTTTTACAAACACAAGTAATATAGAAAGAGATAAGGCGATTGAACAAGATTCAAGCACACACACACGAAATACAAGACCGGTTATGCGTAGATGTATGTGAAAGAAAAGAACTTGAACAACCAACCCTCAAATGAGGGTTTACAAGAGTATTTATAGGAGGGAAGCTAGGGCAACACTCCTAGTTCCCATCCTTTCCTATATGGGCTTGGGCCTAAGCTCATGGGCCTTCTACATAAGCTTAAGGCTAATAACAAACATAAAGACCATAATAAAGCTAACTATTACATATTAATTACTAACACTTGATTATGGCTTAGGAGTGATTCCAACAAGTTGGCATGATGCAACGTAAGAGGTCTCACTGCATCAGCAGATGGTTTTCTTCATCAGCAAATGAAGAAACGGAGCTTAATTTGACCTCAGTTGGCATTAAAATGCAACGTAAGAAGTCTCACTGCATCAGCAGACGGTTTTTCTTCCCAACCCTACAGCAACAACAACGAAAGCTTCTCAACCACCTAATGTATCTTTGTGCAGGGATAATAGTGATGATACCATTTTTCTAAAACTTTGAAAAATATTGTTTTTGAAAATGGAAAAATATTGTTTTGAAAATGAATCGGATTCAAAGTTTTGAAATCAACCGGACTTTATTTTGTCAAATCTTCAGTGATTTCAAATTAAATATTTTCAAACGATATTTCATCAAAAGGTCTGTGTGTACGTTAAAATGTGGTGATCTAAAGATTTAATGTTATGTCATGGTATGATTTTCTTTAAAACTCAAAGATCTGTCAAAATGAAATTTTTTCTGTTCTTGTTTGATTGTGAAATTGTTTTATTTTACTTAAAGATCTCTTAAAACAATCATACCTAACACTAACAATCTTTAATGTCTTAAAATGGTCCTTATCTGTCAATTTTAAAATTAAATTTTGTCACGTCTTTCCCCAAAATCTTTTAAAATGATTTAAATCAATCGGGATCCAAAATTCAATTGGTTTGAAATTTTTGATCAGGGGAGAGATAGTGATTTAAATCTCTTATCTGTTTAAATGGAATTGGTTTTAGTCCTTTAAAGGCACTCCTGCCTCCATGTGCCAAATGATTTCAAATACACGATGCACATGTTGAGGAGGAGGATTTATCCAAAAACATGATGAGTATTTAAACCTGGCCACATATTCTCCAATGTTTTATAAACCTTATTAAATCACTTGGGATCCAAAATCTCAAAGGGTTTGATATTTTTGATCGGGGGAGAACTTGTGATTTAATAATGAAATCTGATAAATGATGATCGATTTGATTCAAATGTGCGGGCTGCTCTCTCATATGTGCTAAACGATTTCGAATCTCGAAGCACATATTGAGGGGGAGCAAATGGTTTATTAATGGCTTTTGTAATCGTGGATGTGCTTCAAAAGAACTCTTTCCTCTACGTGATAAAATGATTTCAAATATCCTATGCACATATTGAGGGGGAGAATTTACCAAGAAAATCAAATGGCTTTTTTCTAAGAAAAATGTGATCAAAGAAAATATTTCAAAGTCCTCTTGCCTCCATGCGCTAAACAATTTCTAAATCATATGCACATGTTGAGGGGGAGGTTTTCTAAATGATCAAAACTATTAAGGTACAAAATGCTTTGATCTCGTATCACAAGTACCTTGATTGTTTTTCCAAATGATTTTTCAATTGGTTTCAAGGAAGAATGAACTGTACCAAAAGACCGACCATTTTACTTTATGTATGGAGTTATAAGAATGGTGAGGTTAGGTATTTGTTCCCACGATCCGCCAGAACCGGAGGGATCTACCCAGGGACAATCCACTAGATAGTGTAGAGTCCTTAGGTATGATGAAAAAAGGAGAAAAGTGAGATATGGGAAGAGTGCGGATTGAGACAGAGCTAGTACTGGAATAAACCCAACAAGGTTCTAGTAATGAAGTCTCGGTAAGCACTGAAGGGGTTGAAGAATGAAAAAGAACTGAATGTGAAAAAGGGTGAAAAGAAATAGCCCTCCATCAATTCAACCTTAGGGCAGAAACCGGGTTCAATACATATGCTACTGGTGGTTACTAAGGTAACGCCGGTATTGAAGACAAGACGTCATGGACCCAGTGACGCACTGCACCTAACTTCCCAAGCTACTCAAGTTCCTCTTAAAAGGGCTTGTTTCATTCTCACGGGGAACCGACATTATCTATTGACCTTCTCTTAGAGATTGTTGATATTGAAGAAGGAGACCCTCTCCCTAGTCTCCGGTATAGGAACCAAATGTGCACTAATGAGTCTAGAGCCAAGAGATCATCCACAATATCTCGTTAGGACACAAAATTAATGATGACTTGCTGTTTCACACAATGTGGAAAGTAAGAATATATTAAGAGTCCTACGCATTATCCTTGTGGTATTGCCAGAACATCCGAGTGATATGTAAAAATATTCACAATGAAGATGGAAATCCTTCTAGAGCCAACATCAAACAAGCTCTTGGTGGGTGACATATGAGATCTTCTTGTAAGATCAAACTTGTGACAACTGGATAGAAACGATGGGGAGATTCAATCTTGAATCAACCTTGGTCCAGGAATGGAATTGACGAATACTTTTGGAAAAACCGTTTAATGTGCAAATCTTGTTTTCTCTAGCACATCGAATGTGTATTTATGTTTTCAAACACAAAAAGTATCTCTGATTGAAAAAAAAATACTTTTGGAAAAACCGTTCGATGTGCGAATCTCTTCTTTTATCTAGCACATTGAATGTGTACTCTTTTCAAATATTAAAAGTATTTATGATTGAAAATTGATCTTTCTCATAAAACCTTCGTCGTATTGCAAAACTCTTTCTTCTAAGCAATACGCGATTGTTTTTCAAATCATTTTTCATCAATCAGTGAATCTCAATTCGCTGGTTCACTCACTCCGTGTTGTCTTCTTTGAGATGTTCCGGTTTGAGAACAACTAGAACAGCTGCGAAACCCTGTCAAGGAGATTCTTCGGAATGATACCTGATCACAGGCAGTACTTGTACTGATCAACGGGGAACCGTGGGCCGTGTACCTCAATTCAACAAAAGTGATCAAAGACACTTTCATGTGTTTTATTGCTAACTGTTGTTTGTAGGTACATTTGGACGGTTGCAGCTGATCAGAATTGAGGAGTCAATCCAAAGCCGCATGCTCACAACATCCACACTTAATTTGAAGAAATCATGACAAGTGCCTATATACATAACCTGGCTCAGATATTTTTATACTATGCTTCTGCTACGCTGCTACAAATATCTTGAACCAGTAAAAGCTTCCGCTACTCTGATGAAAAAATGTCATGATCCAAACGTGTGAGCATGTCGGTCCGAAAGTCACAACTTCACATGATGGCAACACAACTATGGATGATCCAGAGAGATTTGCTGTGGCTGATAATCTCAAATAAAGCTCGAAGATCATCAAAGATGTGGACCAGTTAAAGGCCTCCACTAAAAGTACAAAACTATGCGGACTATGAAGAGTCACTGCTAAAGCACAAAGATGCAGATGTTGAAGAATTCAAGTCTACGAGCTCAAGAACAATGTCAAGAATAGAATGCTAGGATGCAAAATGTATTTCATGGGGTGACCTCCCTTAGGGGGAGATTGTTAGGAATTGGAAATTCCATGTTAAAGTGTCGGTCACCCCAATTATAGTCTAGCATAAGTTAGCTCGTAGACTTGTAGTTATTTACGTTGTTTAGTAGTTTATTAGTTAATCAATAGCGTAGATTAGTTTAGTGTAACACCGTGGAGGAAGGACGGGTCTTTACCCACTGTATACCTGATCCACAGTCCGACAGGAGGACGTTAGCTTTGTAACTATAAAGACCCCTTCCATCCATGGAAGGGGTGGAGCTTTTCAATCTAACATTCCATAATTTGTGAAGCAAGTCTCTAGCAAGAAACTCCCTCTCATCACTTTCTCTCTAACTAAGGCAAACATGTATTTCCATCATCCAAGACCACCCGAATTATCAACACAATAAATATATCGATCCTACACTTATTTCCCTATACACTATGTCGTACTAAGTTTATGTCTTCCATCGTATTCAGATCTTTATAACTTAAGATGTATTACTGTTTGATAAACCACTTGCTGTTAAATATTCTCATCTATCGTACTTCCTTTTTCCTTTCTGATTCGTTATCACTTACAAAAGTTTTACTTCCTTTTACCTTAACTGTCATTTTAACGACGTGACTTAAATCTCTTTAAACATTGAGAGTTATAACAACTAAACCGAACGTCACATTATCGTTCCTTAATTATACATAGCCTAGCTAACTATGTCTAATTCTGGAGGGATCATGTTATGTTGGGAGCAGTTATTTATAAATCTTAGTGCAAGCAAAATTTTCACATATTCCAAAAAGTCAAAGTGATGCTCATCGGAGATATTCATCCAATGTTTTCTCTACTATAATGTTTTGTACACTCTCAATCATCGATAACCGTAACGACACTGCTTCATGTCTTCTCTCCTCGTTATACACCACAAACACTGAACCTGTAGAAACCAACATAGACTGAATTCAGGGATTGAATTCCTTTTTGGGTGGGCGAATGTGACAACCCGTAATTTCAGGTCATTTCTCAAATTTACTATTCATCTCGGGAATTTACTATTCATAGGTTACTATTCATCATTTTACTATTCATCATTTTTGAAGTCGATTTGATATTTTGAGAGGTTATTTCAAAATTTTACTATTCACGAAACACTATTCATTCCCGGAGAAAAATCACTATTCATAATTCACTATTCATCATTTTTCGTAAACTAGGTTTACGAGTATCAAATTCGCGTGACCTTAAGGGTTTAGCTGCGAATTCATGAAAAATCATCGAGGACATTTTATATAGACTAGATTTAGTCTACATATCATTAGTAAAATCATCATCATCATATTAGTTCATGCATGAATTTGCATTTTTCCTAAACGTATAATTTCCTATTAAATAAACGCTATCGTATAATCATTTATTTTGAATATTTGATCCGACACTTCCAAAAAGTATCATGATATATTTTTATACTCATTTTAAGACTATAAAAATTATATTATTAATTTACCGATGTTTTAAATTTATTTTGTATATAAATTGTTACGTATATATATTTACGACGGTTTTCGTAAATACTACTCGATAATTATTATTTCACTCAATTCTTGTAAGAAATGTATTTTTATAATTTTTATGACTTCGATATATTTTATTTTGTTCCGTTAAAATCGATTTCTAGCTAGCGCTACACTAAATACATAATTATATTTATAAACTACACAATATACTTACACATAAAAACATTTATACATCAAAAATTCATCCAACCCTTTTCTTTTTTTTCCCTTGCCGACCAAAACCAATGACACACCATTTTTATTTTGTAAAAATCTTAGATAAGTGTACACCTATACACTATAACTAGATATTTGTAAAGATACATGCATATTATTCATTCAACACATACTACACTCTATTGATAAGGTGAAAAAAAAAAAAAAAAAAAAAAAACTCTCGCCATCTTCATCACCATTTTCAGCCAAGAAGAAAAAAAGGGAAGAAACTCAAGATCTTCAAGGATCAAGTTATTTTACAAACACTAGTATACTCTATTTTAAGGGTTTTGCAATAAAAACCTAGAGTATTTAGGAAAACCTTGTTTCATAAACCTCATCATCATACTAGTAAGCATTTCATGATCATTATTAATCTTTCATATTCATACTTAAGTTATTTTTATTATGCTTGAAAGAAAACATACAAGTTTCATGTGTATCTATACCACTTTTATTGTTTTTAATACTTATAATTAGTATATATCATCCTATAATTAATCCCTTGAAACATATCATTTTTGATGATGTTTAGGAACCCATGACACCCTAAGAAGGTGTATGGTAGGTTTAGAATATATTTGGTGTTGATTTGAAGTGATTGAAACAAGTATTACGCAAGAAAAATCATTTTCGACAACTTTAAAATGAGGTCTGATCGAACATATATATTAGTATACTTTAACACGAAGCTAAGGACATATAAAACGTAGAAAACGGACTTATAACGACTAAATTAGACGTGTTTAAATAAGGTTGTCGTAACTATTTTTCACAAATAATAAAACTTGTATATTTTCTATTAGTCCAAATGGTTGACGCAAGTGACTATGTTGGGAGTTGTTTTTCACATCGATAGAATACTTTTTAGAAAGTGATATCTTCTAGTAAAAGTGAGTTCACCTAGCCTATTTTCCAAAATGTTCAACCGTTCGTCAAACGGAGTTGTAACGAATAAAATACGGTCACTCAAACTTTGCCGAAAACTAACCTTAAACAATATTTTTAGTCCAACTACCTTACTTCACCTATATTTTTCTCTATGATCGAGACCTCTATGATAAAAATTTAAAAGCTAAGACTTCGAGATAATGTTACAAACTTTCCAAAACCATTGAGTTTGTTTCCTAACACTCGATATTCACTATTTTACGACTAGCTTTTCGAGGCCATTTAGTCAATTTCATGAATTGTCAAATTATATTGTTTTGCGACGAAAAACTATAATTTCTTAATAAATCACTTGATGACTATCGTAGGATATCATTTCAACGTAAATACATATAAAGTAAATTATAACTTGACAAGACGTTATAAACTTACATTTTGACGATAAACTTTATTTTCAAAAATGCACAAGTGGTATAGATATCATATGAGTTGCATACATAACATTACATCATGACTTATATTAGAATCATATCATTTATATAAGGTCGCGGTTAGAAGTTGCGCCACATTTCAGTGTACTCACTTTTGTCATCACATCATTGTACCAAGTGAGTTTTCATAGCCCCGATTTATTCAAGTTTATACTTTATTTCAAACCTACGGGGGGGGGGGGGGGGGGGAGGGGGGAATACATTGCGCATCATTTTATTACGAGCCCAAGTATATTCAAATTCATTACATTGCTTAAGTTACCTCATTGCCAATTGAATGTCCCCATTTCATAATCATGAACCGTTAATTTCGGAAGAAGCGAGGGTGAGTGAATAGATCTATTGAGGGTGACTCCATCCGGGTTGGTGGTCCCAACTGGTCAAACGGATGCATTTCATTTAATATCATTATTTGAGTTATTTGGCAAAACACTCTGTTGGGGTGAACATCATAATCAGTCTAGCTTCGGTGTCATGTGCTTATAGCAATTGTATCATTTTTATGTGACATATTTGTCATACATAACTTATACTTGAGGTGGTCGTATAAAACATTTACATAAACTCTATGAACTCACTCAACCTTTGTGTTGACACTTTTAGCAATGTATTTTCAGGTATCTAAGGCATATACTTCATGGCATGCATGTGGACTTATCATAGAGTCGCGGTGACGACGCGTCTCACATGGAATTTATACATTTTTAAAACATCGTTTGACTTGTATCAAACTTATTTCTGTACATGTTGACTACCTTTTTGGGACCTATCTTTTGTAACTCTGAATGTTTTAATATATCAAACGATGTGCTTTTCAAACGACACTTTAGGTCGTTCAATATAACTGTAACTGTGATGCTATGACAGTCAATCCCCAGGAATTTCATTCCGCTGCAAAACAGGTAATTTGGGGGTGTGACATATTGGCATCAGAGCTTCGGTTATAGAGAACTAGGTTGCATCATTGACCCTAGACTATAACTACATCATCATAGCATCTCATCATTTCATCATAAGTGCATATTCACTTTACATGCGAATTCATACGCACATTATTCGAGTTATTTACTTTCATTTCAAATCGATTGTCACATAGATGCCTTCAAATACCCATTCCATTATCCTTTCTTTAGACTTCAATGTGGAGAATGCCTTGTCATTCCCTATCAAAATTTTAACATCAATTGACTCATCACCGATAACATCGAATGCCGAGACAAAACCTTCAAGGAGGGTGAAGTCGCTCTCACTCCTCTGTTTCACCACCAACATGTCGAGTTACACGTTATTCACACATTAAGCCACTAAATTGTCATACATTTGAAGCACTTACGACATCTCATAACTCATCTCCTAGGAATCCGTCAATCATTTTGAAAAATAACCTCAAACTTATCACCTCCTATCACATCTCTTTAGAGCGTTTATTATTAACATAGGACTTTGCTACGTCTCACCTTTCCTCTTATTTTGAAGAGTTATGGCGTCGAAGAAAGCTCCACCAGCTATGACACAAGCTGCTATCCAAAAGTATATAGAGGATAGTATAGCTAGGGCACTAGAGAAAGAAAGAGCAACAGTAACTGCTGCTGAAGCTGCGGCTCAGGAGCTGCAGGAGGGTCTGGAGTTTGAAATTGTACATACAAGGACTTTAAGAGCGGTGATCCCACAAAGTTCAAAGGCACAGAAGGAGCCACTGCTATGATCCGTTGGTTTGAAAAGATCGAGTCTGTATTTCTCCTATGCGATTGCCCAGATGACTGCAAAGTGAAGTTCGCTACTAGTACACTCTTAGATGACGCAATGTCATGGTGGAACTCTTATGCGAAGCCTATTGGTATGGAAAATGCTTACAAGCTCACGTGGGATCAATTCAAAAGGTTGTTGACTAAGAAGTATTGTCCGCGTACTGAGGTGAAGAAGTTGGAGACGGAATTTTATGAGTTAGTGACCGTTGGTTATGACATCGAGACCTACATTAGAAGGTTTCAAGAGTTGGCTGCTTTATGTCCATCTATGGTTTCGGACAATGAGAAACTACTGGAAGGTTTCATTGGAGGACTTCCACAGATTATTCAAGGTGATGTGATTTCTTTTGATCCACAAACAATTGAAGAATCTATCCGAATAACTCAAATACTCATGGCTCAAGTTGTGAAGAGGGAAAACATTATCGACAATAACCACAAAAACAACAACAACGACAACCAAACTAACAACAACAACCAAACTAACAACAACAAAAGGAAATGGAAAATGACCAGGGATGTTATAATAACAACAACCAAAACTGTAACACTAACCATCACCAACAACAGAATAGAAGGCAAGAAGCTGCAATGGTTTACGTTGCTGCACCAATAGAAGGCAAAGGTTATCTTGGAACTCACCCACTATGTACTCGATGTAAGTTTCATCACTCAGGTCCTTGCCCTGTCAAGTGCCACAACTGCCAAAAATTGGGACACCTCGCCAGGGATTGTAGAGGTAAAGCCATAATTACATGTTTCGGATGTGGGGAGCAAGGACACTATCGGAACCGATGTCTCCAAAACCAAGGTCAACAAGTTGAAGGTGCTCATGGGGAAGCATACATGTTAGAAGGAGGAGAAGCTCACCAAGGTATCCACAACGCGGAAGACTGAAGAAGTTAGAAAATTAACATTCTTATTTCCCTATACACTATGTCGTACTAAGTTTATGTCTTCCATCGTATTCGGATCTTTATAACTTAAGATGTATTACTGTTTGATAAACCACTTGCTGTTAAATATTCTCATCTATCGTACTTCCTTTTTCCTTTCTGATTCGTTATCACTTACAAAAGTTTTACTTCCTTTTACCTTAACTGTCATTTTAACGACGTGATTTAAATCTCTTTAAACATTGAGAGTTATAACAACTAAACCGAACGTCACATTATCGTTCCTTAATTATACATAGCCTAGCTAACTATGTCTAATTCTGGAGGGATCATGTTATGTTGGGAGCAGTTATTTATAAATCTTAGTGCAAGCAAAATTTGCACATATTCCAAAAAGTCAAAGTGATGCTCATCGGAGATATTCATCCAATGTTTTCTCTACTATGATGTTTTGTACACTCTCAATCATCGATAACCGTAACGACACTTCTTCATGTCTTCTCTCCTCGTTATACACCACAAACACTGAACCTGTAGAAACCAACATGGGCTGAATTCCTTTTTGGGTGGGCGAACGTGACAACCCGTAATTTCAGGTCATTTCTCAAATTTACTATTCATCTCGGGAATTTACTATTCATTGGTTACTATTCATCATTTTTGAAGTCGATTTGATATTTTGAGAGGTTATTTCAAAATTTTACTATTCATGAAACACTATTCATTCCCGGAGAAAAATCACTATTCATGATTCACTATTCATCATTTTTCGTAAACTAGGTTTACGAGTATCAAATTCGCGTAACCTTAAGGGTTTAGCTGCGAATTCATGAAAAATCATCGAGGAAATTTCATATAGACTAGATTTAGTCTACATATCATTAGTAAAATCATCATCATCATATTAGTTCATGCATGAATTTGCATTTTTCCTAAACGTATAATTTCCTATTAAATAAACGCTATCGTATAATCATTTATTTTGAATATTTGATCCGACACTTCCAAAAATTATCATGATATATTTTTATACTCATTTTAAGACTATAAAAATTGTATTATTAATTTACCCGATGTTTTAAATTTATTTTGTATATAAATTGTTATGTATATATATTTACGACGGTTTTCGTAAATACTACTCGATAATTATTATTTCACTCAATTCTTGTAAGAAATGTATTTTTATAATTTTTATGACTTTGATATAATTTATTTTGTTCCGTTAAAATCGATTTCTAGCTAGCGCTACACTAAATACCTAATTATATTTATAAACTACACAATATACTTACACATAAAAACATTTATACATAAAAAATTCATCCAACCCTTTTCTTTTTTTCCCTTGCCGACCAAAACCAATGACACACCATTTTTATTTTGTAAAAATCTTAGATAAGTGTACACCTATACACTATAACTAGATATTTGTAAAGATACATGCATATTATTCATTCAACACATACTACACTCTATTGCTAAGGTGAAAAAAAAAAAAAAAAAAAAAAAAAAA